>CM046037.1:51733786-52083786 GCA_025215565.1 Flaveria ramosissima
AATAGTGCGGAATCCTATTTGATTGGCAATCCAATCACTGAGAACGCAATCCCGATCAATCTAACGAGTAAAGAAACGTTAAGAACAAGTAGAAAATGATCATATGCGAACTATGAACTTGGAATAGGCTTTCTGGACGCTCTGGACGGCTAGGTTATGAGTATGTATCAAAAGTTTTTTTTTACGAATTAAGTGGTATTTATAGGTCTGCTGTCACACCCCGAAAACCGCAGCGGAAGGTCGCGTGACGTGGTGGTAACGGAAGTTGGAGTTGACCCCACTTTTATAGTCAAACGTATTCAAAGATATTGTTAGTCATGGAAACCATAAATCAACATCATATAAGTACTTGGTTAATCAACATTTAACGTTTCAGTAGTAACGAATACTACTTTTATTACACAAACTTAATTTTATTTAAAAACATTTATAACGTTTGACCCTCCAAAGACAAAATTCCGGGAATCCATATAGAGCTCACCTATAACCCTGAAAAGCATGAAGGGTAATAAAGTCAACATAAAGTTGGTGAGCTTTCGGGGTTTTGTAATCTCGCAAACATTTCTTTTTAAAAATAATATGATGAAACAAGGCATAATATATTCCACATAGACTAGCTAGGTACTATGATAATTTAGGTCATAAGCCAATAATCAAACCAAGAAACACGTCGATGCCCCACAACTATCCAGACATATAAACTCCCTCGCCACAACCTGACCAACGCGACTGGTCGCGAGAGCGGGCCATTCTAACCCGATAGAGATCTACCAATATATTCTGTGGCCTCACCCCTGAGGTTAATGATTATAGGGGGATTTAGGGCTCAATAGTATATAAATCCATACTACTGACCCAAACTTATACCCTCATATTATATATTATCCTGTTTAACCCATCATATATTTTAAAGTATCGTTCCATGCTCTTGCCCCAAAACAATTAAAAAAATATTTAAAATGGGGCCGAAGGACTCACCTTGAGTGCGATTTTCGAAATGAACCAACGTGCTACGCTTTTCAATAGTAAAACCCTAATCATAAGCATTATGATTAATACATGATGATTTATGCTTACGAATGCATTTCACCCATTCTATTTGGTTGTTTTAAAATGGCATGTTTTTATTATTTAAAAATGTATATTTTTGTAAATAAAAATTATTCTTTTCTTATTAAGGTTACATATCCTCTCACTATTATCTATACTTTGTTTATATACTAAATGTCTTATGTCTTTACTATTCTATTTATGAGTCTTGTATTTATAACTTAGTGATTTTTCTAATTTGAGCGTCTTGTGCTATAAATTATAATTTTTCCAATCTTATCTTATATATATATATATATTAGTCTTTATTAATAGTTTTGTTTAATAACTTGTTACTAATAATTTTGTGCCAAAAAGTCCTATTTTACCTTTTTATAAAATAATTCTTTTTTTAAGATTATTTGATTATTAATACATATATTATTTTATCAATATATAACTTATTAATTTGTTGTCTAAAATATATACATATATTTTCTTTTATTAGACATGACTTGTCCAAGGTATGTTTCATTCTTAGTCTTGTATGTTTTTGATGTCTCAACCGTCGTCTTAGTCGAGTTCGTTAGTCATGGTGTCCTTTTGGTCTTTTGTTTGATCTTAACCAAAATTCCTAGTCTCAAAGTTCATTAGTAGACTTTTATCTAAGGAAGTCCTTTAGTTGTGTCCAAGTATCTTTACTTTAACTTAGTCATTTTTCACTATTATTTTCTTATCAAAGTCACCCAAAATCTTTAACCTAAATATTATTCTAAATTGTCATGTTAGTAATAATCCCTCATCCAATAAACTTTTCCTAATGTTCTTACCAAGATCAAATTTCATCATTCTTCCAACCCATATGATTATACCTACATACATACATGATATATACATACATACATACATTTTTACCACCTAGATCCCTAATGTAACATGATTTCATCCACTAATCATCCATTAACAATCCATTTTCAGATTCATCAAACCATTATAAGAAACATTTTGTATACAAAATCAAAACAACCATTTCATACAATTCTTAAATGGGTGAACTAGGGTTCATCAAGATCCTTATCTTGATCATCCATTCATGAACATATATACATTATCTAATCTAATATACCTTTGATGACACTAGGTGGAACCCTTAACACAATGCAAGCACGATCCTCGATTCTTTGATGAAACCTCGGGTTCTATACCAAGTTCCAACTAGAGTTTCTTAGTGTAAATGCAAGTGAAGGTAACTATTGGTGGTGTTAGCGGTCACCGAAAGTGAAAGGAAGGGGGGGTTTCACGTTGGCGTCGGGTGAAGGTGGCGGGGTGATGGCGTCGGGTGTTAGTGGCGGCGGTGATGGTGTCGGGTGTTGGTGGCGGCGGTGGTGATGTCGGGTGTTGGTGGTGATGATGGTGGTGTCGGGTGTAGGCGATGGCGGTGGTGGTGTCGGGTGTGAGTGGTGGTGCCGGTGGTGTCGGGTGTGGGAGGTGGTGGTCGCGGCGGGAGGTGGTGTCGGGTGTGGGGGTGGTGGTCGTGGTGTTTCCGTTTAATCAGACTTAAATGTTAAATAATCATAAATTCATTATTGCGAATAGTTTCGAGTGTTGACCTGATTTGACCGGGTGTCACAGTCTCCCCTCGTTTAAGAAATTTCGTCCCGAAATTTACGTTGTTGAACCTGAGTCAATTCTGGTTTTGAACAGGTGTGGGTACTTTTGTTGCATTTCATCTTGGCGTTCCCAAGTAAATTCAGGTCCTCTTCTAGAGTTCCATCGGACTTTAACTAATTTGATTTGTTTCCATCTGAGTTTCTGAGTTTTCCAATCTAAGACCTCTATTGGCTCTTCGATGAAATGAAGTTTGTCGTTGATACTAACTTCGTCTGGAGGGATAACTAGAGATTCATCTGTCATGCATTTCCTTAAATTAGATACGTGAAATACATTGTGCACATTACCAAGTTCCTCTGGTAATCTGAGTCGGTATGCAACCTTCCAATCCGTTCCAGGATTTCAAAGGGTCCTATTAATCGTGGACTCAGCTTCCCTCTTTTACTAAATCTCATAATTCCCTTCCATGGAGATACCTTCAAGAACACTCTATCGCCGACCATGAATTCTAATGGTTTTCTTCGGTTATCTGCATAACTCTTTTGCCGACTATTAGCAACTTCTAGCCTTTTTCGGATCTGAACAATCTTATCTGTTGTTTCTTGAATAATTTATGGTCCTGTTAATTGTCTTTCTCCAATGTCGGCCCAACATAACGGCGATCGACACTTCCTTCCGTACAGTGCTTCAAATGGAGCGGCCTTGATGCTGGTGGGATAACTATTATTATTAGAAAACTCAGCTAATGGTAGATGAGTATCCCAATTTCCACCAAAATCGATCACACATGCTCTTAATAGATCTTCTAGAGTCTGAATAGTTCTCTCGCCCTGTCCGTCCGTTTGTGGGTGATAGGCCGTGCTCATATCTAGTCGGGTACCCATGGCTTCCTGTAAGGTTTGCCAAAATCTAGAGGTGAATCGACTATCCCTATCTGATATGATTGAAACTGGTACACCGTGGCGTGACACTACTTCTTTGATGTATAAGCTCGCCAATTTGCTCATACTGTAGGTCTCCTTCATCGGTAGGAATGTGCAGATTTTGTTAGTTGATCAACAATTACCCAAATGGTATCGTAACCACTTCTTGTCCTAGGTAATTTTGTCACAAAATCCATGGCAATACATTCCCATTTCCATTTCGGAATTTCCGGCTGTTGTAGAAGTCCCGATGGTTTCTGGTATTCTGCCTTTACTTTGGAGCAAGTCATGCATTGGTTAACATATGAAGCTATGTCCCCCTTCATATTAGGCCACCAGAAAAATTTCTTCACATCATGATACATTTTGTCGATTCCTGGGTGAATCGAATACCTTGATTTGTGTGCCTCATCAAGAATTACTTTGCGTAACTCTCCATACTTAGGAACCCATATTCTGTTTGCAAAACGCATCATTTTATCAGAATCTGTTGTTAATTCCTTGACCATTCCTCGCAGACCTTCACTTTCTAAGTTTTCATCCTTCAATGCTTCGAGTTGCGCATTGCGAATCTGGTTAGTAAGGTTCGAGTATATGGTAAGATTCAACGCTCGCACTCGTAGCGGCTTTTCCCTTTCTTTCCTACTAAGTGCATCTGCCACAACATTTGCCTTGCCTGGGTGATATCGGATATCGCAGTCATAATCATTTAACAGCTCCACCCAGCGGCGGTGTCTCATATTTAAATCCTTTTGATTATAAATATGTGCAGACTCTTATGATCCGTATATATGACACATTTGGTCCCATACAAATAATGTCTCTATATTTTAAGAGCAAAAACAACAGCTCCTAATTCTAGGTCATGAGTGGTGTAATTCTTTTCATGCACTTTTAATTGTCTTGATGCATAAGCGATGACTTTATCTTTCTGCATTAATACACATCCAAGACCTAGTCGTGAGGCATCACAATACACTACAAATCCCTCTGTTCCATTTGGTAGAGACAGTATGGGTGCACTGCACAACTTCTGCTTTAGTAATTGAAAAGCTCTTTCTTGATCTTCCCCCCACACGTAATTCTTATCCTTGCGAGTCAATAGGGTCAAGGGTTGGGCTATCTTCGAAAAGTTTTCTATAAACCTGCGGTAGTAACCAGCTAACCCTAGGAATTGTCGTACTTCTATTGGAGATTTGGGGGCTTCCCAGTTCTTAATTGCTTCGATCTTGGTTGGATCCACGTGGATACCCTTTTTGTTAATAACGTGTCTGAGAAATCGAACTTCTCGAAGCCAAAATTCACATTTTGAGAATTTTGCGTACAGCTTTTCTTCTTTTAACACGTTTAGGATTAGTCTGAGATGTTGCTCATGTTCTTCCTTGGATTGTGAGTATATTAAAATATCATCAATGAATACTGTCACAAACTTGTCCAAGTAGGGCTTACAAACCCTATTCATAAGATCCATGAATATAGCAGGTGCGTTGGTCAATCCAAACGGCATTACTAGAAATTCGTAATGACCGTAACGTGTTCTAAAAGCCGTTTTTGGAACATCCTCTTCCGTTATCAACAGTTGGTGATATCCAGATCGTAAATCTATCTTTGAGTAGTAGCTGGATCCTTGCAATTGGTCGAACAAATCATCAATTCTTGGTAGTGGGTATCGATTTTTAATGGTGAGTTTGTTTAATTCTCGATAATCGATACACATTCTGAATTATCCGTCTTTGTTTTTGACGAATAGCACCGGTGCTCCCCATGGAGAAAAACTTGGTCGAATGAACCCTTTTTCTAATAATTCTTGCAGTTGTTTTGACAACTCCTGCATTTCAGAAGGTGCCAGTCGATACGGTGATCGTGCTACTGGTGCAGCTCCGGGTATCAAATCAATTCGAAATTTGATCTGTCTTTGTGGAGGTAACCCTGGCAAATCTTCGGGAAATACCTCTGGGTATTCTCGTACAATGGGAATATCTTCAATTCTTTGCTCCTCATTTTTAGTGTCGATGTCTTTTATTAGAAAAGCGGGATATCCTTCATTCAAGTATTCATAAGTTTTCATGACACTTATAATTTTAAATGGGGGTTTTCCCTTTTCTCCTTGTATGATTAGGAGTTCTCCACTAGGAGTTGGCAATCGGATGATTTTCTCGAAACATACTATTTCAGCATGATTTCGAGAGAGCCAATCCATTCCAATAACCACGTCAAAACTTCCCAGATCGACAGGTAATAAGTCAATACTAAAGAGATGGTTGTTAAGTTGTATCGTGCAATTTCTAATTATTTCATTGGATTCTATTTTCTTTCCATTAGCTAGCTCAATAATATACTTCTTTCTTAGCTTACATGGTTTAATTCCCAATGATGGTTCAAACTCTTTGGATACAAAACTTAAATCAGCACCAGTGTCAAACAAGATGGAGGCATAATGATTATTGATAAGAAACGTACCGTTAACTACTGACGGTTCTTGTTGTGCTTCCTTGGCATTCATTTCAAAAGCTCTCCCTCTGGCCCTGGATCCGTTCAACCTTGGGCAGTTCTTCTTGAAGTGTCCAATTACACCACACTCATAGCAAGCTTGATCATTTCTGATCATCCTTCCATCAGGTTTTGCTCGGCAATTTTGGCTCAGATGTCCAAACTTATGGCAATGAGTACAAATTTTACAATCACCAGTATGGGGATATCCACATTTGCTGCATTTCCCTTGAGATTTCTTTGGTTGTCCTTCCATTGTTTGATGTTGCCACATAAACCCGTTCAGATCTCTGATTAAAATTTTTCCTGTTGTTTACTTGTCCCTTGGGATTTTCAAACCATTTCCTCTTTCCATCAAATAATCTTCTGTTCACTTTAATCGTCTTCCTCTCAATTTCCATCGTACTCTTTCCATGATCATTCTTCTTGATCAGGGTTCCATTTCGTATCGCGTCATCAGTTAAGGAGTGTGCAATAGCGATCGCACTTTGGATGGTGGTAGGTTTGGAAGCTGTAACATTGCTTCTTATTTGAGGTGCCAATCCCCATATGTATCTTTCAATTCGGACGTATTCCGGCGTGACCATTCGAGGTACCAATCTAGCAAGGTCATTGAATCTTGAAGTGTATGTCCGAATCTCAGCTCCTTCCATGGTAGGATTCCAGAATTCGGTCTCGATCTTCTGGAGCTGATTGCGTGGGCAGTATTCTTTAAGCAACATCTCCTTTAGTTGTTCCCAAGTAAGTTCATATGTGTTTGTATCGCCCAAAATTTGACGCTGGGAATTCCACTATGACAACGCTGCATCTTGAAAGGAACAGGTTGCATACTTGACCTTTTGATCGTTAGAACAATTGCTTATTGTTATAACTGTCTCCATTCTTTCGATCCATCGGATTATGTCTAACGGTCCTTCAGCGCCTGTAAATGTTCTTAGATTGCATCCTTGAAAAGTTTTATACGAACACCCTTGTGGTTGTCCACCTGATGAACTACCTGGGTTTCCGTTCGTACCGGATCCGTTGTTTGCACCAATACCGGAACCTACATTTGAACCATTTCCTGCTCCATTTCCAAGGCCGTTACCCGTATTTTCTTGCCTCCTTCCTTGACCAGCCACTAGATTTGCATCATCTTGTTCTAGAGCTGATTTGACGTGTCGAGCTATCAATTGGGCTAGTTCCTCTGCGGTGGTTGGTAAATTGACGTTTCCACTCGAGGGTGTGTTTCGTGTTACAGGTGGCATGATTCAATTCTGCTTCGAAGGTAGGGAAGAAGAGGTTTAGATTACGTACGCTTGTTATTATATTATCATATGGTTTATTCTATATAATTGGTTCATTAAAATATTAATACAATAATCAAGTATTTACCGCGATCAAACATATATCATAAAGATAAAACTTTTTAAATTTTCATAAGCGTCACGTTCATACATATATGATTATCAAACACATAAAAGTTAGTTAACAAAAGATCATATGTTAATATCCTACATGCATCATTGAGTTTATAACTCGGTCAAAAGAAAGAATTCAAGCTCCCTAGCTTATCTCCACAATTATCCTAAAACGAGGCTCCACTACCAACATGCATAAGATATGAAATCATCATCAAACATAATGTAGCCATAGCCATCGAAGTCTCTGCTCGCTCTCCCATCACAATCGCGTACTGCTGTGCTGTCACCAATGCTGTCTCTGCCACGTCTGCTCTCTACTCTGCCTGGGTCAGTCGATCCCTAGTCTCTGCGAGACTAGTCTCCAGGTCTGCTATACGAAAGTGCATCTGGCTCAGAGCGCTGTCATCCAATAACCTCTCCTCCTCAATCGTCATCAATCTTCCATCCAAAGCTTGACTCACCTCATCCTGGATCCTCATCTTCTTTCTGGTAGTCAGCAGCTCCTTCTCGAGTCGAACACACTGGGCTACCAAGGTGATCATCACACGCTCAATGAGCTCGCCACCCATAGTAGTCCCATGTGGAGCGGAAGACGACTCTCCCTCCTCGAAGGTGGAAGGAATCCCATCTCTCGAAGCCCATCCTCTCATGGCCCCCATAATCCATCCCCACTGGTCATCTAGAAGTCTGGCCCGTTTGGGCATAGGTGTACTCTCCATACCAACATCATCAATCACTTTTCTCTTCTCTCTGCGTTTCCTCCGCTCATACACCAACCTAATCCTTGGCGGTGCATCATCATCAATCATCTTCCTCTTCTCTCTGCGCTCCCTTCGCTCATACACCATCCTAATCTTTAATGGGTGCTGCATGAGGGGAATAGGAGCAGCAGGAGTCACAGCTGTATGGGTCTCACTCTCCGAGGCCAAGCCAACTTGCTCCTCAGCAATAGGCTCAAGAGTGAGTGCTGGTGGGGGAGGGCTCTCATCATCGGACTCAGATATCCAACCATTCCCCGAGTTTTCCATACCCGGGTATATGGTAGCTGCGAAGTATGGCTGGGTAGGGTGATACCATGGTGTCGAGGAAATGGGCTCTGATGAACCGTCGGTGCTACTGCTAAAGTCAGGTACTCTCTCTCGGCTAACTCGGTCAGACATCTACAAATAGAGAAATGCATGCATGCGTACATATTAATTATACAAAGTTCTAGCACATAAAATTTAATAATCATAATCTCATTATGACTATTATGATCACATAATGTTCTATTCTAGCTTTCAGCCCATGTCATGGAATTGTCTTTGGAGTCAAATATTCTTTTTAAAGGTTATAGTCTAGATTTTTGAAGAATCCTTTCTAGTTCACTATAACCGTTGGCTCTGATACCAACTTCTGTCACACCCCGAAAACCGCAGCGAAAGGTCGCGTGACGTGGTGGTAACGGAAGTTGGAGTTGACCCAACTTTTATAGTCAAACGTATTCAAAGATATTGTTAGTCATGGAAACCATAAATCAACATCATATAAGTACTTGGTTAATCAACATTTAACGTTTCAGTAGTAACGAATACTACTTTTATTACACAAACTTAATTTTATTTAAAAACATTTATAAAGTTTGACCCTCCAAAGACAAAATTCCGGGAATCCATATAGAGCTCACCTATAACCCTGAAAAGCATGAAGGGTAATAAAGTCAACATAAAGTTGGTGAGCTTTCGGGGTTTTGTAATCTCGCAAACATTTCTTTTTAAAAATAATATGATGAAACAAGGCATAATATATTCCACATAGACTAGCTAGGTACTATGATAATTTAGGTCATAAGCCCATAATCAAACCAAGAAACACGTCGTTGCGCCACAACTATCCAGACATATAAACTCCTCGCCACAACCTGACCAGCGCGACTGGTCGCGAGAGCGGGCCATTCTAACCCGATAGATCTACCAATATATTCTGTGGCCTCACCCCTGAGGTTAATGATTATAGGGGGATTTAGGGCTCAATAGTATATAAATCCATACTACTGACCCAAACTTATACCCTCATATTATATATTATCCTGTTTAACCCATCATATATTTTAAAGTATCGTTCCATGCTCTTCCCCCAAAACAATTAAAATAATATTTAAAATGGGGCCGAAGGACTCACCTTGAGTGCGATTTTCGAAATGAACCAACGTGCTACGCTTTTCAATAGTAAAACCCTAATCATAAGCATTATGATTAATACATGATGATTTATGCTTACGAATGCATTTCACCCATTCTATTTGGTTGTTTTAAAATGGCATGTTTTTATTATTTAAAAATGTATATTTTTGTAAATAAAAATTATTCTTTTCTTATTAAGGTTACATATCCTCTCACTATTATCTATACTTTGTTTATATACTAAATGTCTTATGTCTTTACTATTCTATTTATGAGTCTTGTATTTATAACTTAGTGATTTTTCTAATTTGAGCGTCTTGTGCTATAAATTATAATTTTTCCAATCTTATCTTATATATATTAGTCTTTATTAAAAGTTTTGATTAATAACTTGTTACTAATAATTTTGTGCCAAAAAGTCCTATTTTACCTTTTTATAAAATAATTCTTTTTTTTAAGATTATTTGATTATTAATACATATATTATTTTATCAATATATAACTTATTAATTTGTTGTCTAAAATATATACATATATTTTCTTTTATTAGACATGACTTGTCCAAGGTATGTTTCATTCTTAGTCTTGTATGTTTTTGATGTCTCAACCGTCGTCTTAGTCGAGTTCGTTAGTCATGGTGTCCTTTTGGTCTTTTGTTTGATCTTAACCAAAATTCCTAGTCTCAAAGTTCATTAGTAGACTTTTATCTAAGGAAGTCCTTTAGTTGTGTCCAAGTATCTTTACTTTAACTTAGTCATTTTTCACTATTATTTTCTTATCAATGTCACCCAAAATCTTTAACCTAAATATTATTCTAAATTGTCATGTTAGTAATAATCCCTCATCCAATAAACTTTTCCTAATGTTCTTACCAAGACCAAATTTCATCATTCTTCCAACCCATATGATTATACCTACATACATACATGATATATACATACATACATACATTTTTACCACCTAGATCCCTAATGTAACATGATTTCATCCACTAATCATCCATTAACAATCCATTTTCAGATTCATCAAACCATTATAAGAACCATTTTTGTATAAAAAATCAAAACAACAATTTCATACAATTCTTAAATGGGTGAACTAGGGTTCATCAAGATCCTTATCTTGATCATCCATGCATGAACATATATACATTATCTAATCTAATATACCTTTGATGACACTAGGTGGAACCCTTAACACAATGCAAGCACGATCCTCGATTCTTTGATGAAACCTCGGGTTCTATACCAAGTTCCAACTAGAGTTTCTTAGTGTAAATGCAAGTGAAGGTAACTATTGGTGGTGTTAGCGGTCACCGAAAGTGAAAGGAAGGGGGGGGTTTCACGTTGGCTTCGGGTGAAGGTGGCGGGGTGATGGCGTCGGGTGTTGGTGGCGACGGTGATGGTGTCGGGTGTTGGTGGCGGCGGTGGTGATGTCGGGTGTTGGTGGTGATGATGGTGGTGTCGGGTGTAGGCGATGGCGGTGGTGGTGTCGGGTGTGAGTGGTGGTGCCGGTGGTGTCGGGTGTGGGAGGTGGTGGTCGCGGCGGGAGGTGGTGTCGGGTGTGGGGGTGGTGGTCGCGGCGGGAGGTGGTGATGGGTGTGGGGGTGGTGGTCGCGGCGGGAGGTGGTGATGGTGGTGACGGGCGGTAGGTGGCCGGCGGGAGGCGGCCGGCGAAGGGGGGGGCCGATGAAGAGGTGGTGGTGGTGTGTGTGTGTGTGTGGAAGATGGAGAGAATGGGAAATGAAAGGGTGGTGTGTGTGGAAGGTGGTTTTAAAACAAGTTTTGGAGGGTGTGTTGTCTTGCATGCAAGACTTCATAATCCTTCTTGGATTTGCTAGTGATGATTAATATTATTATTATAATTATAATTATTATTATTATTATTATTATTGTTATTATTATTATTATTATTTACGCAATTGTTAAACAATTACAAGGTTTGTTAAAAACGTTAATGCAGGGTTTCCGTTTAATCAGACTTAAACGTTAAATAATCATAAATTCATTATTGCGAATAGTTTCGAGTGTTGACCTGATTTGACCGGGTGTCACATCTGCAGTCTTCAATCGTGCGACTGAACCATTAGCATGGTTCACTCGTGCGACTGACCCATGCGACTGATTCATACGCACGACTGAAAGTTCAGTCGTGCGACTGAGTCAATCTCATGTCTCACTCGTACGACTAATCCAGTCGTCTGGTTCAGTCATGCGACTAGGTCATTAGCATGATGTATTCATTTGTATGGTCCATAAGTATGGTCCATTAGCATGAATCATCATATAACAACTTCAAACCTATATAATAAGTTTATATATATGAATCAAATATAAGTAAACATCAAAGCACAAATCATATATTATTACATTGTTTGATTACACATATGTAAGCCATGACAGACTTTTACATTAAGCACATAAACTAGGGACATATGTATCAACAAACTCCCCCTTGGACCTAGTTTACTCTAATGTCTGACATTCTTCATATGCTCTTCAAACCTCTTGTACTTCTCCTCTGTTGTGACTCCTGCGTGTATTTCATACGCAAAGCAGAGCCGTATCACATTCTGGAATTGGAGAGCTTGTACAATATCCTACGTGTCATAGAATAGTGGCCACTTGTATAAAGTGTAGACATCTTCAGCTGACAAGTTGGTAAGCCACATTGGGTCAAATACCCTGATAGTTTCCATTTTGCCCTCTCTGTTTAGAACTATGACCGCTTCACCCGTCCTCCAGTCATAATACCACCATTTGAAATGTGGAGTGAAGTCCGGAGGCATTTCCCGTAACGGAATCTTCACCCGTCCTCCAGTCATAATACCACCACTTTGTCAAAAAGCTTGAACACAACCTGTTAAGTGTTTCTCAGTTCTATGATCAAAAGCATCAAATGCTCTTCACAGAACATGAGTGCATTATCCTCAAACCCTCGATGACAATTCCTCAGGAATTGGTGCTTCTTAGATCTCCCAGGAAAGGGGATATGTACAAGCTGGATATGAACAATGCTTTCCCAATGGGAGAAGTATCATGCTTTCTTTCCAAAGCTGATGGTGATGAGTCAACACTATGGCATAAACGAATGTGTCATGTAAATTTAAGACAATAAATTGGCTAAAAATAACTTGGTACATGGTTTGCCTAAAAAGGAATTTTTCTGCAAAGATAACTGTGTTGCATGCCTGAAAGGGAAGCAACACAAGGCATCTCATAAATCCAAAGTTGTTAACTCCATCACCACTCCATTACACTTATTGCATATGGATCTATTTTGTCCCACAAGTATAATGAGCATTGGAAAGAAATCATATTACCTTGTGATTGTTGATGATTTTACTAGATTTACATGGGTATTCTTTTTAAGAACCAAAGATGAAACTGCTGAAACTTTAAAATCTTTTATTCTTAAAAAAGAAAATCAAATTGATCACAAGATTAAAATAATTAGAAGTGATCAAGGGACTGAGTTTAAGAACCACGTTCTTGACTCATTCTGTAACTCAAAAGGGATTGCCAGACAACATAGTGCCCCTAGAACTCCTCAATAAAATGGTGTTGCTGAGAGGAGCAACATGACACTTATTGAGGCTGCTCGGACTATGTTAGTTGATTCAAAGCTGCCTCTAACATTCTGGGTAGAGGCAGTAAGCACTGCATGCTATGTGCAGAATAGGGTCCTTGTAGTTATGCCACATGGAGAAACCCCTTATGAGTTATGGAACAAGAAGCCACCGGTCATTGGCTTTCTAGGGTCCTTTCGCAGCAGGTGTACCATACTTAACACAAAAGACAATTTGGCAAAATTTGCTAAAAAGTCGGATGATGCCATCTTTGTTGGATATTCCTCTAACTCTAAAGCTTATAGAGTTTATAACATTAAAAATCAACAATTTGAGGAATCTTTCAACATTATAGTTAATAAGCACACTCCTTGTGTTAGGGGGAATGACCCTGATCATATCTTTGATTTATAATTGTTTCCAAACTTTTCTAAACCATCTTGTGAGAATGTTTCAGCTGGAACAGGTGCTCAAAATGATTCTGATGATGACCAACTGTTTGAGCTTCCCAGACCTATTCCAAGTTCTCTAAGAGCTGCAACACATCAAGTTCCCACTATTGGCAGATCTGATAGTATAACTATCTCAAGGAATAGTGGAGCTTCAACCAGCGGTTCACCTGTTGACCCTCAAACTTCATCAGGTGACACTGCACAACACCAAGCTAATGGAAGTAACATCTTGAAGGAACAGGTAACTGTTAATGCTACTTCAGAGCAAACAAATGATGATGATGTTTCTCATTCATTGAATCAATCCTCGTTGAATGAGTTTGAAACAACAGCTGGACCAAGTGTTCAAGCTCCTGAGCAAAATATGTCCAATTTGGATCTATCTTTGCAACTGGAGGTAATTCCTAGACTTAGGATTCACAACACTCAACCAGCTGAGAACATCATAGGGGAAGTCTTTAAGGCGTGAGAACAAGAGGACAAACTCACAATAGGAATGTCTGCTTGTACTCATGCTTTTTATCCCAAATGGAACCCAAGAAGGTAGAAGATGCCTTGAAAGATAGTAGCTGGGTTGAATCAATGCAAGAGGAGCTGCTTTAATTCAAAAGACAAAAGGTTTGGAACCTATGTTCGCTACCATCTGGTCAAGTACCTATAGGCACTAAATAGATTTTCAGATACAAGAGAGATGATAGAGGCTTGATTATCAAGAACAAAGCAAGACTGGTGGTTCAAGGATACACTCAAGAGGAGGGAATCGATTATACTGATGTCTTTGCACATGTTGCAAGACTTGAGGCAGTTAGGATCTTCCTTGCTTATGCTGCATCCAAGAATTTCACTGTCTACCAGCTAAGTGTGCCTTTCTATATGCAGATATAGATAGCGAAGTCTATGTATGCCAACCTCCAGGATTTGAAGACCCACAACATCCCTACTATGTGTGCAAATTGGATAAATCTCTATATGGGCTGCACCAAGCACCTAGGCTGTGGTATGAGACATTGTCTCAGTTTCTCCTGAAGAATGGTTACACTAGAGGTACCATTGATAAGACTCTTTTTATAAGGAAGTCTAGGAAAGACATCTTGCTCGTTCAATTCTATGTTGATGACATCATATTTGGTTCCTCAAATGACCAAATGTGTAAAGACTTTGAGAGCATCATGAAGAAGAAGTTTGAGATGAGTTCCATGGGAAAAATGGACTTTTTCCTTGGAATTCAGGTGAAGCAAATGAAGGAAGGGTTTTTCATCAGTCAATCTAAGTATGTCAATGACATCTTAGAAAGATTTGATATGAAAGATTGTAAGGCAGCAAAAACACCTATACCTAGAAACCACAATCTCTGCCCTGACTCTGAGGAGGAGGATACTGATCAACATCAGTATAGAGCAATTATTGGTTCTCTGATGTATCTCACAGCAAGTAGACCTGATATCATGTTTGCAACTTGTATTTATGCAAGATATCAAGCTGCTCCAAAGGTGTCTCACCTTGTTGCTACCAAGAGAATCCTCGGATACCTTAAAGGAGCACCTAAACTAGGTCTCTAGTATCCAAGAAATAGTGATTTCAATCTCTATGGTTACTCTGACAGTGATTATGGTGGCTGCAATATCAACAAGAAATCCACATCCGGTGGATGTCAATTTCTTGGTGGAAGGATCATCTCATGGCAATGCAAGAAGCAATCCTGTGTCTCTACATCAACTGCTGAAGCTGAATACATTGCTGCTGCTAGTTGTTGTGCTCAGCTGCTATGGATTCAGAACCAGATGATAGATTACGGATTCAACTTTATAAGCACTCCTATCCACATTGACAACAACAGTGCTATCTCCATTATTGAAAATCCAGTGAAGCACTCCAAGACTAAGCACATTGATATCAGGTATTATTTCATTAGAGATATTCATGAGAAAAAACTAATCAAGCTAATTAAAGTTGATTCAAATGAACAATATGTTGACTTGTTCCCCAAAGCCTTTGATGAACAAAGATTCAAATATCTCATTACAGCTATGGGGATGATAAACCTTGATTAGTCTATCTCATTTTGAAAACCTTTAATGTGTAAAGTTTTATGTCAATACAATCTAAGCCCTGTTACAAAAGGTCTTTCTCTAAAATTTTATCTAAGTATAAATTCTTCCGAAGAGGAATTAACCCTTGGAGATTTTTTTACATATCTTCCGAAGCAAATTTCTCCCAGGATAATTTTCTTCTCGGAAGAGTTGTTAAGTCTTGAAAGAAGCGATTGATTTCATATCAGATCTACTTCTGAAGCTTGTAACACTCTCCTTTCTAACCCAATCTTCTTATTACACTGCCCTGATTGTTAACCCCACGGTTTACTCAAATCATATGTCTGAATTTTGGGCAAATGGTCAGATTGAAACCCTAAATGGGGTTCTTGTCATAAGATCGACCATCTGTTGCCAGGAGTTGGTCATTTCTGAACAACTTATCAAAGACGCCCCAAACAAACCCTTGTTCAATCTTCTCTGATTGGACAAGCTCCTCTTGTTCTATTCAAAAAGGCTAGAGTGGAACAATGGGCTCCCACTCAGCCTGAGGTCCAACCATCCTTCACAATTGACCTCAATATGAGTATTGAGACACCTCAGTCTCAGACCCATGCGCCCGAAACCGAAGCTGAAAACCCTCAGGGAGAGTCTTTATACTCCCCTAAGCAGCCAAAAAGGGACAGCCCCACCACAGGCTCAATGCCTTTAGACATTGATCAAAGTCCCGGGTCATTAGGCTTCACTTCTATATCCTTTACTGACCTACTAATAGCAGCTGATGAAGAGATTATGTCTTTTCAGGGCAATGAAGTTGATTCACAACACCCTCTCAAGGATCAACAAAGCCCAGAGAGATCTCTTATCTCTAGCCCCCATCAGTAAGCCTTTACTGAGGTGAGTCCCACTGATGTGGAGGGGACTCATGTAGATTCAGCTGCCACTTACGAAGGAGCCACAATGAACCCTTAGGACAGTGGTAACATTACTAAGACTAAATCTACGGCAACCATGCCCTTTGATGACTCTGAAAGAGACATCATTAAGCAAGGGAAACCAGGATGCCAAGAAACCACATCTGGTGGTGAGGATGAACATACTAGGTATGTTACCTTATCTCCCCGTGATTCTTCAAAAGAAGATGAGGGAAGACTCTAACTCACCATTGAAGACGTACTTTCTAAAGTCTAAAAACTTGAATCTAAGGTTAGGACATTAGAGGATAGGTCTGCCACTCAGCAACTTGAGATTGAAAATCTCAAGGCCAAACTAGCTGAGAAACAGATTGAGAGGTCTGTTAGGCACGTACCAATTCAGGTCTTATTGACCTCTTCCTCCAGCTCATCAAGCTCTCAAGATGATGCTACCAAAAA
Organism: Flaveria ramosissima; assembly: GCA_025215565.1. NCBI lineage: Eukaryota > Viridiplantae > Streptophyta > Magnoliopsida > Asterales > Asteraceae > Flaveria > Flaveria ramosissima. The sequence goes on from CM046037.1 coordinate 51,750,828, forward strand.
GGGGGAGAGTGTTCAGGGACAAAGCCAAAGACAAGAGGAACCACAAAGTCAAGCTCTCACTTCCCTAAGCTCAAAATACCCTATGCAACAAGCCACACTTTTTCCTGAGCCTCCTCCAGTTATAATTCAAGTGGATCAAAGGATGCTCCAAGATCTCAACAGGTTCTTCAACAAGTTCCTGTTGGAATCTCTCATTGAACAACCAAGTCCTGACATGTCTGTGATTTACTTCGGAGCTCAAGAGCTTCAAAGGTTAATGCACCTTCTACCACTATTGAGGAAGTTGGTCAACCTAAGGTCCAAGTGGAATCTGAGATTAACTTCAAAGGGGAAACAAGGACTGGTGGCCCAGCAACTGAGATAGTTGGGATAGATAGTGCATTCTCATAGACTTCCGAAGCACAAGTCAAAGCCTCAGAAGAACAATTTCAATCTTCCGAAGCTGAGATTGCAGCTGCGGAAGGACTATTCTCCTTATCCAATGATCTAATAGTCACAAATGCAGTCCTAGAACTTGCATATGAGGTTAATAGGGAGGATTTTCTTACCCAACCCCTAGCTTAAACATCAACATTAACTCCAGCTTCCATTTCTACTACTCAACCTGAACCTTCCATCCAAGAACCCCCAAAGTCTAGCACTTCCGAAGACATCAAAGGAAAGAGGAAGATGACTAAGGAAGAGCTTCAGGAGGAAGAAAGGTTAGAAAAACTCAATAGAAAAGGTAGACTTCCAACTGGAAAACTGCTAGCTGCCAGTAGCAAAGCAGCTGCAGCCAACCAGGAGGCAGACAACAATAGAAGAAGAGTAGAAATCATTGATAGACTTGTCAACCTAGGAGCTGTGAGCGAAGATGTACTCCTTCTACCACTAGAGGAGTTAGTTGAGCTGGAAAAGGCAACTTTGCTGCAAAAACAACAAAAAGAAGAAGCAGCAAGGTTGGCCTTAGAGGAAGAAAGGGAGAGGAAAGAAAGAGAAGCTGATTAGCAGTTGAGGAAGGAAAGGATAACTTTCCAAACCTCCAGGGGTTTCTCTCTAGAAGAATTATCTCCACACAAGAATGATACGATCTTATGGCTCTTCAACAAAGAGCAAGATCAAATGGAGAAAGAGAGAAAGAAAGCTGCCAAGGAAAAGCTGATGCTGAAGAGGAAGAAGGAAGAAGAAGCAGGACTAGCTGCTGCCAAGAAGATAGGTGAGAAGGCCTGGATGAAAAACTATCTCTGGACTCATGGCTTCTCTGGCAGACAGGTGGGTCCTATGTTTGAAAGACCCTCCAGCGACATGTCTGTGACATAAAGGCTGACATTCACTCGGGGAAGAGGAAGGAGATGTATAGAAGGGGACAGGGGATGATCTTCAAATCAACTACTCAACCCCAACCTCAAACCCAACCACAACCTGAACCAATTCCTTTTATATTCCCTATCAAAACCGAACCAACCACTAAACCACACACCCCTGAACCTACACCATCACCCTTACCAACCTCTTCACCTCAACCACCTAAACTACCTATCCTCCAACCCAAAACACTAGCCAGAACCCAAACACCTCAACCTACCCAACAACCTCTCAAACCATCCCCTCAACCTTCTAAACATCTCCCCTTAGAGGAGTTCAAGGCAATCAAGACAAAGCTCATCAATTGCACAAACCTGAGCGACATCTCTTGTGAGGAGGATTCAGTCAAATTGACTTATGTTGATTGATCCTCATGTTCTCTCACTAGAGATCAATTTCTTGATCTGCCCAGAGCAACATTGGACCAAGTTGCAAATCTCCTAGGCCTCAATTCAGATACTTTGAATGAGGAAGAAAAGAAGCTATGGAGAAGGCTGGTGACTCTGCTGGATACAAAGAAAGGTGACCGGGTGCCAAGACAACCTCTTGTGCCTAGGAAGAAGATCATCCAGTGGAGATTCAAAGACTTTTCTCACAACTTTGTTGTTGAAAGAGAGAATGGAGAGCTTAACAGGCTAAATGCCTTACTCTGCTACACTTAAGCAGATTTGATATTGCTGAGTTAGCAAAGAAGCCATTCTCCAACCCCTCCAACTCTGAAGTAGCTACTCATATCAGAAATCATCTAGGCAGTCTTCATATGGCTGAGCTAACTACTAGGACCAAGCTTTAAGAAGATTTGAAACTGAGAGAGGAGGAGAAAAGGAAGGGATCAACAACCAAAGGCAAAGCCTTTCTACAAATGGTTGAAGGTCCTGAACTTGATTCCATAGTTAGATGGGAGTAATGACCTTCTACAAATGGTTGAAGGTCCTGAACTTGATTCCATAGTTAGATGGGAGTATGACTATAACTCCCGTCAACTAACTCTTTTCAGGGGGCACAACAAAGGGTACATGTCATTCAGAGTGATAGAATGGATCTCCTCACTAATGACTTGTACAAGCTTCTCAGCACCACCTCAGGGAAGAACAAGGAAACAGACAAATATCTTCTGTCCCTGGTGTTGAAAGCTTTGAGAAGCAGAAACAAATGAGGTTTTGGTAGCATCAGCCTAGGGGGAGTTTGTTGGATCTAGAAAGGATGGTGCAACCAAAACCAAATCACTTAGACTATTTTGGTGCAACTAATAATGGACTTCCGAAGCTAAGTGTGGAACTTCCGAAGGAAAAAGGAGCTCTTCCGAAGACAAAGTGTAAACCAACTTTTGAAGGAAAACTCCAACTTCCAAAGACAAAGTATTCACTTCCGAAGATCAAGACTTAGAGTGAAAGATCAGAAGTCAACTTCCAAGTATGAAAGAAGTCCTCAAGCCTCGGAAGTATAGAAGCCTCTTCCGAAGTATAAGCGGCTTTGGAAGAACTCGTTCTTCCAAAGCCAACTTACCTTCGGAAGACACTACTATTATCCAGTGGACATAAGTATGGTCTCCCCGAGACTTCGCTGCAGACCTCTGAGATACTGCATGGCGTTTTCTCAAAATCCATGTAGTTGACCATACTTTATTCCACTGTTTACCTTTATAAGTTAGACCAGTTGCCAACTTTACTTGGTGACAAAAGGTAAGTCATGGACATGTCATGACTACCATAATTTAGATAATATTTTATCTAAGATACCTTAACTTTAGCATTGTAGTATATGCTTTAGTCTTAGGTTTCCAGCTGGTATCAAAGTATATCCGGCTGTAGGATCTAGTATATATAGTTTCTCATTGTAACTCATGTTTCATGCTTGTAAGGGTCTTGTAATACTTTGAGTTGAGAAGTAATATATACAAATGCCTTGAAATTTTTTTTCCTTGTGTTCTTTGCTACTTATTATATTATTATCAACTCTTAGAAGAGATTCTACATCATCAAATTTGAGTGTAATATAAGTGAGTTTGAGAGAAATCCAAGTGTTAAGTGACAAACCCGATCCTGCACTTCTCCTTGATATTTCCCACTAATCTTGTTCAGTATAGATCTTCCTAGGTGTGCTTGAACAAACACATAACCATCTCTAGGAATACCAGGTAGATCAGCATTGATGATGAATTGTAAGAACCTTGGAAACATGAACATTTTATCATTCTTCTCCATTCTTATTTGGTCACATAAACAGTTGAAGATGTACTTAGAGTAGTTATATATTCTTCCTTCAAAGATTCCTATGATTCCAGAAGAGATGTGCCTTGAGAATCTATCCAGTCCAGATTTCCTGTTTGAGATACACTTCAGTTAAGTGTCGCACAAAAACCGCTAGGGCTTGCACAATCTCCCTTTTTTTATCTCTCCTCTATAAAAGTCACCATCATAACCCATCAGTAGAAATATCTTCTAAATGTACTCATGATCAAAGACGTCTGGGTGACCTATTTCTTGTTCTCCCAACTCTAGTACCCTTCTTATGGTCTGCTCATCTATCCTTAGTCTTTCATTCTTAATCTCAACCATAATCACTTCAGATTCTCCATCTTCCACAATTCGAGCTGAGTTCCAGAAATCGACTATATGATCTTGATGAATCACAGGCTCTGCTGTTAAAGCATAGAAGATCCTGGATCGTCGTAAATATCTTATGATGTCTCTGCATCCTTCCGACACGGGGTCGTATGGATTTAAGAACGCACACACATTGTGCTCCCTTGCAAATCGATTAGCCATTTGTTCATAAAACTAAAGACAATTATGTTAGAACTTGGTCATCATATTTAAAAATACAAAGAGAGAAAACAACAATGATGAATCAATCAGTTCATTACTGATGTTTATGATATGATTTACCTTGAGATTAAGACTCCGAACTAGTTTTAAGCTTTAATTGATGTTTAGGATTTGAGTAATTTTGAAATCAGATAAGGGAGGGATATGGTTTTGACTAACGAACTTCTAGGTCAAAAAGGTTTTGTAAAAGTGAATAATGAATTCCAAGTCAAAAACATCATTTATACTCCCTCGGACACATTTATTTCATTTATTTAATGAAGTGGGCCCCACTTTTCTTATTACTCATTCGGGGAATTTATTTGTTTCGCAGATTTCAGTTCATCCGTAGCACATCTGCGGATGCCTAACTTAAAAAAATGATTTAAAAATTGAATTGAAGTATAACTTGATTTTCCATAGGTTACCAATCTACGGAAATGAATTATACTTGTAAAATATTAACTCATTCGTAGGATACCAATCTACAGATAGTCATATTTTACTCCCCCTTAAGTTTCGCACTATAGCTTCTGCTGATGTTTACAATGCACTGTAGCTTCTACTGATGCTTAAAATGCCATAATTGAAACTTATGTTATTGTATTGTCCTAATAAACCCTAATCAACTGATAGAAGCATATTATTTCTATTGGACCTTGTTGACTTTGTATTCATCCCAATTGTATACAAGAAGGTTTGAATTTTAAAAACTTCATGTATCCAAAAGCCAAGTTAGTGCTCAGGTTCTAATTCCTTCATATAGACAATTCATTTGACAATTTTGTTGCTAACTTATTTTCATGATTCTACTCCCCCTAAATTTTTGATTAATGATGAATAAAAGCATTTATCATAAATTTCTAAGAAGAATATCATGAAAGACACATATGTGTCCAAACAAAAAGAAATTAAACTAAACAAATTGAAACGAGGACTATTGTCAGGACCATGTACGTACGAAATACTAACTGATAATGCGTGAAACCAGATCAAATAGTGCGGAATCCTATTTGATTGGCGAGCCAATCAGTGAGAACGCAATCCCAATCAATCTAACGAGTAAGAAACGTTAAGAACGAGTAGAAAACGATCATATGCGAACTATGAACTTGGAATAGGCTTTCTGGACGCTCTGGATGGCTAGGTTATGAGTATGTATCAAAAGTTTTTTTTCCACGAATTATGTAGTATTTATAGGTTTGCGGTCTTCATTCGTGCGACTAAACCATTACCATGGTTCACTCGTGCGACTGACCCATGCGACTGATTCATACGCACGACTGAAAGTTCAGTCGTGCGACTGAGTCAATATTATGTCTCACTCGTACGACTGATCCAGTCATCTGGTTCAGTCGTGCGACTAGGTCATTAGCATGATGTATTCATGCGTATGGTCCATAAGTATGGTCCATTAGCATGATTCATCATATAACAACTTCAAACCTGTATAATAAGTTTATATATATGAATCAAATATAAGTAAACATCAAAGCACAAATCATATATTATTACATTGTTTCATTACACATATGTAAGCCATGACAGACTTTTACATTAAGCACATAAACTAGGGACATATGTATCAACAAACTCCCCCTTGGACCTAGTTTACTCTAACGTCTGACACTGTTCATATGCTCTTCAAAACTCTTGTACTTCTCCTCTGTTGTGACTCATGCGTGTATTTCATACGCAAAGCAGAGTCGTATCTTATTCTGGAATTGGAGAGCTTGTACAATATCCTGCGCGTCATAGAACAGTGGCCACTTGTATAAAGTGTAGACATCTTCAGCTGACAAGTTGGTAAGCCAGATTAGGTCAAATACCCTGATAGTTTCCATTTTGCCGTCTCTGTTTAGAACTATGACCGCTTCACCGCCCGTCCCCTCTCAGTCATAATACCACCATTTGAAATGTGGAGTGAAGTCCTGAGGCATTTCCCGTAAGGGAATCTTCGACATCGTGCGCGGGGGACTCCACTTCAACACTACTTTAGGATTTCCAGATAAGAGACCCACCTTAGACTTGCGAATAAACCTCTTTGGTTGTTGAGGTCTGAAGTTTACCCACCTGGTGTGGTATTCCCTCTTTAATGCAGCTTCAAACCAACCTGACATCTTTCTGGGGTCAGCATATAGCAGATTTAACCATGCCAGTCGGTTGAGCTCAAAGCCTGGTAGAGTCTTCAGATCATGAGGATACCTGAAGTACTCTATTCCCTTCTCCCTTTTTACAGCATAAACGTTTAAGTCCTCAAAATACGCCCATGCTATGATCTTGCCAGACATCTTCTGATGTTTCTTGACTTTTTAGAGTTTGGTGTAGGCATTTTGCTTTGGAGCTGTGCGCTGGGATCTTATTTTAGCAAAACAAGCTGCCCATTCAGTCTTCTTTATATCAACATCTGCATCCAAGGCTTGGGCTTGGCTTTCATCCTTATCTTTTTCTTTCTCCATCTCATCCAGTTTTTCAAATGTAGCACTCCCAAGAGTGTCACCCAAGTTGGGGATCACATTTCCCTCTTGGTCACTGTACTCTGGATAGTGGTCAGACGTGACATCCTCTATCTCTATTTCATCAACATCGTTGAGCTCATCATCACTCATAACATCGACCTTTGGAGCGTCTTTGACGAGCTCATCGGGATTCAGTCTGAACATCTCAGCAAGTTGTTCATCAGTTAGATCGTGAATAATTTCTCCTTCTTCAGGAGTGTAGCTCACTAACCTTCTCATAATTCCTTGCAAATCAAGAATCATTGTGAATTGAGACTTGATTTGCTGAAGGGGAGCAATATCAAATTCATCTTGCTGTGATGTTTTATTTTTATCTTGATCGGTCAATTCTTCAACTGGAGGAGCTGAGGATGAGTCTCCTTGATCTTGAGTTCTCTTAGAGCGCCTCTCCTGAGCCTGGGTAGAAGCTGATGCAACAACATCACCTTCTTTGTCATCATCTTCTCCTCTCTTCTTTCCACTCAGTCCATCATCATCACCCTTATCTTCTTCACAAGAATCATCATCATCATCATCATCATCATCATCATTATCATCACTATCATCATCACCTTCCCTGATCTTTAAAGGCTCATCTTGGGATCCTTTCAGCCTGAGCATGATCTTCTTGTTCTTTGCCTCCAAATCCTCAATCCTCTTAACCGAATGAGCATTTGCTCCCTGAGCTGTGTAATCTACTTCGCCTGAGCAGCATTTAGCTTCATAAGCTGGTTGAGATGTGCAGCTCTGTGCTCATCGGTGGCCAGAAGCTTTAGCACCATCCGGTTGTTGGCTAGCTGTTCCTCTACCCCGATGGAGGGCAGAGTGGATCCATGGCTTAGTGGGACTTGAGCAGATGTCCCGGCTTGTTGGGTGTGGTGAGTGGGGTGGATGCGGTGTTGAATATGGGGGGTGGAATAGGAGTGGATGGTGAAGGGGTGGCTGTAGTGGTGGTGGTAGGAGGTGTGGTAGTGGTGGTGGTAGCTGTGGTAGAGGTGGTGGATGTGGTGGTAATAAGTGTAATCCTCCTCCTCATGCTCTTCATTCCATGGGGCTGAGCCATTATCTTCTTCCTTGAGCTTTGGAAGAGAATTCTCCCCCTGGGCTGATAGGATGGTCAGGGAAGTATGATGGATCAGTTTAAGTAGTAGCAGCGTCCCTGGACTCACCCTGGCGTCCTCTAACCGCCGCAATCCCTCTGTCTGTGGCAACAACCTTACTGCCCACTGTCCTTACCAGCGGCTCCTCATCTGACTCTTCCTCCTCATCTGGCAGGAAGTCTTGATGGAACGCAGCACTCTCAGTTCCACCCTATGTGGATTGTGGAAATGGAATATCAGTGGCAGTGGCCCTAGATGGAGTGGGGCCAGTATCTCCACCATCTTCACCGTCATCGTCATCGTTGTCGTCCGTGGGTAAAACTATGGGCTCAGTATCCGAGTCACTGTCATCGGGACGCCACTTTTTGCGAGCGGGCGCCATGTAGTCCTCCCGGGCCAGATGCCCAAACAATCTCCTCACCGAGGGCTTCACCTGCTTGCCCCGGTACACCTTCATCATCCCAAGCGTCGTATCATCCATAACCTCAAGAGTGACTGCATCATCTCTCTCCTTCGGCAGCAGATGAAGCTTCTGATCAATAATTATCCGTAGAAAATGAGGGTACATACAGAAGCCTTCCTTTCCTTTGGCCTCTATATTCTCTACTATGTACGTGAAGATCATCCGAGAGAAACTGAACGGATGGTTCAGTACCAGAGCTACGTAAGCATTCTGGATTTGATCAGACATCTCATCAAAACCACCTTTCCGTCAAGCTATGCACTTGAGGAGCACATGGGCCAAGTACTTGAACTGGGGGCACAGGTTGCTCTTGTTGAGCACACCTGCATTAATGTCCCCAGCGTACTTGATCCGAAGAAAACATCCCCAACCGTCAGGGGATGCAGCCTGGTTGGGAAGTCACAATCTCGCCCAACTGATCCTCAATCTCCGTAAAAAGACAATAATCCCCGCGAACTCAGAAGCGTTCTGGGATGTGACATCAAGATGAGCAAAGAGGTTGTGCTTCGTGCTCAAAGTCCATCTGCTAGCCATGTTTCTGTAACACAAGATACATAAACGTTAGAATTTTTGTAAGTGAATGAAATTTGAATTTTAATGAACTTGAATCATTTTGTTCAGTCGTGCGAATGGACAATGCGACTGAGTCTTAGTCATGCAATTGAGCTCAGTCGTGCGATTGAGCCCGTGACTGAGCTTAGTCGTATGCTGTTCTATGCGGTTGAACCAGTCATGCGACTGAATTCATACGCATGGTTCATTCGTGCGATTAAGTCAGTCGCCCAGCTCAATCGTGCGATTGGAGTTCATCAGCATGTTCATTCGCATAGGTCTTTGTTCGACACTTTAGAATCATTTCTTGGTCTATACTTGATGTTAAACGTTGTGGTCATGCTCATTAGAATCGCAAACGCTCAAAATAACACCTAAAACTCTTTAAGTTAACGATTTAGTCCATTTTAGTGGTTTATTTTGAGAACTTTGTCTCGGTTCTTGTTTTGACCGATTTAGGTCATTTGGGCTCGATTAAACCGAACATTTAGGTTGATTTTCATCTCACATTACTTGTAGATCCAGAGAGAAATCATTAGGGTCACAAAGAAGATGCTAAATCACTGAAACGAGATTTGGGCAGAGTAACATTGCTTTCGTGCGATTTGAGGGCGATTGAGGGGTGGTAAGAATGTGCGACCGACTCTCCTCTATTTATACTGAGTTTACCTTCAGACGTGCGACTGGACCTATTCGCACGCTTCATTCGTGCGACTGGGGCTCATTCTGGTGATCCAATCACATGGATTGACCCATGCTTATGGTCCAATCATACGTCTGGTCCATACGTATGGTTCAATCGTGAGATTGGCTCATACTCATGATCCAATCGTGCGACTGGTCCATACTTATGGTTCAGTCGTGTGAATGGCTTCAGACTTATGAGTTTGACTTTAGGCACTTTCAAAACACTTTACCTGATAACTATTGATAAGACGTTATGACCGATGATCATCTCAGACATGACCTTTTTAATTTGAAAAACTGTTGATCACCTCAGACGTGATCCTTTTAATTTAAAATTGATTGGTCACCTCAGACGTGACCCTTTTAAGTTTGAAACTGATTGGTCACCTCAGACGTGACAACTGTTGATCACCTCAGACGTGATCCTTTTAATTTAAAATTGATTGGTCACCTCAGACGTGACCCTTTTAAGTTTGAAACTGATTGGTCACCTCAGACGTGACCCTTTTTAGTGAGTGATTCACAGAATTCATCCATTTGTATAGTCTGACTTTTACCTACCAAATGATTAAAAATAAATATATACAAACAACTTAGAAATCTAAAAACATAACAATACATATTTTTTAATTTTTTATTGGAGATGGATTTAAACCTATTAGAGTACTTGTAACCGATTTTACTTCCTGGACAGCACAGCTTCAATTCTATTGTATCATTTCTGGTACGATTTAGTATGGAATCATACAGGTATATCAGAATCATTTGGGACATTTAATAAACTATTTTGATGCTAGATTCTTGTTTTGTCCGAGAGTCAATAACAATTTTAGGAAATCATACTAGAACTACAAGATGCACACAATGATTTTGACTTTCGAGAACTGCAGCTCACGATAATTGTCAGTATACTTGTCCTCTTAAATCCATACACTTATTTTTGACACACACTGGTGATGAATTAAGGTTTAATTATTTCAACAAGCATTTGTGGATCCCATGCTTATATGGTAATCAACGTTCCTCAGGAGATTTATGAGCGGTCTACGGGTATTTTGACAAGAAGAGATGTCACACCCCGGGCCCAGGTAGGGTGGGACGTCACAGACTAGCAACAACATATGGCAGCGGAAACAAACCATTATAAGAGCTCAAAGGAGAGAATATCACATGGCATTAATGTTTTTGAAAAGATAGCGGGGCTAGAAACACATCAAGCCCCAAATGAGTTTACGATCATCCATAAAATAAATTGTACTTGTTCAACACAATTATAAAATTGTTCAAATGTTTCATCAAGGAAAATATGCCAATGCCATGTCACGGGGATAAGTCTAGGTCTTCACAACAGCTAGGATCTCTTCATACATTACCTGAAACATGCTCAAAAGAAAATTGTGTCAACTAAAGTTGGTGATTCAAGTGCTTAAAGTTTAAAAAAAAGGACTTAACAATCCTTCTTTGATTAAATGAAAATAATCATTATTTATCATCGTGGGAAAAATCATAATCAACCCTGCACTCAGTCCCGGTTGGCCTCTTCTAAAGTTGTGTTTTACCGGATATTCCCGAAGGAAGAAACTGAGCCCCAAACCAGTGAACCCTACCTGCCCGGATGGTTCACCATAGTATCTTAACAAACTGTTTACATGCCACAACGACCCCTTAGGATCTCAGTGGGGTAACCTTCCTGGAACGGAAGCCACTGTGTGTGGGGGATTCCCCAAATAGATCTATCCATAATCAAGCGGTTCACGAAAGAATTAATGATCATGATATAAGTATCAGCAGGTAACCACAAATCCCACATAGAATCATCAAGTAAAGGACAATCATAGTTCAGAAAAAGTAGAGCATGTTTCATCCCAAAACAAAAGTAAAAAGGGGGATCACTAGAACTCACCTTATGTTTCCAATCAAAAGTCCCTTGTGTGCCGGGAAGCTGTCTCCCTAACATGTACATATTAAGCATAAGCTACTGCCCTAAACTCATTCAAGGTGCAACAATGGTGTCAAGGGTTTAGCTATTGAGTAAGGCTTTGGTTTCGTGAAGGTTTGTATAAAAAGTTTCCTTTTATGGCAAGGTCAAGGCGTTAAGGCGTCTTCATGAAAATTGGGATTTTCACTTCATTTGGTTAATTATACTAAGAAATTTTGTTGTTCAAGTTTTTATTAGCTTCCTGGAAGTCGGTTATAAAGTTTGGAAAAATTTTACAGTTTGGTCCCTCAAGTTTCAAAATTGACAGTTTCTACCCTCAAGTTTAGTTTCTTGCCCCTTTATGTCATTTAAGACCAAAAATCAGATTATTAGAGTCATATTATGATTATTATGGAGTAAGTGGTTCAAAACTTTAGTTTACGGGTTCGATTTTAAAAACTGCGCGTTTAACGCTCCCGGTTACGGTAAAAGCCGGATAGTTTTAACAGTAATTTGGAGTTTTCATATATTTAAATCTTGGACCAGTAGGCACTTTCTAAAAGATATCTTTATAAATTTTTAAGTCCTTAAATTGTGTAAATTGCCCTTTTATAGTTAAAAATCTTGTTTTTACGTTTGACCCGTTAATACGCGGTTTTGACCGGGTTTGACCATTTAAAAATTGTTTGACCGAATTTTCAAATCCTTTAAGTCTTTTATTACTTAACTTACTGAAATCATATGATTTTTATAAATCTTAGTTTTGAACTCTATTTTTATGGATTTTTCTCAAAAACGATGCTCGGTTTGTACCCGTTTTTAGTTAAAACGTCATTTATTGTTGTGTCTTTGACCATTTAAATTATCCATTGACTCCAGAGTACTTTATTTATCATTTTTGAGCCTGGAATACTTTTCAAGAGTGTTAATTCATATTCTCATTCTACTATTTAAAGTCATTTTACCATGTTTTCGGGTCCCGAAAGTGACTAAAAGAGGGTAAATCACAACATGTCCTTTATTCCAGAGATTAAACATTACTAACACTTCTAATATTCATTAAAACCTACTGAAATTTCAGTCCCAACAAGTTGCCTAGTTGATCTATACATCCATATGCTTCAAATATGTAGAAAATGTCATAACCGACAATTACACTTGTGTAAACCATCTTAACTTGAGCTTAAATGTTACCAACACTACATTTAACTTCATAAACAGATTATTAAGGTGTCATTAAGTCGTTCATGAGTAGGTTATGGCTCTTGGTTAAAAGGATTTTTCAAACAAATGCTTAAAAGGGTGTTGTTACATGTAGAAAGGAGGGTTTCAAGGTGAAATCCATGTATCAACCGTGGATTTGAGTATGTAGCCTCTTGGAACTTTTAAAAACAGGTTCTTGGGAGTCCATTAAGTCATAAAAATGCAGGTCACAAGTTTGGTTTACAAGAGTTGAAGCTTTCACAAGTTAGATGATACCAAAACACTCAAATGAGGGTTTTCATGGTGGAACTCGGTTTCCACCTCAAGAATGACTAACATAACATGAGGTTTACCTTCAAGAAAGTTGGGAACTCCTTAAGAACAAGATGATGGTGAGATGTTTCTGCTACAACAAGGAAATACACGGTTCATAGGTGATAAATGAAGAAAACAAGTGAAATGTCACAAAACCCACAACATGAGCTTACACTCGATGTAACTCACGATTTAGAAGGTGTTGTTGGTCGTGAATGGCTTGAAACTCCTTGGACTTGAATGGAGAAGCTCGAACCATGGCTGGAAAGGTGGAACAAGTATGGTTGTGTGACCAAAACTCGCGAACTAGGCCACTTCTTTGCGGTTTTGCTCTTGGGCCGAATGGAACTTGGTGTGTTCTTCGAATTTTTCTTGCACAAGTCTTAGAGAGAATTTGTTTGAGAGTGTTGTGAGATGTGTGTGTGTGTGACCAGCTGATGAATTCGAATAAAGGGAGAGAGGGAGAGAGGGAGAGATGTGCATGAAAGGTGAGTAGGTGTGTGGGGTGGTGGTGAAGAGAGGAAAGGAGTGGTGAGAGGGGGGCGGCCGATTTGGAGTGTAGTGAGGGAATTCTTATTTAAATTTTTAATGGTAAATTGATATTATGTAGTGTAATTTTTGTAGTATTGGGTATTATGTATTATTTAGTGGATAGTGAATTGAGGTATCTAATGCATGCCCATGCATGCATGGCCGAAAATTATGTAAGTGTGAGTGTGTATGCTCACATTTTAATTGCCTTCTCTTGAATTAAATTTTGTAAGGGTGACTAGTTGACATTCCCGGGACACTAATTTTAAAAAGGTAGAAACCTAAATTAGCTAAAAGTCCATAATAAAAATCACATAAAATCATAATTTACATCAACTAGTAAGAATTGTTTCCAATTTCATAGTAGGGTTGAATAGTTTCAATTATTAGCACTCATATCATGGATAATGATGCAAGTAATCTAGGGTTAGGGTAACAACCTGGAGGTCGGTTGTCACATTCTCCCACCGTTTAGGAAATTTCGTCCCGAAATTTTAACTCTGATTAGAGACTGAACGGGTGGGTTTGAAGAGGTGTGGATAGTTCTTCCTCATTTCATCTTCACGCTCCCAAGTAAATTCAGGTCCTCGCTTGGAGTTCCATCTAACTTTAACCTTGGGTATGCGGCTCCGCCGGAGTTGTTTGACCAAACGATCCGTGATCTCCACAGGTTCTTCCACAAAATTCAGTTTGTCGCTTATTCTTGCTTCTTTTAATGGTAGTTCCAGGTTTTGTCTACCATGCTCTTCTTCAAGTTTGACACATGAAAGGTGTCGTGTATGTGACTCAACCCGGGGGTAGTTTCAACTTATATGCCACTGGGCCAATTCTCGCCAGTATTTCGAATGGTCCAATGTATCTTGGGCTTAGTTTTCCTCTCTTTCCGAACCTCACCGTTCCTTTTCACGGTGCTACTTTTAGCATCACCCTGTTGCCCACTTGGAACTCTAGAGGTTTCCGCCTCCTGTCAACGTACTTCTTCTGTCGATCTCTGGCTGCTTTCAGTCGCTCCTTTATCTTATAGATCTTTTCGGTGGTTTCCAACACTATGTCGGGTCCCATCACTTGGCTATCACCAATCTCATTCCAACTCAAGGGTGATCGGCATTTCCTGCCATAAAGGGCCTCATACGGAGCAGCTTTGATACTCACGTGGTAACTATTGTTATAGGCGAATTCCACCAAGGAAGATGGTTATCCACAGTTTCCGCCAAAGTCCATCCTGTCCGTCGGTCTGAGGGTGGTAAGCCGTGCTAAGATCTTAATGGGTTCCTAAAGCTTGCTGGAACGATTTCCAGAAACGAGAGGTGAAACGGCTATCACGGTCGGAGATGATCGACAAAGGCACTCCATGCCTTGTTACAATCTCGTCGACATAAAGTTGGGCCAATTTCGTCATGTCGTAGTCTTCTCTAATTGGCAAAAAGTGAGCTGATTTTTTTAATCTATCCACTATTACCCAAATAGCATCGTGACCTTTAAACGTTCTGGGCAACTTGGTAACAAAATCCATCGTAACATTATCCCATTTCCATTCCGGAATTTCAGGTTGCTGTAACGTTCCTGATGGTTTTTGGTTCTCAGCTTTTACCATGGCACAAGTTAAACATTTCCCCACATAAACATCGATTGATCTCTTGATTCCCGGCCACCAGAAAAGTGTCTTTAAATCCTGGTACATCTTATCACTTCCAGGGTGAATTGAATACCTAGACTTGTGTGCTTCGTCGAGGATTACTTCTCGAATTGGCACCCAAGGCCCTTCCACCATATATATATGTACCATCGTCCCCTATCTCCAATTGCTTTTCCATTCCAGTCAATCCTTCTTCCTTTAGTTTTTTCTCCTTTAATGCCTCGCCTTGAGCTTCCTTCAGTTTTGCTATAAGGTTGGTATACACACTCATCCTTAAGGCTCGTACTCGAAGAGGTTTCTCTCTTTCCTTTCGGCTCAACGCATCCGCCACAACATTGGCCTTACCAGGATGGTAGCGGATCTCGCACTCGTAATCGTTCAATAGCTCGACCCATCTTCTCTGACGCATGTTGAGCATCTTTTGGTCAAGGATATGCTGCAAGCTTCTATGGTCAGTGTAGATGATGCACTTTGTGCCATAAAGGTAGTGCCTCCACATCTTGAGGGCAAACACCACGGCACCCAACTCAAGATTGTGCGTCGTATAGTTCTTCTCATGATCATTCAGCAGTCTCGATGCGTAAGCAATCACCTTGTTGCGTTGCATTAATACACATCCTAGTCCTTGACGCGAAGCGTCACAATAGACCACGAAGTCTTCTACTCCTTCTGGAAGAGAAAGGACAGGTGCACTGCCTAACTTCTCCTTAAGTGTTTCAAACGCCTCGTTCTGCTCTCGCTCCCACACAAAGGTTGTGTTCTTCTTGGTTAGTGCGGTCAAAGGTTGCACTATACGCGAGAAGTCCTTTATAAATCTCCGGTAATAGCCAGCCAGTCCTAAGAATTGCCTTATCTCCGTAGGAGTTTCAGGAATCTTCCAATTCTTTATGGCCTCAATTTTGGAAGGGTCAACTTGAATCCCATCCTCATTTACCACATGTCCTAAGATTTGGATCTGGCGCATCCAAAATTCACATTTAGAGAACTTGGCATATAGTTGCTCATTCTTGAGCAATTCAAGAATTAGCCTGAGATGCTTCTCGTGCTTGTCTTTACTTCGGGAATACATTAGTATGTCGTCGATAAACACGATCACAAACTTGTCGAGGTAAGGGCGGCAAACGCGATTCATGAGGTCCATGAATGCTGCTGGAGCATTAGTCAGTCCAAAGGGCATGACCAAATACTCATAGTGTCCATACCTAGTTCGGAAGGCTGTTTTGGGTACGTCTTCTTCTCTTATCTTCAGTTGGTGGTATCCTGACCTCAAGTCTATTTTGGAAAAATAACTTGCTCCTTGCAGTTGATCAAATAGGTCATCTATTCTCGGAAGAGGGTAAAGGTTCTTTATGGTCAGCTTATTCAATTCCCTGTAATCAATACACATTCTCAGGGTTCCGTCTTTCTTTTTCACGAATAGTACTGGGGCACCCCATGGAGAGACACTCGGACGTATAAATCCCTTGTCCAGTAGTTCTTGAATTTGTATCATTAGCTCCTTCATCTCAGGTGGGGCGAGTCGGTACGGTGCCTTGGCTAGCGGTGCAGCACCAGGCAACAAGTCTATGTGGAATTCAACTTGCCGATTCGGGGGAAGTCCTGGTAGTTCTTCCGGAAACACCTCTGGGTATTCCGAAACCACGGGAATCTCTTCGATCTTCTTGTCCTTTTGGGCTTTCATCACGTATACTATAAAAGCTGGACATCCCTTCATCAAGCTCTTGGTAGCTTTTAAGTGGGATATCATAGGGTACAGAGTGTTACTCCATTCACCTTCTACCACTAACGCTTCTTCGTCACTCAACGGTATCTTGAGTAGTCGCTCATCACATACGATTTCGACTTTATGCTTCGCTAACCAGTCCATACCCACAACCACATCAAATCCTCCTAACTTAATGGGCATCAAGTCAATCTTAAACGTATTCCCTTTTAGATTTAGGGGGCAATCCCTAATGATTTCGTTAGTTTCTAAAATATTACCGTCAGCTAATTCTACGGTAAACGTATCAGTCAAGGTACACACGTCTAAGTCAATCAATGGCCTAAAAGTACTAGAGATAAACTAGCAGTCGCTCCAGTATCAAACAGTACAGTAGCGGGATGATTGTTTACAAGGAACGTACCGTTGACCACGTCGGGTTCCCTACGAGCTCCTGCTGGGTCCATAACGAAAGCTCTTCCCTTAGGCTTGTTGTGCTTGGCATCCTTGTCTCTACCCAGCTTAGGACACTTGTTCCTCATATGCCCTGGATCTCCACACTCATAGCATTATTTCCTCGGTGCGTAAGTACAGTCTTTAATTAAATGGCCTGTTCTCTTGCACCTAAAACAGGGCATCGGGTTACATTCCCCTTGATGATGTAACTTGCACTTGCTGCAGAATGGGCTTGTCCCCGTATACAATCTCCGGTTTTTTCTTCCTTGATCATCACGTCTCACTCCTTCAGAACTCCTTCTACTTGACCCACTACTACTTCCAACCGCTCTTTTCGCTTTAAACCACTTCCTTTTATCACCAACAAACTTCTTCTTCTCATCAGCCCTTGCTTGATCGGTCCATCCAGCCCTAATTAGATCATCAGTCAAACTGCTGGTAAGGTCGACAGCAGCTTGCAGGGTTACAGGCTGGGAGGAACGGACCATACCCCTAACTCTTGGGTGTAGTCCCCAGATGAACCGTGCTACACCTTTGGCTTCTGGCGTCACCAAATGTGGCACAAGTCGAGACAGGGCTAAGAAACGATTGATGTATTCGGTGTAGTTGGGTCCTTTCATCTCCAAGCTTAAAAATTCTGTCTCCAGCTTCTCGAGTTGATTGACGGGGCAATACTTGTTGGTCATTAGCTCTCGAAATTCAGTCCAACCCATTCGATTAGCCATGTTTCTTCCACGGCTCTGAGTAATGGACTTCCACCATTCAAGAGCTGATCCCTTGAGAGATTGTGATGCAAACCTCACCATATGCTCCATCTTGCATTCGCTGATGTCTAAGACAACTTCCATTTCGTCAATCCACCTGTAAGTCTCTATAGCACCCTCGGTGCCATAGAAGTCCTTGGGCTTACATGCCATGAAGGTCTTATAAGAGCATCCATTCCTTAACGCCTCGGCTTCTTCGTCGTGGCTCTCATCGTTCACCGGCCGGTCGTTACCAGTAGTGTTATCCCGGTCCGCATTTATCTGTACAATGATAGTCGGAATGGCGTTAGCCAGTTGCTGAGCTACGAGGTTAGCAATCCTTTCGTCACTCTCTTGATTAGTATTTTCCCCGTGGGGAGTCCCTGGTGGAGTAGGTTGGTTTCCAATAGGCCTTGCTTCCTCATGGCGGCCCCTGGTGGCTCCACGTCGACCAAAATGTGTTCCTCTGCGAGTCGGCATTCTGATAGTATCACAAATAGATTCGTTTAGCATCTCATAATTTTTGTTTCGGATAGCCTATGCATCATTATCCTATCACACCATGCCTCAGAAGAGGGATCATGGCATGCACATATGTATTTACAACCCACTAAAGAACCTTACAAAGTCCAATCAAAACATGACATAACAGTTGGGCAACTATTTAGAAAAGGCACAGACAATTTCAAGGCACAACAAAACATATAGCAATTAATACAGACAGTTTAATAATTCTAGCATCCCAATAGCTGTTTACGATAGTATCATTCAAACAAATAGAATCAGAGTCATGCTCTTACAATTTGGAAGGTGCCATCACCCCCATGATAATAAAATAATAGTATCGAATAAGAATTCAAATAGTTTCCTTCTACTGTCCACAGACAGATAATCCCACTGAGTACTCCAGCTCTCACATCCACTTCCTCTTCAGCCATCCAAACCATCCTGTACCCTTCTTCCTCTGCTCCTGCTCCAAACGCTTCACTCCCTGTGTAGCCATCATCGCCTGGAATTGAGCCGACTGAGAAGTTCGAGTGGCGTGCTGAACAGTCAGCTCATGACGGTGAACAGCCCTCAAAATCTCATCCAATGTCGCATCGGAGGGTCCTACATCACTTGCCCGACGACTCGACTGGGAGTACCTATCACCAGCCAGTACGCTAGGGCCGTCATACATACTATGTCTCGGCGGCATCAGCCGTTCGTCACGAGGGTCAAACAGTGGAGGTACCGATGTCGGAATCCTAACAGGCGGGGGAGGAGGAGGAGGCATCCTAAAGGATACGGAGGATCCTGGCCTAACGCTTTTGCGAGGTCGGGTGACAGTACGCGCACCCCTATTCCCAATAGGTGGGTGGGTGAGAGGGTCGGAGCAGCTACTTGAGGAGAGTGGGATCGCGTTCGGCTTCGGGAAGGTGATGTGGAGGAAGAGTCCTCGGAAGCCTCAGTGTCTTCGGACGTGACGGATATCCACCTGGATGTCCGCATCTCCGCAGGTATGCCTCATACTCTGTTCGGGGCTTCTCTCTCCTCAGATTTCTGGTAGGAGCGGTCTCAGTGTCGGGTGAGCAGGCGCCTTTCCTTTATCAGCCATAGACGTTGTCCTGTAAGAAATACATCATGAGTAATTTGGTTTCTCATAGCTCATGATTTATATTATAGTACTAATAATAGTAGTGATGGCAATAGTATCTGTTATTCCAACATATAGCTGTCTGTTTTGCCCAGATCAATAGTCTCTTCAAGTAGTATCGGATAACATAGTTCATTATAAAAATCATTTAAATCCCCTCTTTAAAATTAGTTTCAAATCATCAATATAAACCAGAAAAAGTCCAACCATAACCTAAAGATCTGTGATGGAAATTACGCGTCCGGTAAATTCATGATTACGTTGATCAAGTGTAATCATCAATTTACCCAACCCGATCATCCCAACACTTCCCACAAGGACAGTCCTAGGGTATCAGGGTTGTAGCCTAGGGTCTACTATGGTATTCCCGACTTCTCTACAACCTTTGGCTCTGATACCAATCTGTCACACCCCGGGCCCAGGTAGGGTGGGACGTCACAGACTAGCAACAACATATGGCAGCGGAAACAAACCATTATAAGAGCTCAAAGGAGAGAATATCACATGGCATTAATGTTTTTGAAAAGATAGCGGGGCTAGAAACACATCAAGCCCCCAAATGAGTTTTACAATCATCCATAAAATAAATTGTACTTGTTCAACACAATTATAAAATTGTTCAAATGTTTCATCAAGGAAAATATGCCAATGCCATGTCACGGAGATAAGTCTAGGTCTTCACAACAGCTAGGATCTCTTCATACATTACCTGAAACATGCTCATAAGAAAATTATGTCAACTAAAAAGTTAGTGAATTCAAGTGCTTAAAGTTTAAAAACAAAAGGACTTAACAAATCCTTCTTTGATTAAAAGAAAATAATTTGCTTATCATCGTGGGAAAAATCATAATCAACCCTGCACTCAGTCCCGGTTGGCCTCTTCTAAAGTTGTGTTTTACCGGATATTCCCGAAGGAAGAAACTGAGCCCCAAACCAGTGAACCCTACCTGCCCGGATGGTTCACCATAGTATCTTAACAAAACTTGTTACATGCCACAACGACCCCTTAGGATCTCAGTGGGGTAACCTTCCTTTAACGGAAGCCACTGTGTGTGGGGGATTCCCCAAATAGATCTATCCATATAAATCAAGCGGTTCACGAAAGAATTAATGATCATGATATAAGTATCAGCAGTTAACCACAAATCCCACATAGAATCATCAAGTAAAGCACAATCATAGTTCATAAAAAGTAGAGCATGTTTCATCCCAAAACAATAGTAAAAAGGGGGATCACTAGAACTCACCTTAGGTTTCCAATCAAAAGTCCCTTGGTGTGCTGGGAAGTGTCTCAAGTCTAGCACCCTAACATGTACATATTAAGCAATAAGCTACTGCCCTAAACTCATTCAAGGTGCAACAATGGTGTCAAGGGTTTAGCTATTGAGTAAGGCTTTGGTTTCGTGAAGGTTTGTATAAAAAGTTTTCTTTTATGGCAGGTCAAGGCGTCTTCATGAAAATTGAGATTTTCACTTCATTTGGTTAAGTATACTAAAAAATTTTGTTGTTCAAGTGTTTATTAGCTTCCTGGAAGTCGGTTATAAAGTTTGGAAAAATTTTACAGTTTGGTCCCTCAAGTTTCAAATTGACAGTTTCTACCCTCAAGTTTAGTTTCTTGCCCCTTTATGTCATTTAAGACCAAAAATCAGATTATTAGAGTCATATTATGATTATTATTGAGTAAGTGGTTCCAAACTTTAGTTTACGGGTTCGATTTTAAAAACTGCGCGTTTAACGCTCCCGGTTACGGTAAAAGCCGGATAGTTTTAACAGTAATTTGGAGTTTTCATATATTTAAATCTTGGACCAGTAGGTACTTTCTAAAAGATATCTTTATAAATTTTTAAGTCCTTAAATTGTGTAAATTGCCCTTTTATAGTTAAAAATCTTGTTTTTACGTTTGACCCGTTAATACGCGGTTTTGACCGAGTTTGACCATTTAAAGCTTGTTTGACCAAATTTTCAAATCCTTTAAGTCTTTTATTACTTAACTTACTGAAATCATATGATTTTTATAAATCTTAATTTTGAACTCTATTTTTATGGAATTTTCTCAAAAACGATGCTCGGTTTGTACCCGTTTTTAGTTAAAACGTCATTTATTTGTGTCTTTGACCATTTAAATTATCCATTGACTCCAGAGTACTTTATTTATCATTTTTGAGCCTGGAATACTTTTCAAGAGTGTTAAATTCATATTCTCACTATTTTTAAAGTCATTTTACCATGTTTTCGGGTCCCGAAAGTGACTAAAAGAGGGTAAATCACAACATGTCCTTTATTCCAGAGATTAAACATTACTAACACTTCTAATATTCATTAAAATCTACTGAAATTTCAGGCCCAACAAGTTGCCTAGTTGATCTATACATCCATATGCTTCAAATATGTAGAAAATGTCATAACCAACAATTACACTTGTGTAAACCATCTTAACTTGAGTTTAAATGTTACCAACACTTCATTTAACTTCATGGTGTCATTAAGTCGTTCATGAGTAGGTTATGGCTCTTGGTTAAAAGGATTTTTCAAACAAATGCTTAAAAGGGTGTTGTTACATGTAGAAAGGAGGGTTTCAAGGTGAAATCCATGTATCAACCGTGGATTTGAGTATGTAGCCTCTTGGAACTTTTAAAAACAGGTTCTTGGGAGTCCATTAAGTCATAAAAATGCAGGTCACAAGTTTGGTTTACAAGAGTTGAAGCTTTCACAAGTTAGATGATACCAAAACACTCAAAATGAGGGTTTTCATGGTGGAACTCGGTTTCCACCTCAAGAATGACTAACATAACATGAGGTTTACCTTCAAGAACGTTGGGAACTCCTTAAGAACAAGATGATGGTGAGATGTTTCTGCTACAACAAGGAAATACACGGTTCTTAGGTGATAAATGAAGAAAACAAGTGAAATGTCACAAAACCGACAACATGAGCTTACACTCGATGTAACTCACGATTTAGAAGGTGTTGCTGGTCGTGAATGGCTTGAAACTCCTTGGACTTGAATGGAGAAGCTCGAACCACGGCTGGAAAGGTGGAACAAGTATGGTTGTGTGACCAAAACTCACGAACTAGGCCACTTCTTTGCGGTTTTGCTCTTGGCCGAATGGAACTTGGTGTGTTCTTCGAATTTTTCTTGCACAAGTCTTAGAGAGAATTTGTTTGAGAGTGTTGTGAGATGTGTGTGTGTGTGTGACCAGCTGATGAATTCGAATAAAGGGAGAGAGGGAGAGAGGGAGAGATGTGCATGAAAGGTGAGTGGGTGTGTGGGGTGGTGGTGAAGAGAGGAGAGGAGTGGTGAGAGGGGGCAGCCGATTTGGAGTGTAGTGAGGGAATTCTTATTTAAATTTTTAATGGTAAATTGATATTATGTAGTGTAATTTTTGTAGTATTGGGTATTATGTATTATTTAGTGGATGGTGAATTGAGGTATCTAATGCATGCCCATGCATGCATGGCCGAAAATTATGTAAGTGTGAGTGTGTATGCTCACATTTTAATTGCCTTCTCTTGAATTAAATTTTGTAAGGGTGACTAGCTGACATTCCCGGGACACTAATTTTTAAAAAGGTAGAAACCTAAATTAGCTAAAAGTCCATAATAAAAATCACATAAAATCATAATTTACATCAAGTAGTAAGAATTGTTTCCAATTTCATAGTAGGGTTGAATAGTTTCAATTATTAGCACTCATAGCATGGATAATGATGCAAGTAATCTAGGGTTAGGGTAACAACCTGGAGGTCGGTTGTCACAAGAGACTATTTTAAGAGCTTTCAAAGAGATGTCAAGCCTCAGGTCAGTGCCATCGCACAACAGAGAGGCGCAAACAACAATGAATTCTAGAATATTTAGGTTATGCTTATCCTCAGGTCAGTGCCACCGCACAACAGAGAGGCACACAACCTATCTTCTTGATAGAGCATTTATTTTCTTTTTTCACATAAAGTACCAACAACATAAGTTATTAGCTTGATTTCATTTTGCATTTTTTCCATGTGCTATGCTCATTTTTATGGTCGTCCACATACATTTGTGGAGTTTATTTTGCTCTTCACCCCTTATTGGAACTGCCTTGATCGTGTTAACCAGGGATAAGATGGGAACCCACAGCGAGTTGAACTACTTAGTTTGAATTTTAAACCACCAATGAGGTCTACTCATATATTGTGTTGAATCTACCGACATATCATATAATGAACTAGCAACCTCTAGGTCTACTTTCTCTATGTTACCTTAGTAGCATACTAGTTTTACTATCATTTTTCCTTTTATTTCGCTTAGAGTTCTGAGACTTATACTTTGAACTTTACATCTTAATCGTTTAAAACTTTTAAAGTCCCAAAAAATCGGTTCCTTGTGTACTATCATTTTTCATTTAGCGTTGAATCAGAATCATAGATTTGATTTCATTTCTTTTAGCTAAGCTGCCCTCCTCCCTCATTTTTTTAAGTAATTAAATACTGCACGAATTAAGTACTAAACTAACCTATTCTCCACTCAAATTCTAAAACCGAAAATCCTTTTGTGTTTTTGGATTTTAATAGACAGGAAAATAAAGTAAATAAAAGAAAATAAAAAGAAACAAAAAAGGCTTGTCGGACTATGCACTTTCTTCCTCTAGAATCACATCACTTTTCTTTTTCACGTCATTAAGCTCTAAAAGATATAAAAACCTCGGTTTATCAAATGCTTTTGTGTAGAGGTCAGCGCGTTGAAAATCTGTATTTATTTTAACAACATCAATTAATTGCTTTTCAAAAGAGTCATGTATAAAGTGATACTTAATACCGATTTGTTAAGTTTTAGGATGTTGGACTGGATTTTTGGTGACAACAATAGTAGCAGAATTATCAACAAAAATAGGAGTGTTAGAGAATTACAAACCGTAGTCACGCATTTGCTGTTGAATCCAAATGATCTGCGAGTAGCAACTTGCAGCAGCAACGTATTCAGCTTCAGAAGTTGATAGAGCGACCGATGTCTGCTTCTTACACTGCCAGGTGACTAACCGTCTACCAAAGAATTGACATTTTGCAGAAGTTGACTTGTAATTCATCTTGCAACCACCATAATCCGAGTCACTATACGCTGTAAGCCCAAAGTCATCGTCATGAGGATACCACAACCTGAGTGTTGGAGTACCCTTCAGATAGCGAAAAATCCGTTTCACACCAATGAGATGATTACTTTTGGTTTTGCCTGATATCTTGAACAAAGACACATCACGTACATGATATCAGGACGAGACGCTGTGAGATACATAAGGGATCCGATCATTCCTCTATACATTGTAGCATCAACCAGATCACCATTTTCGTCGGTTGCCACATCATGATTCGTGGCAAGTGGAGTTCCAGGAGCTGAAGCATTCTCCATGTCAAACCGACTGAGGATGTCCTCTACATATTTAGTCTGATACAACAAGATTCCTTTTGGTATTTGATCCACCTGCAGTCCTAGGAAGAACTTCGTCTCCCCCATTGCACTCATCTCGAATTCTGCTTTCATGACATATTCAAATTCTTTACATAACTCTTCGTTTCTGGAATCGAAGATTATGTTACATAAATCTGTACTAGCAGTAAGTCGCCATCCTTTTTTTTTGATGAACGGTGTACAATCAATAACTCTTCTGTAAAAACCGTGTTTCACCAGATGAGTTGAGAGTTTTTCATACCATGCTCTAGGGGCTTGATGGAGCCCGTAGAGAGCCTTATCCAACTTGTAAACTCTGTCCCGATGATAAGGATCCTCAAATCCTTCGAGTTGACTGACGTATACTGTCTAACGAATTTCCCCATGAAGGAACACACTCTTTACATCTAGTTGATAAACTTTGATCCTCATGTAAGATGCATAGGCTAGGAAGATACGGATTGCTTCCATTCTAGCCACAGGTGCAAACACTTCATTGTAATCAATGCATTCGACTTTTCTAAAACCTTGAACCACAAGTCGAGCCTTGTTTCTGATTATAACCCCTTGGTTATCTTTCTTGCACTTCAAAACCCATTTAGTGCCAATCACCTTAGCACCTTTTGGTCTGTCCACAAGGGTCCATACTCCTAACTTCTTGAACTGTAGGAGTTCTTCTTGCATGGCACTAACCCATGCCTCATCGTTTAAAGCTTCACTAACATATTTTGGCTCAAATTAAGACACAAAATATTGATATGCGCCATCATGAAGATATCCCTTTTCCATTACTGAGGCATAGTCATCTGAGTATAGCTGATTTCTGGTCTGTACTCCTGATCGAACATCTCCAATGACATTGTCCAAAGGATGATAAACATTTATCCGGGATCCAGGAGTGGTGGGAACAACTACCTTATTATCCAGATTGTGAACCACAGCTTCAGTATTTGAAGCTGTTGGAGTATGAGGTTCCGAAGTGTCAGAGGCATCACGATTTGATGCTTGTGTACTTTCATTAGTGGGAACCTGTTCCTCCTGGTCCACTTGTTCAGTCTCCACTTCTTCATCGTCAGAGGAGGAGTCGCTTACATCAAGTGCTCCCCCTAAAGGACTAGAAGATGCACCTTGTGGAATTGATGTTGTCGAGTCTAGTGACGGTGTGTTTAAGACATCGTACATCATTCTGGTCGATAACTCATCATCAGGAAGGGAAGGAGGGATGTTGAAGGACTTAAAGAATCCATCATAGTCGAAGAAGAATGAGGGTCCCTTTCCAGCAGGGGGGTTGGTGTATCTCTGAACATCAACATTGCACCACACTTCTACCTGACCCGTTGAGTTGCTATAAACTCTATTGTCTGGTATATTGTATCCTAGAAAGATCCCTTCTTCTGCCTTTTCACTAAACTTCCTAGTCTTAGTTTTCTTCAGCAACATGCACGGTGCGCCAAACGGTTCAAGATACTCCAAGTTGGATTTACGTCGCTGGAGCAACTCATAACACATTTTCCCATGTCGTTTGACCACTAAGACTCGATTGAGGGTGTAACATGCATTGGCAACTGCCTTGTTTCAAAATTGGATAGGCGGTTTCGAGTCGGCTAGCATCGTTCTTGCTGTCTCTATCAAGCTCCTGTTCTTTCGTTCAGCAACTCCGTTCATTTGTGGAGTGTAGGCAGATGTGAACTGGTATAGAATTCCTTTCTCTTTGTAGAACGCCTCCATCCACTGGTTCTTGAACTCTGTGCCGTCGTCTGATCGAATCTGTCTCACTTTCAGATTGTAGAATGATTCCAATGTAGTTACCAACTGTTTGAAGGATTCAAATGTCTCTAATTTGGATTTCAGAAACATCATCCAAGAGAATCTTGAGTAATCATCAGTGACTACATAATAGTACAAATCATCAGCGATGCTTTTTGTGCTGACAGGACCAAACAAATCCATGTGTAGAAGTTCGAGAGGCAGATCAATGAAATTAACTTTCTTTGCCTTGTGAGACTTCTTGGTCTGTTTACCTTTCTTACACGCTATACAAAAATCAGGAAGTTGAAAATTCTTGACATTTACTCCATTCACTAAATCATTTTGGATTAGATGATTCATCTTCCGTGGATTGATGTGTCCCATTCTCCCATGGCAGGAGATTGAGTCCTTCTCAGCTTCCTTTAACAAGAAGCATTGAACTTTATGATCG
Source organism: Flaveria ramosissima (assembly GCA_025215565.1). Taxonomy (NCBI): domain Eukaryota; kingdom Viridiplantae; phylum Streptophyta; class Magnoliopsida; order Asterales; family Asteraceae; genus Flaveria; species Flaveria ramosissima. The sequence goes on from CM046037.1 coordinate 51,778,037, forward strand.
GTTCTGGAGGCTTTTGATAGATCCAAGACATATAAGTCATTATATCTTGAAGCTGCCATTAAGATTTTGTCCCCCGGGATAATGTAATCCTTCTTCAATACGTAGCACTTCTTGTTGTCAAAAACAACTTTGAATCCTTTGTCACAGATCTGGGAGACTGAAAGCAAGTTATTCTGTAGTTGTTGAATGTAGTTGACCTTATCAAACTTGACTTTCTGGTATCCCACTTCGCGTTGAGCAGTGATGTATCCTCCTTTATTTCCAACAAATGATACATGTCCCCCTTTAATTTGTTTGACATTGAAAAGGAGAAACAAGTTCCCGGTCATGTGCCTAGACGCCCCACTATTAAGAATCCAGGTATTTGTGATAGCACCGTAACGGACACCCTGCACATTAAAAGGAAATGATCAGTTTAGGTTTGGGACCCAAGCCTTAACTGGCTTGGGTGACCCAGAGGAATCACACACCATAAACACAACCCACTGTTCATTTGAGGGTGAGGGCATATTTCTTCTTATTGTTCTCATTATCAGACAATGGACTTGACTTTTCTTTCCATAAGCCAGTTTTGTGTAAGGCCTGTTCTGTGATAAACAGACGACTGGCTTACAGTTTGAACTTTAGGTTCATTAATTCTCTTTGGTGGAGTAATAGAACTCCTTTTCAAAGAACTTGGTTTTGTATCATAAAGTTAAATTTTCTGTCTGGGAGTCTGATAATAAGGACAATTAGAAGAAATGTGTCCTCTCTTTCCACAACTGTAGCATGATCTCCCTTCTACATGTTGAGGAAACTGTTTATGTGGAGTTGAGTGTGATACAGGTGTGACACGAGTCTGATTGGATTTTGTCACTACTCATTTAGATGTTTATGCTTCTTTAACAAAATTAATTGTTTGCACATTCTTAACATCTTTAGTCTTTTAGTTTATTTGGACTTTGACGTAAAGCACGTGTTTGGTTAACTGATTTGGTCATTTTGGGTTCTCAAGTAGACATATGTGAACGTGACTTTCCATTAACCTTTTCAAATTGATTATCCAAATTTTCAATGGGCATCTTTCCTTTTGATTTTAAAGTAGACTTCTTCTGTTTAGTAACAAAGTTCACTGGTTTACAAGTGGAATATGGATCACTAACAAGAGGAGTGGACACCACATGATCCTTAATTGGGTTGTTATTTACAAGTCTGCATTTTGTATTTAACAAGATCCCATGTGGTGGTGGAACTACCTGGTAACCCAACCCTTCCTCATTGTTTCGTTCTTTCACTAAGTTCTGTACTATGTGAGAAGAACTAGCCCAACTATGCAGTTTTTATTTTAATGAATTTACATCGACTTCCATACCTGCTTTCTCCTTTTTGGTTTCCTCCAATGAATTTAAATAAAACTTGATATCATTAGATTGATTTAAGGCAACAACCTCGGCTTCCCTTAGTTGTTTACCCAAAAGTTCTACTTTTTCTTTAAAACTGCACTCATTTTGTTTTAATATCCGATTAGCTTCAGTGCAGAGTTGTAAGTCATTTACTAAGTTATCATTGTGTTCTAACAACCTAGCAAATTTTAGATCAATGCTTTCCCTAAACTTTTCCCATTCAGAACACACATGTTTATTAAATAATTGATCTAAGGAACTTACCTGTGAGGAGTCAGTTGAATCAGCCATCAATGCAGAGGTTGACTCTTCTGTGGTCGGAGTTGCTGAACTTGTTGCTCTGAGCTCTTCCTCAATCACGTGATTTACCACGTTTACAGCTTCTTCTGAATCTGACATAGCTTTCTCAGCTGCAATATCACCTTCACTGGTAGACCCATCATCCAATGCTTCGACACAAGCAATGTTCGATTCTCCAAGAGAGACAAAGCGAAAAGACCAGTCTTGTCCTTCATCATCTTGAGCAGTTAGTGCCTTAGTCTCTTTACTTGAAGAACTAGTTCCAACCATATCTTTGTCTTGACGGTTGAAAGTAGGAAATGGGTTACCATTTCCCGTCTTCTTGGGCTTCACGCATTCACGTTTAAAATGCCCCTTTTCACCACAGTTGAAGCAGGTGACCTTGGTTTTGTCAAAACCAAAAGTCGTATCTTTCATGGCTACTAGATTCTGCCCCGTCTTCTTGACAAACTTTTTAGCTCGTCTAACTGCACTTGCTAGAGCCCACATGATATCCATTCTTTCCAGCTCGTTCTCGTCAACCTGCTCGTAGTCTTCATCTGCAAGATGACAATTTCCGATCTTCCCAGCAACTAAACCATCATATGATTGGACAACAGCTCCTAGAAGTTCCATATGCTCCTTCGCAACTTCCACTGTGATATTACCGAGATTCTCGGTCTTCAACTTAGTAGCATTGGCTTCAGGTACTATATTTTGGGTGCAAGATGACCCTGACTTTTCTGATCCTGAAGCAGTGGTTTGGGAAAGAGCTGTTGAACTAGACACAAAGGCAGTTTGAAGTGGTGCTCCTGAACCAGTTGGAGTGGGAGCGGAGTTATATAGAGAAGGATTCTGAACGTAAGATCCTTTCTTTGACTTGTACTTCATTCTCAATTCTTCCTCCCTTAACTTCAAGATGAAGTCATTTATGTCCAACGTAATAAGTATGTCGTTTTGTCTCAAATTGGACACAAATGAATCCCATTTCTCAGGCAGCCCATCTGCAAAGCTTGAAACTTTATCTTCCATAGACGCCGTTACACCATGAGTGTGTAGCTCACTCATAAGATGGTAGAACCTGTCGATGATGTCATCCAAGCTCTCGTTTCCTATAGGAGAGAAGTTATCGAACTCCTTCTTGAGGAGAGCCTTAGCCTTCAGTGCCTTTAACGTTACATTCCCTTCGTACCTCTTCTCCACTGCATCCCACAACTTTTTGGCCTGCTTGTTCTTAGAAAATTGGTGAAAGATGTCTTTCGGGATTGACTGAGTCAGCAGAGCATAAACTTTGTTCTCAGCATTGTAGAGAATCTTCTGAGCCTCGCTCATTCCACCCAAAGTCAACTTTACTCCTTTTGCACTTACTGGTACCGTGTAACCAGTCTCTATAGAAGTGAAGAGATTTGGATCCACTCTATTTAGGTAAATCTCAAACCGCTGTTTCCATTATGGATAATCATCCAATGTTATAAGCTTCGGCGGTTTATTATGATTTCCAACCTCATTCTCCAGAAGCAAAAGGTTCTGGATGTGTGAGTCCTTCCCGGCAGTAAATGCTGAAAACTGATCTTCCATTTGTATGAACTTTGTACTTTGAGAACAGGACAACTTCAAACGTGCGAATGAATAATGCGTATGGATCACTCGTGCAAATGAAGAGTGCGAATGAAATCAATCGTGCAATTGGATTCAGTCATTCATATGGACAAAGTGAATGGACTCAACCGTCTGAAGTGGTTCAGTCGTGCGAATGAAGGATGCGACTGGGGTTCAGTCGTGCGAATGAAGAGTGCGAATGGGTTCAATCGTACGAATGAGCTATTCGTGCGACTGAACGCTGCTGTTTTTGCAAAATCGAAGGTCTTTGACACTTTGACACAAAAACACGATTTTTCAAGAACCCTAATCTGCCGTATGCCAAAAAAAACGTAAACTATGCTACCCGGAGACGTCGAAAACACTGTTTTACTAAAAAAATGACTCCTTTGAATGAAAAACGTGATTTTTACACCGAGACTAATCGAATCACACGCAAAATCAAGAGCCAAAGCTCTGATACCACTTGTCAGGACCGTGTACTTACGCAATACTAACTGATAATGCGTGAAACCAGATCAAATAGTGCGGAATCCTGTTTGGTTGGCGATCCAATCAGTGAGAATGCAATCCCGATAAATCTAACGAGTAATGAAACGTTAAGAACGAGTAGAAAACGATCAGATGCGAACTATAAACTTGGAATAGGCTTTCTGGACGCTCCGGACGGCTAGGTTATGAGTATGTATCAAGAGTTTATTTTTCATGAATTAAGTGGTATTTATATGTTTGCAGTCTTCATTCGTGCGACTGAACCATTAGCATGGTTCAGTCGTGCGACTGACCCATGCGACTGATTCATACGCACGACTGAAAGTTCAGTCGTGCGACTGAGTCAATCTCATGTCTCACTCGTACGACTGATCCAGTCGTCTGGTTCAGTCGTGCAACTAGGTCGTTAGCATGATGTATTCATGCGTATGGTCCATAAGTATAGTCCATTAGCATGAACCATCATATAACAACTTCAAACATATATAATAAGTTTATATATATGAATCAGATATAAGTAAACATCAAAGCACAAATCATATACTATTACATTGTTTCATTACACATATGTATGCCATGACAGACTTCTACATTAAGCACATAAACTAGAGACATATGTATCAACAACTATGTATAAGCATATATACACATAGAATGGGTTCATACCATAAAACTAAGAATCTTCCTGATGAATTAATTTGCTGAAATGATATATGATCTTATTTCTTTTTGCGAGTATGTTTATCCACTTAAATCCATACAAGAGTATTGTATCAACTAGGCATGCTGTTTATCATATTTTCATGTTTATTAGAGAGTAACTGTTATGGGCTTCACATTCAAATCACTTAGAGTTTGTCATCCCTTTGTGAGTCAAATCATCACTTTTTCACACTTAGAAACTATGTACTTTAAGTTATAAGTTCTATCTTGAGATGCATTTGACATCTCATTAATGCATTGATGTAAAAGCTTTAGATTTAATATACAATTGATCACAGGGGATTCTTTTGAGAGATTAGATATGATCACCATCAGGTCACCACGTCTTTACTTACGTAAAACAGAGGTGCCTTTAACCCAAGTCTTTGTTTACATAAAACAGAGGGATGATGAGGATCATGATCTTTTCACCAGTTGGTTACAGATGTATACCATGGTGATCATACACCCAGGTCTTTGTTTACACAAAACAGAGGGAGTATGATTTGCAAAGATAGATATTATAAAGTGTTGGTATATAGTGTGTTTAGATGAGTGATTTGGTCACATCAGAATAAGACTCACTTTCTGTATCCTCAAAATGAAGTTTCCTACAAACAATCACTTTGCATTATGTTTGGCATGCTCTTACTGTAGTTTCCACTCAAGATGAACCTACTCACATATCAAGAAACTTTGATCAAATGTTAATGATATTTAAGAATTCAGGAAGTAAGCAAAGGCATAGTGTACTATCATTTCCCAAACATATGTTATGCTGAATTAAAAGACACAGAGAGAAAGACAATATTTTATTTTAAGCTTCGGAAGATGTTTCAGAAGATTCTTCTGAAGGTAAATTGCTTTCGGAAGAAAAATGTTCTAAGACATAAGTTTCTTCCAAGGCTAATTATAATTCTTCCAAAAAATTTTTTTTATTACTATTTACAAGGACAGGCACATGTCTTTCTATATTTGTTAATAATGATTAACCTAAGTTAATCATTCCCAGAGACTCAATTAGAAAATTAAATTTAACTGAATCAAAGGATTTAGTGAAATAATTAGCAAGCTGATTTGTTGTATCCACTTTGACTAACTTGATCAAACCTTTTTCTGAGCAATCTCTCAGAAAATGGTATCTTATTTTAATATGCCTTGTTTTACTATGTTGAATAGGATTAGCAGTTATAAACATAGCACCTGAATTGTCAATGTAAATTGGAGTTTGAAGGAAATTATAACCATAATCAAACAATTGGTTTTCCAACCAAAGGACTTGAGAGCAACCAGCTGAAGCAGCTATGTACTCAGCCTCAGCTGTGGATACAGATACATTTGTTTGCTTCTTGCACTCCCATGAAACTAGTCTTGGTCCTAAGAATTGACATCCACCAGTTGTGGATTTTTTGTTGTTATTGCATCCTCCAAAGTCACTATGTGAATATGAGTAGAGGGTGAAATCACCATACTTTGGATACCAAAGTTCAAGGGCTGGTTTTCCTTTGAGATATCTGAAAATTCTCTTCACAGCATTCAGATGAGACTCTTTAAATTTTATTGGTACCTAGCACAAATACACACAGCAAAGATAATGTCAGGTCTACTGGCAGTTAAATACATAAGTGATCCTATCATTGATCTATATAGTGTTTGATCAACAATTTTTCCTGTAGGATCGGGTACAATCTTTTCAATTGTTGAGGCTGGTGTTTTGCATGAAGATGTATCACCAAGGTTGTACTTCTTCAATATTTGATGTATGTATTTCTCTTGATTGATGAAAATGCCATGTGTCTTCTGATGAACTTGTAGACCATGGAAGAAAGTTAATTCCCCCATTGAACTCATCTGAAACTCAGATTTCATCAACTCTTCAAAGCTAACACATAATCTCTTGTTAGCTGAGCCAAATATAATGTCATCAACGTAAATTTGGACAACTAAGAGATCTTGATGTTCTTGTTTGAGAAAGAGAGTCTGATCAATGGTTCCCCTTTTGTATCCATGCTTGAGAAAAAAATATGATAATGTTTCATACCACTTTCCCATATAAGAAAGGACACATGACATCCATTTGATAGATAATGAACTTCTTATATGATGCATATGCTAGGAATACTCTTATGGCTTCAGTTCTTGCAACTGGTGTAAAAACTTCATCATAGTCTATCCCTTCTTCTTGTGTGTAACCTTGTGCAATCAACCTTGTTTTGTTTCTCACAATTATACCTCTTTCATCTAGTTTATTTTTTAAGATCCATCTTGTTCCAATTAGATGTTGGCCTTTAGGTAAATCAACTAGATTCTAGACTTTCTGCTTTCTGAATTGTTGAAGCTCTTCTTGTATAGCTTCAATCCAGCTATTGTCCAGCAGCTGTGATGGTTGGAGGAACCACTTGTGAAAGAAAACAAGTGAAAAGAAAGATATTCGCAGCTACACCTTGGCTTCTTGTAGTTCTTTTATCAAGGTCACCAATAATGTTGTTTACCGGATGAGTCTTATGAATTCTTGTTGTTGGAGTTGATTCAATTTGAATAGAAGATTCTAAGTTAGTCATATTCATTGATGTAGACGGATCCAATCAAGTTGATGAATTTAGGAAGTAGTCAAAGTGTTCCTCCTGTTCATCATTAGGTATGGAGTGGTCTTCCTGAGTTTGAACATCTGGAGCATCATTAATATCTTCCGCAGGAACTTCTCCGGAAGCATTTTGTTCTTCCGTAGGAGTTACAGGAACTTCTACGGAGTGTACATGAGGACTTGATGAATCATCTCCAATGTTTGTTGTATCTTCTTGAGAACATGGAACAGCTGCTGAGACATTATTCATATCTCCGGATTCACAAGGTACATCTGCGGATGTAGAGTCAGCAGCTGCTGATGAAGTGTTTCCATCTAAGGATGTGCATCTATATTGCTGGACTTGTGCCACATCATTGTTATTAGTTGTTCCTCCTTGTTCCAAGATACTTGATGTGTGTATTCTTGGAGGATCAGCAGATAATGACACTTCATTCAAATTTGGGGGAACAAATGGATAACATGTATCATCAGATCCTACATTATTCAAATAACCAGAGTTAAATGAGTCTATTTGTGCATCTATATCAAACAATCATGATGATCCTTTTACTGAGTTAAGAAATAAGGATTCATCAAATGATACATTAGGAGTTTCTTCCACAATTTAATGTTGTGGAATGTAGACTCTATAAGATTTAGATGTTGAAGAATATCCAACAAAGAAACCATCATAGGCTTTTTCTGAAAATTTTCCCAATTGTTCTTTTGTGTTTAAAACATATACATGACACCCAAAAGCTCTAAGATATCCTATGTAAGGTTTTCTTTTAAATAAAAACTCATAAGGTGTTTTGTTATGTTCTTTGACAATCAATGTCCTATTTTGAACGTTGCATGTTGTATTCACTACTTCAGCCCAAAAGGTGATTGGCAATGGTGAATCAGCTAGCATTTTTCTTGCTGCTTCAATAAGTGTTCTGTTTCTTCTTTCAGCAACTCTATTCTGTTGTGGAGTTCTTGGTGCACTGAATTGTCTTGCAATACCTATATTCCTGCAAAAAGAATCTAAGTCAGTATTAACAAATTCAGTCCCATTATCACTCCTGAAAATTTTAACTTTTAAATAAAGTTGATTCTCAATCTTGATGACAAAGTCCATTAATGTTTCCTATGTTTCACTCTTTTGTTTTAAGAAGAAGACCCATGTGAATCTAGTGAAATCATCAACTATCACCAAATAATATTGCCTCTTTCTAATGCTCATCACATTGGTTAGACCAAACAGATCCATGTGAAGTAATTTGAGTGGTGTAGTGTTTGTATTGATAATTTTGGATTTATGAGACACTCTATGTTGTTTTCCTTTATAACATGAAGGACAATGGTATGAACAATAAAACTCTTTCTTTGGCAATCCAATGACTAAGTCATTTGTCACCAGTTTGTTCATGTCCTTCATGTTAGAACGAACAAGTATTCTATGCCACAATTAAGATTCATCTTCTGATGACTTAGATAGGAGGCATGTTTCATGTCTTGTGAGTGAAGTGTTGTTCATATCCAAAACATATGTGTTTCCTTTTCTTGATGCTTTAAGAAGGATCCAATCTTCTGGAACTAAAAAACCAGGCTTAAGAATGTAACAATTAGTTTTATCAAATAATGTGGTATAATTTTGATCAAAAATTTGAGACACACTCAATAAATTATATTGCAAATTTTCACAATAGTTTACTTTCTCAAATTTGAGCACACCATTAGTTACCATTCCTTTACCAACTATTTTACCTCCCTTCCACCAAATGCCACATATGAGGCATGTTTATGCTTGAAGTCATTGAGAAGTGAACAGTCTCCTGTCATATGCTTGGAACAACCACTGTTAACATACCACTTGTTGTCAGCTCTCCAAGATTGTTCCTGCACACAGAAAGAAATCAGTTAGAATTGACAACCCAAGCCTTAATGATCTTGGGTTTGCCAGCAAAGTCTAAAATTGTTAATCCTTCAGGAATAAGTCTTGAAGTTTTAGTATTAATTTTGGTTTTATTTGATTCATTCTGAGTTGTTTCTGGGGAGGATGATTCTGTTGAAGATGAGGTTGTTGAACTAGGTCCTGGTTTCTCAATCTATTCTTCATTCACCTTATTTTTGTTGGTTTGATGCTTTGATAATGAATCTTGATTGTTGAAAGTTTTATTATCTTTTGATTTTGAATGAGGTACATGAGTTCCCTTTTTAAAATTATCAAAGAAAACATCATCAGCATTTGTTTCTTTTTCATTGCTGAAATGTTGTTCTCTTCTTCAAAGGTTGAACATCAGTGGATGTTTTCTCCTTTGGTTTTGGCTTTTGTTTTTGTTGATGCTTCTTAATTTTTGAATCTTTTTCACAATCAGTAGACTGAGTGTCTGATTCAGCTTTATCAGATTGTTTATTCTTTGTGCTTGTTTTCTTGTTCTTATTGTTGAAATAACATTCCTGAGTTGAATGGTTATTTTTGTTACAAATACCACAATGTTTGTTGAAGTAGCAGTCAAATGTCATGTGATTGTTCATATTGCAAGTAGAACAATAACCACTGAAGTAATAATCTTCAGTATTGTGGTTTTTCATATCACACCATTTGCAATACATCTCCTCTGATTCTTTATCAAAATCGGTTACTTTCTTCTTCTTTGTCAACTTTTGAGGCTTTGCATCCTTTTCCATTTTTGTAGTTGATTTATCCTCTTTTAGCTTTTGAGGCTTTGATTTGTTTGCTCCTGATTTTGCCTTCCGCAGATCATCTACTAAGTCAGTAGATTTGGTTTTCTGCAGATCTCCTACTGAAGAAGGTTTCTTCTTCCGCTGAGGATCTACTGATTGCTTCTTCTTTCCTCTATCTACGGAAGCTGTGTGTACTTCCTCAGTAGATGCACACTTTTCAATTTCTTCATTTGAAGATTTTTGTTGTTGATGAAGTTCTTGAAGACCTTCATTTAGCTGAGCTATTCAGTTGCAAATAGTCTTCAGCATGTTTCTTTGTTTTGGAGAATATGGCAACTTTGTTTCTTCATAAACCTTTGGAATGTCTGTTTCAAAAGCAACATTCTTACCAATGTTCAGTAGATCATCATCATTTCATCAGAATCATCCAAGTTATCACACTCATCGAAGTCAAATTCTGAGTCATTTTGATTAATCTTTTCTGATTCAGAAGACTCAGTTTCATTCACCTCAGTTTTATTATGAATAACTTGTTGATTAGAGTTTGTTTCAAACTTGGTACTTGGCACAAAATGATTTGACAAGTTATTTGCCATTGATTCAGGTAAAGGTGAATAATTATTGTTTATAGGAGGTGCCACAACATTATATCCCAACCCATACGTGTTCTTTGATTCAATATGAGAATTTAATAATTTCTCATACTGCTGAGATGAAAGTTGAAACTTCTGAAGTTTCACTTCAGTTGATGCATGATCAGCCATGGATTTAGTTAAGGAAGTGGTCAAATGCTCAACTTGTGCTTTTAATTTGTAATTTTCAGAAACAAGTTTATCTAAATCCTTTTTGAAAGAGTTAAATTTGATTTGATATAATTTATATTCTCTTACATGGGATTCATTCAAAATCATTGTTTCTTTAACTTTATCAGCCAGTTGTTGAGCATGGACTCTATATCTTTCAATTTCCTCGACACATATTGTTGAACATAACCTATCTCTTACCTCTCTAGCCATGGGTGGAACTTTGTTTTCCATGTGAGCCATTAAAGCTTGATTTTCATCCAAGACTTCCTTTTCATACATACTCCAGTCACAGCTTCCATCTTGAAGTATGACCAGCCCAGTTTCTTTAGAGTTACTTGTTCCTGCTGATGTATTTGTGGCTGGTGGGGATGAGTTGGTAAGTTGTAGTTGTCTGAAAGATCTTTGAGATGATGATGGTTGGTGAGACTGGTGTTGTTGATGTTGTGTCAAGTCAGGATTTGATTGTTGATTGCATTCTCTAGAGAAATGTCCATAGATATTGCATTTAAAGCATCTGACCTTTGACTTATCCACACCAATCTTTGATGATTTACTTGCAGCAGCCAAATTTTTATTCCTCCTAAGATATTGTTTGGCTCTATAAGCAATCATTGCTATTTGCCATTGTAGGTCCATCTCCTCTACTACATCTGGATGTAGTTCTTTTAAGTCTTGCTGGAAAATGTTAGCAGATGTTAATAATCTTCCCAGGTAAGCTTGGAAACTTGAACTAAAAGCTGCAAAAGCTGCTTTTTGTTCTTTAGAGTCCAGAATGACAGTGATGGGCTCTGTTTTGTTGTTATTTGATGAGGACTTTGCTAATGATGTATCTCTTCGATCATCAGTTCTTCCTTTTTCTTTTCTTTACTTACTTTGAGAAGATTTCTCTGAAGGCTTTGATGCATAGAAACTTACTTCTTCATCATCTTCACTCAAAGTACAAGAAATTATCACTATCATTGTTGGAAATGAAGGCACTTCCAGCACTTTTTGTTTCTTTAAAATGATAGGGTGACACATGTGTTCTTACACTCTTGTTTCTTGATTTTTCATCCATTTCAAGAGCCTCAACTTTAGCTACCAATGTATCTAAACCAGTTGCTTTGAAGTCAATGGTGTTCTTGAACATGGACACAGTTTGCTTCCACCTTTCAGGCAAAGTATGGAGCATCTTCTTGTTTAATTCGTCATTTGTATATTTCAACTCAAAGATGTTCATCTCTGTTACAAGTTGCATAAATCTATGGAGTTGTTGATGAATTGATTCACCCTCAATATGATGAAAGGTTTCATATTGTAAACGACGGGTGTCCTTCCTAATGCTTCTGATTTCATCACTCCCTTCACAGAGTGTATGAAGAATCTTCCACAAGGAATTGCTGTTTTATAATTCTCACATCTGATTAATATTTCTTAATGTAAAGCCATACTAAGCAAGTTGTATGCCTTCATATCAACTTTAACCTTCTTAATATCATCAGGTGACAGATCCTTTGTACTTATAGGTTGATTATTGTCATTATAATCCGGCCCAAGAGTGGGTGGAATATAAGGACCTTCAGTTAATGACACCCATAAGTCAGAATCTGTATAATTCACATGATTCCTGAACTTGATTTTCCAGGATTTAAAATCTGCTTTTGTTTCCAACTTTGGAGGTTGGTATGATGATCCACCAAAGTTACTCATGTTTTGATTTGTTAAATCAAAGATTTTTTTAATGTATTTGTTCAAATAAAATTGAACAATTGATGAATGTCAATCAATAACCCAGATCTACTATTCAATTGATTTGAATATTGATCCAAGTTAATCAAGCAATGAAACAGTACTTGATGAAAGACAATTCACTGTTTTAATCAATTCACACAAAAACGATTTGCTTATAAATAGTAGATCTAATCAGCAAAAAAAATGACAAATCTATAGAAACAAGCAAACAATTAAACATTATTAACACTGATAGATCAATTGATCTAAATCAATGAACCTGGCTCTGATACCACCAGTGAATCCAAGGATCGCAATCTAGAATTATCGGTGTTAATAGGGAATCAAGTTAATGTTTGTGGAATGAACATTAACCTTGTTTAATTGTTTTAATAAATAAATATCAAATATACTGATTAATGATTATTACGAACACAATGAGAAGAAAACAATTAATAAGTAAAAAGGATTTGATTCAAACGTATTTCATTAAAATTGATTAATGATTACATATGAATAAATAATGAACAATAAATGCTTCGAATGTGTTGAAGTTGATGTGATGGCTGCTAGGGTTTATGTTTGTGTGAATTGATCTAATGTTTTGGTTTGCCGTTTGGTTGCTTGGGTGTTCGTTTTGCGTTGTTTGATGTGAACCTACGATCCATATTTATAGGCATACTTGTTTCAGTTAAGGAAACACCAGATCTCTTGGGATTCGCTGGACTGTCTTGTTGACTTCTAACACTTGCATTATTTAAATACAAGTGTTTCGACTCCGTAGCTACATCTACAGCTATATAGTCTTCCGTAGGTACTTTGTTCTTCTGAAGGCATTCTGTTCTTCTGAAGGTACTTGATCTACTGAAGGTATTCTATTCTTTCAAAGGTGTTTGCTCATCTACAAGAGTCTTCACTTAACTCTTTGATTGACTTCACTTGAACTCCAGAGGCGATTGTTCATCCGCAGATGATCTTCGGATGTATGTTACTTGTAAGAAACATATCTACGGAAGAATAAAATATTCATCTGTAGATGTTTCTTACACAGTCAATTTCAGTAATTGACCAAGTATAATGTTTGTACCTGCAACCATACACAGATCAAAACACATATGTGTTAACCTATATACACAATGCATACATCAAAATAATGAATTACCATCATTCATTACAAGTATTGATTAAAGTTCTAAGCCTATACAAAATGATCTAGATCTATTGTTCCTAGATCTAATAAAAAGCTTATAAAGTATTAGGGTAAACGATTTCTTATAACCTATGCACATACTATGTACAATTACAAAAGTACTCTTATGTAAAAACAAATTACATATAATCATAAGTCCAAGTGTTGTCCGTTGTGGATGATGATATGTTCGCTATGGATGATAAATGAGTTGCCCACTGTGAACACATTATGTTTCTTTTGAACAAATTGATGTTCGTTGTGAATACTCGGATGTTTGCTTTGTTGTTGTCCATTGTAGAGTGTTCATCTGTTGTGTATATTGAACATCCGCTATGGACTTGTTCATCAGCTGTGAGTTGTTTTTTCATCTGCTGTGTAGGACTTCATCCATTGTTTATGCTTGGACATTCCTCAGGCTTCTTCCACTGCTTATAGTTAGGCATCCGCTGTGTACATATCATCATCAGCTGCCAACACTTTCAAAACTTCTTTATCTTCAAAATTTGTAAAAAAAAAGTAATAAGTAGTGTTTGATTTGAATGTTACTAATGAATGTATGTTAGTAAATTGTTTTTGGAATGTTAGAACATGTTTGATTAATTAAGACATGCATTATCCTTCAATGAGCTTGTTAATTCCAACAATAATCCCCCTAAGGATGATGCTGTTAATCTTTGTTATGTTTGATTGTTAGTGGTTTTATTTGTTAGACATGGTATGTTTGATTTTATTTGCTTTAAATGATTAAATGATTGACTGCATGATTTTCTGATTTTGAATGATTGATAGATTTGAATGATCTACTTGATTACACATGTGTAATCAGATTGGTTTGTTTGTCACCTTTCATATGTTTGCTTATATTGACTTGACATTTGCATGAATGATGTTTTGTTTGATTAAACGATATTATCAATAAATTATTAATGTAATGAATGTTATGTGTTGTTAGATATGGATGCTTGCTGCTTGTTTTGATTGTCTGATTCTTAATGAACCTTTTGATCGTGACTGAGATGGGCCTGCTTCATCTTTATCCTTTGTCCCTTTTGATGAAGCTTTGATTGGATCTTCGATCTCCTTCTCTATGATGTGATAGTTTTCTACTTCTTTTGCTTGATCAGGCAAGGGTATAACCTTCATTGCATTCAAGCGGTTCACTATGTGAAGTATTAAATAGCATTTGTATGATCATTGTACTTGTAAGTAATTAAAAGTTGAATCATTATTTCAAGGGTTGATTGATCTAAACTTTGCACTTTAGTGTTGCTAACCAATGTGGTTACAACATGATCACCCTTCAGAACTTCCAGATTATTTTTCTCTAAGATCCTAAGTTTTGTAATTCCATCTATATGTGTCAATGATTGTTGATGGGTTCTAACCTTTGCTTCAAAGCAACATTGACATATACAGTTTCTAGGATTCTTAGCATATAAAAAAAACAACATTCACCCTTGCATAACACATCTTTAGTCGTAGGATATGACTTTGTTTTCAAGAAAGACATATATGATGGATGTAGTAATTTGATCTCAACTGGATCAGGTATCCTGATGTCAGCATCATCCTTTCCTTTAAGTTTTCTCTCTAGAATAACTTCAAAATGGTTTTCATCATAAAAGCATCTTGTTATTGGATGATTGTATTGATTACCTTCTATCTTCATCATAATCAACTTGAGATCAGTTAGTCTAAGAGGATAACCAACTCTATTTAGTAATTCAGAATCAAGCCTTTCATCTTTTCATTCTTGATGAATTGGTTATTTGCCTTATGACTATTGTCTCTTTTCAGTTTCTCAATGTGAAGCTTATTTTCTCCGTCTGCTTTCTGTTTGAGCTCAAGATGTTGTCTATTCATGTAAGCCCTTAGTATGTGGAAGAAATTAGCACCTCTTTGATTGTTTGTGTGATTCACCATTTAATTACATGAGATTAACTTTGTATTGATAAGACAATAAGACCAACTGAGATATGTATTATAAATACTAAAAAATACTAGATACTATTTTTATGTGACCAGCATCCCAAATCTCATCATATTTCCAGGCCATAATTTTCCTTTCATTAATAGATGCCATCAGATTAATCCTGTCCTATAGCTTCAGAAATTTGGTGTTTTCTTTGATTACTTCTCTCACTTCATGTCCCTCTGGCCACAATCTATGAGGCACAAACTATCTAGGCTCCTTAATTAGATATAGCTTTTGAGGTGCTTAATGGTATGTAGGCAGTTGGGATGCTGGATGTGGTCTGATGATCTGAGGTTTGAGACCTTTTGTGAGCATGTTCTTGTAAATACCGCCTGCTACTTCTTTCATTTGGGCCAAGGACTTTCTAGCATAGGATCTACAAGGCATACTCGTATGACTCAACCAGCTTTTAACCTGGGAGTATGTCATTTTCTCAATCAAATGATCTTTTGGGAGATTCTACTGAAATTCTTGTTTGTCTTTGATTACCTTATACCTTTTTTATGTTTGCTCAGTTTTATTCTTCATCAGTTCTTGAAAATGTTTGAGTAAGTCTTTGACTTCAGATAGATTCATGTGAATGAAAGATTCATATGGATATTTGTAAGGTTTACACGTAAAGGCTGATGCAACCAAAGAGCTCTAAGTATGCATGCATGATGTGCAGAGTGAGCTTACTATGAAATTTTTACACAACTCAAGGAAATAAGCCCAGTGTAAAATCTTCCGAAGCCAAATGACCAAATCTTCCGAAGCAAAAGATGAAGTCTTCCATAGCTTCTGAGACAAAGTCTTCCGAAGCCAGTGACTTATTTCTTTCAAAGACAGAGAAGACATGGTTTCTTTGATAACCTTTTGATAGAAGCTAAACAACTTTCCGCTACCACTCTGAAGACTCAGGGTGAAACGGTCCATATTTTTGTCAACTGTTGATTAAGGTCATTGGTCTTTAACTTTCTACTCTTGTACAATTTATCCTTTATATAATATATTATGATACGAGCTATGGCATGTCTTTGTCACTAGTCAAAAGGCAATCTACATTTTGACTTTACGTTGATCTTATTGTCTAGATTAGTATGACCAGTTGGCTTTCAATGTATAGCTGTAGAAATTTGTATAAAGTGTCTCAAGTACTTGTATGTTTTCTAATGTTTTGTAACACTTGTAATAGAACTTGAGAGCAATAAAAAACCAAACTTTTCTTGTTCTTGTTCTGTCTCACACTTGAAAACCAAACACTTGTAACAAAAACCCGGTTCCCTATTTGATAAGTTAAGTGTTCTAGGTCTCCACTCATTGTGAAACTGTAACATTGACCCCCTTCACCGGTTCTGCAACTGGTATCAAAGCATTTTAAGCTCTTGATTGTAAGATCTCACAATCTTATATCCTTCAGTTTTCACGAAACACTTAACAACTCAAATGACAGCTCTTACCAAGGTTGATATGGAAACCGGTACTATGACAAATTTTCCACTGATCAATGTTGATGACTTTGACACTTGGTGCCAAAGAATGGAAGGCTTCATCAAGTCTCAAGACTCTAGTGAACAACCTTCAGGGAAAGTTACCACCACAGCCTCTAGACCTTAATCAACCCATACCCAACCTTCAGGGAAAGTTACCACCACAACCTCTAAACCTTATTCTCCTACCCTGCTGAAGGAGAGATGAGAGCTCTTGACTCACCCATGTCTAGCCCACATCATCCACTCAAAGCTAAGGTGGATCTCCTTGAACATGTTAATGAGTTCCATATGGAAGAGGCTCTAACTTCTGCAATTGATTACATCATTAATAGCTTAACCATGGCAACCTAACCAATTGACATTTCAACTGAAGCTTTTATGGTGCAAAGGAAATCTAGTAGCCACGAACTTAGTGTTGGTGATGAGGAAGAAGACTTTGGTCTTATTCTCTCACCCCCTATAATTCTTCTGATGAAGATGAGAGGAGTCTAAAACTAAAGGTGCAAAAACTGACTAAAACATGAACTTGTTTAGTCTCAAAGGTTAGTCACCTAGAATCTCAGGTGACCACCTTGCAAAAGAAGGTCAATGTCTAGTAACTTGAGAACACCAATCTCAAGAGCAAGTTAGCTGGGAGACCACTAAGGAAGACTCAACCAGGGCCATAAGAACCTATGGATGTGGTGGACCTAACCTCTAGCTCACCTGTGTAAGAGGGTGATGCGACCAAAAAGGGAGAGAAAGTCCTACCTGCAATCACAGAACTTGGGAGTTCTTCTCAGAGTATGGACATAGAGGATTCACCACCCTCACTAGCAATAATCCATACTTAGAAACCTACTCAAGTTCACATTGATGTGGACTCACTCATACAAATACTATTTGAGGATGGTATCCCAAGGGCTATGCCTACCCCACGCCATGATGCTGAAAATGAAATATTAGGGTGGAGGTATGATGTTGCAGGAGAGCCCTGATACTGCATTGGTTTAAGGGGCAGCAATAGGTCTTCAATTTTCATAGTCTGAAGTACTATGACAGTCTTCCTCTAGTCCGCATGTCACTTGCCAACCCACTCGAAACAGGCAAGCTGAAAATCTGTCTGAGAGGATAAAAGATAGGATTTTTGAAGAGTTCAGATTCAAAAGAAGACAAAGGCCAATTGCCAATGTTATTAGTCAACTGGATGTCGAGCTGGTCCCTAAATTTAGCATTGAATGAAGGCCCAGTGATAGAACCTGTGAACCTTGAGACATGAACTACTTTAAAATAATCTACCCTCAGTGAGGCACCAGCTAGTGAAGGTGCTTCACCACCTCTGTCTAGTCGGAGCTCAAGTGCTGAACCAAGCAATGAAGGCCAAAGCTCTCTCCACCCTGAGTCACCAAGGCCTATGAGTGACATAGGGAAAAGGAAGTTGACTCCTAAAGAGATTAAGGAGGAGGAGATTGAGAGAGGAAGAGGAAGCTAAGACGTTTAAGTGGGTCCCCAGGCTTCATGGAAGCTGCAATCAGGGCTGCCCCAGGCCAAACATTCAAGAGGATGAGTTAAAGGTAGCAAGATTGAACTATTTATGGACCAGGAACTACATTATTGATAAACTCATCTCTCTTCCCTTAGAAGAGTTAAATGACTGGCTGACACTGAGTTCTCAAAGGAGATGAAGGATGTAGATATGACCAAGTCCAAAAGAAAGAACTTCATTAGAGTAGTTAAGAGAGGATCAAAGAAGGCTCAAGAGATCAACGCCACTTTTAACTCCTAGCAGAAATATGTGTTTATCTCTGCAGGATTTGAAGTGGTGAAGATGAATACTTAACTATGGACTCTAGTACCAGGACTTCTAGTTCATGTCCAACTTATCCTCGTGAAAAAAAGAAGGCTGATCAACTATGTACCATTGCAATATAGCCTGAACGATCCAGTTCCAAAAGCAAGCCTTACCCTAAGAAGCCTACTGCATCATCTATGAAGAGATGGAGGTGGAAATTGATCAAGCTCAGGCTTCTACTCAAAAGAATACTTCTCTGAAGGAAGCCAATTGATTGCATCATGTGTGGTAGTACTTTTCATCTTGCCATGGATTGCCTCTACAATCCTAAAAGTACTATCCACATGACTAAAAAGAAACCTTCTGAGAAGAAGCAGAAGATAGCTTCGGAAGAAAAATCTCTTCCTTTTTGAATCTCTAAAGATAAAAGAAGACAAGTGAAAACTTGTCTTCGAAAGGAAATTTAGTGTCGGGAGAAAATTTAGTCTCGGAAGAAAGGAATGCTTCCGAAGTACTAAAGCCTGTTGCAGTGAAAGCAAGATCTTCCAAAGGTCAAGTCCTCAAAACTTCCGAAATGTTGAAGGTCAAGTCTAATCTTCCAAAGATGGTGTGGAAGATTAAGGAAGACCATGTGGCTCAAAGATCTTCATCAACAACAGAAAATGATCCACGTGTTGGGTTTTGTCACATGTAAAACACTTAGTTTAACCATTTAAACTATGAAAACGCAGCGGAATAAGAGGTTTAACATATGGTTTATAATCTGAAAATTTTTGCCATATTAAACCACCAACAAAACCCAAGAATGAGGATCGAAATATATATGAAATAGTATGCTATCAAACAAGACATAACAACCATAGAGTGTTTAGAATACAACCTTTTGTACTAAAGTTGTGTATGAGATGAATGTGGAGATGATGTTGAATGTCCAGCCCTCAAGAGAGAGAACCTCAAGCTTGTATACCCACAGGCCTAAACAAATACCTAATCTTGTTAGGTAGAAGAACACCAAGATGTACTCCCTTTTGAACAATCCGAATCAGCCAAGAAGATCTTGAAGTGCTGCCAACAAAAATCGAATTTTTCAGCCCTTTCTTTCTTCTCTTTTGAACGAAAATGGATTGCTCTTTGAGAGAGTTTTTGCTTTGAGTGTGTGAGAGAAAAGTGTGTATTGTGGTTGAGTGAAAGAGTAAGTTAAGTCTTGCAAAAAACAAGACAAAACACAAGGCTACAACTAGCCCATATGGGCGGCCGAATTTTGAACCCAAAATGGGTTTCCCTTGTTGGGTTTGCTAGAACATAAAATCAATGTTTAACCACTTAAACTTTCTGAAAAACGCAGCGGAGTTACAACTTAATAAAACCCATTTTATAAGCTGAAAATAATGTTCCTTAGTGACCATTTTAGATGAAAAACAAACCCAAAGAAAAGGATCATAATATGTGAATGATCAAGCTATGAAAATGTACTAAAACTACATAAAATCACAGCCACAATGAGCTGTGATTCTACCTCTTTGAGCAGCAAGAAACAACCAAGGAGAGGGCTGTTGGAAGCTTCAAAAACGTCCAACAAAGTGCTGAATGAGGGCTGATTAATGGCCAAGACTTCAAGCTAGAAGTCCTCAAACGTCTATACCCACAAGCCTTCAAGCAAACACCTTAGTTGCTAGGATTTTGGTCACCAAAAACTTCAAGAAGAAGCTGCCAAAACACCTTCAAAACCGTGAGTTTTGGAGAAGATGGTAGAGAGAGTTTTCTTGGAGTTTAGTTGCATGTGTGTGTGTCAAGATGGCTGGTCCAAGGAAGCATTCAAAGACCTTTAATTGTTGTATCTAATCAACAAAATTGGTCCAATGACCAACAAGGGGGGGGCGGCCGAATTGGAGTTTGAAATAGGTTCCCCCCTTTTTTTTGTTAGACACAATCACATGTTAAAATGGTCTTAAAATTTGTCCCTCTTAGAAAATGTATACAACTAACCCATTAATTGTATAACATATATAGCCATTATTAATTTGTAATGTCATCTAAATAACATTACAAATAATATCATTGAACAATATATCCTAATAAATTGTTCCATGTCATATGCAACTTATTTAGAAAACCCATTTTCTAAATTGGTGTTAATATTTTATTGCATGATCATATCATCAATAAATATTATTTGGTGTTTGCTAAGCTTGTTATTGGGTATAACCCGACTTGGATCATAACGTACTAACCACATCAATATTCTAAGTGTCTTGGGCACATCGAATCCTACAATCTCCCACTTGCCCAAGATTCATAGAAGATTGATGCAAGCAGTAAATACCGCCTAACAACGGTTTACTACCCTTAATACGCATGACTTATAGCCATTCAATAACATCATCCCTTTCAAGTGCCCTACTTGAAATGATTTAGGTGAATTAATCATCTATCCTTTTGTTACAGATGTCATGTTAAATCCAAGGACACAGAATGATCATTCCTTGTTGATTTAACTTAATCAGGCCTTAGACATCTAACCCTCAACGAATAAGAGGAACAAATTCCATCTTGACTACATACGTTTCTCACAAACACCTCGTGTTATACCTGGACATATCCTTATGTACTGTCCACTATTTCAGGACAGTGAAGAATATGCTCAAGGTATAATACTTGGTGAACATCAAAACCCAATATGTATCTCAGGTCGGAGGATACCAAATGATATTCGCCTTTACTCAAATTTACTTATGATCAATCAATAAGATTCCATGTAGTAAAATTTGAGATGCGGGTTAGTCCAATATTTGTATCCCACAAATATCTATGAACCTTGGTAGCAACCCATTGCTCTATATTCATCCTTATGAATATCAACCAATCCAAGTTCATAATAATCTTACTTTCACACTTGTTCCCACAAGTATGAGCGACTACGGACATTTTAGAGTAAACAATTTACTCATGGATTAAACATGCTAAATTGGAACATTAATTGAAACATTATAACCAAATAATTTTATTCAAATAATAAAGAGTTCCACATATCCAAATACAAAATGTACAGATCAAATCCAATCACTAGAATATCGAAGTCCCATGGCACAAGTATGACATTCATGCTTTGCCTTTTCAAGGAGCTTCGTGAGAGGATCAGCAACGTTTTGATCCGTGTGAACTTTGCGAATACATATCTTTCCCTTTTCAACTTCATCTCGTATGTAGTTGAATCTCCTCTCAATGTGCCTAGTCTTTTGATGAGCACGGGGTTCCTTGATTTGAGCAATCGCACCCTCGTTATCACAAAAGATCTCTAGGGGGTCCTGAATGAAAGGGACTACCCCTAGATCGGCAATGAATTTCTTCAACCATGCAGCTTCTTGAGCTGCCAATGAGGCGGCGACATATTCTGATTCTGTAGTTGATAGAGCCACCACATCCTGCTTGGAGCTCTTCCAAGAGACCGCTCCTCCATTCAGAATGAAAATGTATCCCGATTGTGATCGTGAATCGTCACGATCGGTTTGGAAACTTGCATCCGTGTAACCTTTTACAACGAGTTCCTCGTCACCAGATCCATAGATCAGGAACATATCTCTTGTCCTCCTTAGGTACTTAAGTATGTTCTTAACAGCCATCCAATGACTGTTTCCAGGATTCTGCTGGTAACGGCTTGTCATGCTTAAGGCGCATGACACGTCCGGTCGAGTGCATATCATTGCATACATGATAGATCCTATAGCAGATGCGTATGGGATTGCCTTCATTTTATCTTGCTCTTCCTTTGAGCTTGGACATTGAGTCGTACTCAATATCGTTCCTCTTTGAATAGGTACGGTACCTTTCTTAGAGTTCTCCATCTTGAACCTTTTCAAGATTTTATCAATGTATGCACTTTGATTCAAACCAATCAACCGCCTTGATCTATCCCTATAGATCTTTATTCCTAGAATATAGGCGGCTTCACCAAGATCCTTGATGGAAAAACAACTTCCAAGCCAGGTTTTTACACCTTCCAAGGTTGGAATGTCATTTCCAAATAGTAGTATGTCATCAACATACAATACTAGGAAAGTTACTGTGCTCCCACTAGCCTTCTTATACACACAAGCCTCATCAGCGTTTTTGATGAAGCCAAATTTCTTTACTTCCTCATCAAAACGGTGATTCCAGCTTCTCGATGCTTGTTTCAATCCATAGATTGATTTCTTTAACTTGCATACTTTATTAGGATGTTTTGGATCGACAAAACCTTCAGGCTGAACCATATAGACATCTTCCTCAAGATATCCATTTAGGAAAGCAGTTTTGACATCCATTTGCCAAATCTCATAATCATAATGAGCAGCTATGGCAAATAATATCCTTATAGACTTTAGCATCGCTACAGGTGAGAAGGTTTCATCATAATCAACCCCTTGAGTTTGAGTGAAACCCTTTGCTACAAGTCTAGCTTTATAAGTATCCAAGTTTCCATGCATATCGGTTTTCTTCTTGAAAACCCACTTACTTCCAACTACTTTGGAATTAAGAGGTGGTACAACAAGTTCCCAAACTTGATTGTCATACATGGATTGCATCTCAACGTTCATGGCCTCAAGCCATTTGTCACAATCCAAATTGGACACTGCATCATGGTATGTGGTTGGTTCATCTGAATCTACCATATAGCATCCATCCATGAAAAATCCGTATCTTTCAGGTGGATTACTAGTTCTACCACTTCTGCGAACGTTTTGTGTGTATTGATCAACCATTTGATCATCTTCAACATCCTCATGTTGAGTGCTAGTTTCAACCAAACGTGCATCGGGTTGTGGTTCTTGATCTTCCTCAAGATCCACTGTTCTACTGCTAGCTCCTTCCATAAGGAACTTTGCTTCTAAGAACTCACCATTTCTGGCAACAAACACCTTTTGTTCCAGTGGATCATAGAAATAATATCCCATAGAATCTCTAGGATATCCAATAAAGATACACTTGGTGGATCGGACTTCCAATTTGTTTGGGGTGGGAGTCTTAACATAAGCCTCACATCCCCAAACCCTTAAGTATGATAGGGATGGAACTCTTCCATACCATATCTCAAAAGGTGTCTTTTCCACCTTTTTGGTTGGGGCCATATTTAAAATACGGGCCGCGGAGAGCAAAGCGAAACCCCAAAATGATAGAGGTAATGTGCTTCTAGCCATCATAGATCGGACCATATCCAATAAGGTTCGATTCCTCCTCTCAGACACACCATTATGTTGTGGTGTTCCAGGTGGACTGAGTTGTGAGACAATCCCACAACTCCTAAGATGATCTTGAAAAACATCACTTAGGTATTCACCTCCTCTATCGGTACGGAGAACTTTAATTGACTTGTTGAGTTGATTTTCAACTTCATTTTTGAAGATTTTGAACATTTCAAAAGCTTCATCTTTGTGCCTTAATAAGTACACATACCCATAGCGACTATAATCGTCGGTAAAGGTAATGAAGTATCTTTCACCATTCCTAGTCATTGGCTTAAAAGGACCACATACATCCGAATGTATGATTCCTAATAAATCTTTTGCCCTTTCGGTAGTTCCACTAAAGGGTGCCTTAGTCATCTTACCTTGTAAACAAGATTCACAAACATCAAATGAATCACATTCATTTGTTTTTAAAAGACCATTCTTTTGAAGTGTTTGTAAACGTTTCTTGTTTATATGACCAAGACGACAATGCCAAAGATAGGTATCACTCAAGTCCAACTTGAGTTTCTTGGTGTTTGTTTGGTACAATGAACTATTTAAAGTATTTTCATGAACCAATTCATAAATACCATTAATTGGTATAGCTTTAAAATAGAACATACCATTTAAAGAAACATGAATATCATTTTCAATAAAGGATAATACATAATCATAATGTCTTAATTGAGATACAGAAATAATGTTCCTAGTCAAACTAGGAGCATACAAAACATTCTTCAAAATAACTTCCAAGCCACTTGGAAGTCTTAGGATGTAGTCCCCACGAGCTTCAACTAAGACTTTAGTTCCATTGCCCATGAAGAGGCTAACATCCCCTTTCTTGAAGTCTCTACTTCTTGTGAACCCCTGCAACAAATTGCAAATATGAGTTCCACATCCGGTATCCAATACCCATGTGTTTGAAGATGTAACATTAAGATCAATATGTATCATGTATATTGTACCTGAGGTCTGCCCGGCATCCCTCTTTGCTTTCAACTCTTGGAGATGGACAGGACAATTCCTTGCCCAATGCCCTATCTCCCCACACTTGAAGCATGGGTCATTTGTAGCAACCTTTTGCTTCTTCTCTTGTGGTTTGGGTGGTACCCTTACCACCCCTTTCCCTTTTCCCCACACATGTCCCTTACCCTTGGCAACCTTTGCCTTGGGTGCGGGATGAGGCCTTTTGTTGTTCCCACCTTCATTGATGGTGAGAACGGGTAAAACCCTTTTACCCATGGCCGCCTCGGCCGTTTTGAGCATTGAGTGAAGTTCACCAATGCTTTTGTCCCATGCATTCATGTTGTAGTTCAACACGAATGTCTCGAACTTCTTGGTTAGGCCATTTAGGATCAAATCCGTGGCCAACTCCTTCGAGACGGGGCAGTTTAGCCTCTCGAGGCGGTCAATATGACTTTTCATCTTAAGTACATAAGATGAAACAGATTGGTTGTCGTCCATACGACATGCATGGAGCGCTCGAACCGTTTCGAACCGCTCAACCCTTGCTTGCTGTTGGAACGTTTCCTTCAGCTGGGTTATCATGTCGTAAGCTCCGTGATGTTCATACTCCTTTTGGAGATCCGGAGTCATGCTCGCTAGCATGAGACAAGACACTTGGACGGAGTCCTCAGTGTATTTCAGCCAATCGTTAAAGGCCTCCTCATCATCCTCGTTAGGTTGATCGGGGATAGGGTCGTCTAAAACATATGATCTTCTCTCTTGCTTGAGAACGATTCTCAAGTTTCGATACCAATCAATAAAGTTGTTATGATTTAGACGTTCTTTTTGGAGGATCGCTCGTAGTGATTGGTTTGACGCGGACGTGTTATCGTGATTTTCATTATTGGTGGCCATCTAAAAAATTTAACAAAGATCAATTTTAGTATTTTCGATATTGCTAATTTTAATATTTAATGCCTTTTAAGGTCTTTTCATATTAAAATCTAGAACCCAACATTACATTTACATCATGGTTAGGTGACCTTTATCCCACGTTTTAAATTAATAAGGTGGTCAACGTTTGACGATTGCAACCATTTGCAACTTCTAGAAATATGGGATCGACTTAAAACATCATATGTAAAGTCGGCATGTTAATCCCATCAACACCATTTGGAAACCACATCGTAGGTGATCCATTTGACATGATTTGCAAATCAAGACACCCTACTCACACCCACGTGTGAGTTTGCCAAAACAAGTGGTTAGGTGACCTTTATCCCACAAATAAGGCATTCTCACCTCAAGTCACAAGTTCCCTCAAAATGGTTAGGTGACCTTTATCCCATTAAGAGTTCCCAAGTGACTCAAGTGTTGTGTAAAAGGACGGTGTTGATCTTGTTTGGAAAAAAAGTTTTGGAGGTTTCAAAATACAGGTTTAGAAAACTCTATGTACTTGTATTTGCATGCTTTCAAATACAAGGTACCTTATGGTTCTTTGATTAAAACCTATTTTAATCCTTAAAATCATTAAATAATTTTAATAACCTTTTATTAATATTTAAGAACCATCAATTTTCAGCTTGTTAAGTTTGTTAATTAGTTTGCTTTGAATATCCAAATATCAACCAAACAATCAAGACAACAAACAATCAACCAAGCATAAAACATTAACAATCATATGTGCATAACCATAGCCCTTATGTTGACAACACTTGTTTGCCATCACAAGTGTTGTCTATGGTCTTTCTAAGGGTCAAACATATCATAAAAGTTCCAAGAACCTCCCACTAGAAACCGCATCCAAATGCTCCATGTTTCTTGTGTCTTTGTGTCCATCTTTGGGTCTTGATCTTGTACATCTTCCTTTTACAAAATTGTATCCTAATACATTTTTCTAGTAAAGGAAATGAACCTAATCTATTATTACATAACCAAATGAATGAATAATTACAACCCAAATGAATAAACACAAATATTACAACCAAATTGAATGAATAAAACAACCACTTGAATCATCCAAACAACACAAGGCCACAAGCTAGGTTATGCACTAAACAACCAATGATCATATCATCTATTCATATAATGAAGACCCCATTTAAAACCCCAAATTTCAGCCAACATAAACTGAAATTTTGGGTTTTAATCATTGTCCAAACAACCAACATTCATAATATGTTTCTTTCAAGGTCTAATCACTAGCATGTGTGATATGACCTTGAAAGTTTGGGAAATCATTCATATAAACTATAACAGCCCAAAATCAGCCTATAACATGTCTAATATCATCTTTTAAAACCAATTTCAAAAGATAAATCAAGCAAGTCATCCACATAACCGGCTCTTGATGCCATTGTTGGGTTTGCTAGAACATAAAATCAATGTTTAACCACTTAAACTTTCTGAAAAACGCAGCGGAGTTACAACTTAATAAAACCCATTTTATAAGCTGAAAATAATGTTCCTTAGTGACCATTTTAGATGAAAAACAAACCCAAAGAAAAGGATCATAATATGTTAATGATCAAGCTATGAAAATGTACTAAAACTACATAAAATCACAGCCACAATGAGCTGTGATTCTACCTCTTTGAGCAGCAAGAAACAACCAAGGAGAGGGCTGTTGGAAGCTTCAAAAACGTCCAACAAAGTGCTGAATGAGGGCTGATTAATGGCCAAGACTTCAAGCTAGAAGTCCTCAAACGTCTATACCCACAAGCCTTCAAGCAAACACCTTAGTTGCTAGGATTTTGGTCACCAAAAACTTCAAGAAGAAGCTGCCAAAACACCTTCAAAACCGTGAGTTTTGGAGAAGATGGTAGAGAGAGTTTTCTTGGAGTTTAGTTGCATGTGTGTGTGTCAAGATGGCTGGTCCAAGGAAGCATTCAAAGACATTTAATTGTTGTATCTAATCAACAAAATTGGTCCAGTGACCAACAAGGGGGGGGCGGCCGAATTGGAGTTTGAAATAGGTTCCCCCCTTTTTTTTGTTAGACACAATCACATGTTAAAATGGTCTTAAAATTTGTCCCTCTTAGAAAATGTATACAACTAACCCATTAATTGTATAACATATATAGCCATTATTAATTTGTAATGTCATCTAAATAACATTACAAATAATATCATTGAACAATATATCCTAATAAATTGTTCCATGTCATATGCAACTTATTTAGAAAACCCATTTTCTAAATTGGTGTTAATATTTTATTGCATGATCATATCATCAATAAATATTATTTGGTGTTTGCTAAGCTTGTTATTGGGTATAACCCGACTTGGATCATAACGTACTAACCACATCAATATTCTAAGTGTCTTGGGCACATCGAATCCTACATCCCTCCCATTTGAAACTTTCATAAAATTACTCTTTCAACCATAAGTTTTTTATAAAATTAAAAACCTTTTTTATATTATAACCATAACACACTTTTATTTGTTATTATTTAACCAACTTAAATAATGAAACAAATAATATCTCATGAAGAAACTATCCATATAATGTTGTTCTACCACAAAGCAATGTTTTAGAAAACTCATTTTCTAAATTGGTGTCAATGTTTATTTGTATGATCTCATCAACAAACAAACATTTATTGGTTTTTGTATAGCTTGTTATTGGGTATGACTTGACTTGGATCATATCCCACTTGCACAAGATTCATAGAAGATTGATGCACGCAGTAAATACCGCCTAACAACAGTTTACTACCCTTAATACGTATGACTAAGTGCCATTCAATAACATCATCTCCTTCAAGTACCATACTTGAAATGTTTTAGGTGAATCAATCATCTAACCTTTTGTCGCAGATGTCATGTTAAATCCTAGAGACACAGAGTGATCATTCTCCATTGATTTAACTTTATCAGGCCTTAGACATCTTACTCTCAACGAATAAGAGGAACAAATTCCATCTTGACAACATACGTCTCTCACAATTACCTTATATCATACCTGAACTCAGACTTATGTACTGCCATGTTTCAGAACAGCGAAAAGCTAAGTCAAAGTATAATATTCGGTAAATATCAAGACCCAATATGTATCTTAGGTCAGAGGATACCAAATGATGTTCGCCTTTACTCAAAAATTACTTATGATCAATCAGGAAGATTCCATGTAGTAATTTTGAGGTGCAGGTCAGTCCAATATTTGCATCCCATAAATATCTATGAACTTTGGCAGCAACCTTTTGCTCTATATTCATCCATATGAATATCTACCAATCCAAGTTCATAATATCATTACCTTCATACTTGTTCCCAGAAGCATGAACAACTACGGACATTCTGAGTAAATAATTTACTCATGGATTTTAAACATGCAAAATAGGAATATTAGTTTAATTATTATAACCGAATAATTTATTCAAGTAATAAAGGGTTACAATATCTCATTACAGAAATTAAAGATCAAATCCAGTCACCAGAATATCGAAACCCCATGGCACAAGCATGACTTTCATGCTTCGTCTTTTCAAGAAGCTTCGTGAGTGGATCCGCAATGTTTTGATCCGTGTGAACTTTGCGAATACATATCATTCCCTTTTCTACTTCATCCCTTATGTAATCGTGAATCAATGTATCCTGATTGTGATCGTGAATCATCCCGATCAGTTTGGAAACTCGCATCCGTGTAACCTTTTACTACGAGCTCCTCTTCACCAGATCCATAGATTAAGGACATATCTTTGGTCCTCCTTTGGTATTTAAGCATGTTCTTAACAGCCATCCAATGACTGCTTCAAGGATTTTGTTGGTATCGGCTTGTCATGCTCAAAGCGCATGACACGTCCGGTCTAGTGCATATCATTGCATACATGATGGATCCTATAGCAGACGCATACGGGATTCCCTTCATTTTGTCTTGCTCATCCTTTGAGCTTGGACATTGAGTCTTACTCAATATCGTTCCTCTTTGAATAGGTGCGGTACCTTTCTTAGAGTTTTCCATCTTGAACCTTTTCAAGATCTTATCAATGTATGCACTTCGATTCAAACCTATCAACCGCCTTGATCTATCCCTATAGATCTTTATTCCTAAAATATAGGCGGCTTCACCAAGATCCTTAATGGAGAAACAGTTTCCAAGCCAGGCTTTTACACCTTCCATGGTTGGAATGTCATTTCCAAATAGTAGGATGTCATCGACATACAATACTAAGAAAATGGTGATGCTCCCACTAGTCTTCTTATATACACATGCTTCATCAGCGTTTTTGATGAACCCAAATTTGGTTATTTCATCATCAAAACGGTGATTCCAACTTCTTGATGCTTGCTTCAATCCATAGATTGATTTCTTTAACTTGCATACTTTGTTAGGATGTTTTGAGTTGACAAAACCTCAGGCTGAACCATATAGACATCTTCCTCAAGATATCCATTTAGAAAAGCGGTTTTGACATCCATTTGCCAAATCTCATAATCATAATGAGCAGCTATGGCAAACAATATCCTAATAGACTTTAGCATTGCAACCGGTGAGAAAGTCTCATCATAATCAACCCTTGAGTTTGAGTGAAACCTTTTGCTACAAGTCTAGCTTTATAAGTATCCAAGTTTCCATGCATATCAGTTTTCTTCTTGAAAACCCACTTACTTCCAACTATCTTGGAGTTAAGAGGTGGCTCAACCAAGTCCCACACTTGGTTGTCATACATGGATTGCATCTCAACGTTCATGGCTTCAAGCCATTTGTCACAATCCAAATTGGACATTGCATCATGATAGGTGGTTGGTTCATCTGAATCTACCACATAGCATCCATCAACGAAAAATCCATATCTTTCAGGTGGATTACTAATTCTACCAGATCTGCGAACGTTCTGTGTAATTTGATCAACCACTTGACCATTTTCAACATCCTCATGTTGAGTGCTAGTATCAACCAAACGTGTATCGATTTGTGGTTCTTGATCCTCAAGATCCACACTTCTACTGCTAGTTCCTTCCGTAAGCAACTTTGCTTCTAAGAACTCAGCCTTCTTGGCAACAAACTCCTTTTGTTCCAATGGATCATAGAAATAATATCCCATGGAATCTCTGGGATATCCAATGAAGATACACTTAATGGAACGACTTTCTAGCTTGTTTGAGGTGGGAGTCTTAACATAAGCCTCACAACCCCATACCTTTAAATATGACAGTGATGGAACACTTCCATGCCATATCTCAAAAGGTGTCGTTTCCACTTTCTTGGTTGGGGCCATATTCAAAATATGGGTTGCAGAGAGCAAAGTGAAACCCCAAAATGATAGAGGCAGTGAGCTTCTAGCCATCATAGATCGAACCATATCTAATAGAGATCGATTTCTCCTCTCGGACACACCATTATGTTGTGGTGTTCCAGGTGGAGATAGTTGTGAGACAATACCACAACTTTTAAGATGGTCTCTAAAGGCATCACTTAGGTATTCACCTCCTCTATCGGTGCGGAGAATTTTTATTTTCTTGTTGAGTTGATTTTCTACTTCATTTTGGAAGATTTTGAACATTTCAAAAGCTTCATCTTTGTGTCTTAACAAGTACACATAACCGTATCGACTATAGTCATCGGTAAAGGTAATGAAGTATCTTTCATGGTACCTAGTCATTGGCTTAAAAGGACCACATATATCCGAATGTATGATGCCTAATAAATCTTTTGCCCGTTCGGACTTGCCACTAAAAGGTGCCTTAGTCATTTTACCTCGTAAACAAGATTCACATACATCGAATGAATCATATTCATTTGCTTTTAAAAGAACGTTCTTTTGAAGTGTTTGTATGCGCTTTTTGTTTATATGACCAAGACGGCAATGCCAAAGATAGGTATCACTCAAATCTAATTTGAGTTTTTTAGTGGTGGTTTGGTACAATGAGCTATCATATAATGTGTTTTCACGAACCAATTCATAAATACCATTAACAGGAATATCTTTAAAATAAAACGTGCCATTTAAAGAAAAATGAATTTCATTCTCAATAAATGACAAAACATAACCATATTGTCTTAATTGGGCAACAGAAATAATGTTCCTAGTTAGACTAGGAGCATACAAAATATTGTTCAAAATTGCTTCCAAACCATTTGGAAGCTTCAAGATGTAGTCCCCTCGGCCTTCAACTTGAACCTTTGCCCCATTCCCCATGTAGAGGCTAACATCCCCTTTCTTGAAGTCCTTACTTCTTTTGAACCCCTGCAATAAGTTGCAAATGTGAGTTCCACATCCGGTATCCAATACCCATGTGTTAGAGGATATTAAATTTAGAACAATATGGATCATGAAAATTATACCTGAGGTTTGCCCTGAAAGATTTGATCTGCCCAAGATACATATAAAATTGATGTGGCTAGTGTGATATGATCCAAGTCGGGTCATACCCAATAACAAGCCTAACAAACACCGAAAGATAAATTATTTGTTGATAAGATCATAACAAATAATAAGTTACACCAATTTAGAAAATTGGATTTTCTAAATAATTACTTTTGTAGATGAACATCATTATATATAATGTAATTTGTTCATGAGGGATTTCTTGTGCATTGTTTAAATTAGTTAAACAATAACAAAAGACTAGTTGTATGTGTTATAAAATTAAATTGGTTTAATTTTACAAAAGTGTGGATTGTATGAATGAAATTTTAATTAAAAATTTTGAATTGGGGAGAGACCAAGGGGTGCCCATTCGGCCGCCCCCTTATGTCTTGGGAACCTCCTTTTGTTGGTTCTAAGCACATGCATATGAGGCTCTTGATTCATTCTTCATTCATACACTCAACCAAAAACACAACACACAAAGAATCTTCTCTCTCTCTCCCTCTTGGTTCACGGTTTTGAAGCAGAATTTTCAGCTTGAAAACTTAGTTTCAAGGCTGAAAATTGAACAAGAAAGAGAGAACTACACTTGGTGTTCAAAGCCTAGCAAAAGGGAGTTGTTTGTTCAAGCTTGGGGTATCACTCCTTGAGGTTTTCTAGCTTGAAAACTCAGCCACAAAGTCACATTCCACAGCTCTCACTTCGGGTTTGAAGGAAGCTAACAAAGGTTGTAGTTTCTTGACTATCTAGTGTTCTTTCATTTGTATGTATTGTGTATAAAGATCCATGGGTTGGGGTTCCTTGTTAAATGGGTTTAACATATATATTATTAACATGTTTCAAAATATTATTCCGCTGCGTTTTTCATATAAATCATGTTGTATGAAGCTTTGATAAACATGTTGGAACCCCTACAATGGCATCAAGAGCCACTTATACATATGCATACATATATTTCATACACTAGTTCACGTTTTTGGGGTGCTTATCACCTCAAATCCGTGAGTTAGTAGGCTGTTTTGTGCCCCCCTTTTTGATGTTTTAAAGATCTTACCTTATGCATATTATGATCTTTAAAATCTTGATCATTTGTTTGTTTGTTTGTTTGGACTAAACCCATGTGTTCTTGGTTAATGTTGGCCAAGAAAATGGGTTAATATGGGGCTGCCAAAACCGTGCCTTTTGATTAGTGTTATTGGTTGTTTGTTGTTTATGCATAACAAAGCCTTGACCATATGGATTGTTTGATTGATTGGTTATCTAGTTATATTCATTTGGGCATGTAATAATTTATTTTGTTTTAAGTCTTGTTTTGTAATCTATTCATTCATATGGTTTGTAATAAATAGATTAGGAGTTTATCTTTACTAGAAAAATGTATTAGGATACATATTTTGTAAGGATGCTCAAGATCAAGACTTGAAGAAAAGATGGACAAAGAGGATGCTTGAAGATGTGGATTCAAGTGGGAGTTCCTTTTGTCAACCATGTGTCATGTTCTTAACCCTTAGGACAAGACCTTTTGACACACTTGTTTTGGCTAAACAAGTGTGCTCAACTTAGTATGCTTTGTTATGCATATATGGATTGTTTGGTTATGCTTGGTTGAATGCTTATGATGTTGTTTTGTTTTGGATATTTGGATGTCATTAACAAACATCACCTAGAACAAACTAATACAAGAAATTGGTTCTCAAATCATTAAGCAAAATAGAATGGGTCTATAAAAAGGAGTTAATGGTTTGCAAAATAAAATGGGTTTTATTTATAAGAACCAAATAGGTACCATATGGTTGAATGCATACAATCATATAGTACATGGATTTTTCTAAAACATGAATTGTGAAATTATAAATCCCTTTTGAAAAACAAGTTAAACACCATCCTTTTACACAACACTTAGGTTACTTGCAAACTCTTAGTGGGATAAAGGTCACCTAACCACTTTGAGGGAACTTGTAACTTGAGGTGATAGTGCCATGTTTGTGGGATAAAGGTCACCTAACCACTTATGTGGTAAACTCACACGTGTGTGTAAGTAGGACGACTTGATTTATAAAATATATTGAATGGATCACCTAAAAATGTATTTTATAAAAGGTGTTGATGGGGTAAACATGCCGTTATAAACATAAGATGTTTAAATGTTCCCATACCATTAGAAGTTGCAATGGGTTGCAATTGTCATTTATGACTACCTTGTTTATTTAAATAATGGGATAAAGGTCACCTAACCAATATTTAAATATAACGTTGGATTCTAAAAATATTTTTTTTATTAATAGTCTATGAGACGTAAAGGGTATTAATAAATGAAATGTATAATTATATCAACGATTACTAAAATGGAACTTTGTAAAATCTTGTAGATGGCCGATCACACCAACGCTAATAACGATGTACCAAACCAAAACAACCAATCTCTTAGGGCGATCCTTCAAAGGGATCGTCTAACACCTAACAACTTCATGGATTGGTACCGCAACTTGATAATTGTTCTCAAGCAAGAAAAGCGGGCCTACATTCTTGATGATCCCATCCCCGATGAACCTAACGAGGAGGATGTGGAGGCCTATAATGATTGGGTTAGATATACGGAAGACTCCATCCAAGTCTCTTGCTTAATGTTAGCAAGTATGACACCCGAACTCCAAAAGGAGTATGAGCTCCATGGAGCCTATGACATGATCACTCAGCTGCGGGAAACGTTCCAGCAACAAGCTAGAGTGGAGCGCTTCGAAACGGTTCGAGCGCTTCATGCATGTCGGATGGAGGAATCCCAATCAGTTTCATCTTATGTTCTTAAGATGAAAAGCCACATCGACCGCCTTCAAAGGCTGAACTGTCCCGTCTCAAAGGAGTTGGCCACGGATTTGATCCTAAATGGCCTAACTAAAAAGTTTGAGGCATTCGTCATGAATTACAACATGAACGGATGGGACAAGAGCATAAATGAACTTCATTCAATGCTCAAATCAGCTGAGGCGGGAATGGGTAAAAGGGTTTTACCCGTTCTCACCATTAATGAAGGTGGGAGAAGGAAGAGGTCTCTACCCCCTCCCAAGGCAAATGTTGCCAAAGGAAAGGGGCACGTTGGAGGAAAGGGGAAGATGGTTGTTAGGGCGGAACCTCCGAAGCCCAAGGAGAAGAAGCAAAAGGTTGCTGTAAATGACCCATGCTTCAAATGTGGTGAGATAGGGCATTGGATGAGAAATTGTCCAGTCTATCTCAAAGAGTTGAGAGAAAAGAGGGATGCGGGGCAAACCTCAGGTATAATATACATGATACATATAGAATTAAATGTTATTTCTTCTAACACATGGGTATTAGATACCGGATGTGGAACTCACATTTGCAATTTGTTGCAGGGGTTCAAAAGAAATGAGCATTATGAGAAAGGGGAAATAAGTCTCTTCATGGGCAATGGTGCAAAGGTTCATGTGGAAGCCCAAGGAGACTACATTTTGAAACTTCCAAATGGTTTGGAAGTTATTTTAAGTAATGTATTATATGCTCCTAGTTTGACTAGGAACATAATTTCTGTTTCCCGTTTAAGACAATATGATTATGATTTCAAGTTTGTTGACAATGATATTCATGTTTCTTTAAATCATGTATTTTATTTTAAAGCTATACCTTGTAATGGTATTTATGAATTGGTTCATGAAAACGCAACATATGATAGCTCAATATACCAAGCAACCACCAAAAAACTTAAATTGGATTTGAGTGATACCTACCTTTGGCATTGTCGTCTTGGTCATATAAACAAGAAACGTATACAAATACTTCAAAAGAATGGTCTTTTAAAAACAAATGAATGTGATTCATTTGATGTATGTGAATCTTGTTTACAAGGTAAAATGACTAAGGCACCCTTTAGTGGAACTAACGAAAGGGCAAAAGATTTATTAGGTATCATACATTCGGATGTATGTGGACCTTTTAAGCCAATGACTAGGAATGGTGAGAGATACTTCATTACCTTTACCGACGATTATAGTCGGTATGGGTATGTGTACTTATTAAGGCACAAAGATGAAGCTTTTGAAATGTTCAAAATCTTTAAGAATGAAGTAGAAAATCAACTCAACAGGTCAATTAAAATTCTCCGCACCGATAGAGGTGGCGAATACCTAAGTGATGTTTTTCAAGATCATCTTAGGAGTTGTGGGATTGTCTCACAACTCACTCCACCTGGAACACCACAACATAATGGTGTGTCTGAGAGGAGGTATCGAACCTTATTGGATATGGTCCGATCTATGATGGCTAGAAGCACATTGCCTCTATCATTTTGGGGTTTCGCTTTGCTCTCCGCGGCTCGTATTCTGAATATGGCCCCAACCAAGAAGGTGGAAAGGACACCTTTTGAGATATGGCATGGAAGAGTTCCATCCCTATCATACTTAAGAGTTTGGGGTTGTGAGGCTTATGTTAAGACTCCCACCCCAAACAAATTAGAAGTCCGATCCACCAAGTGTATCTTTGTTGGATATCCTAGAGATTCTATGGGATATTATTTCTATGATCCACTGGAACAAAAAGTATTTGTTGCCAGAAAGGGTGAGTTCTTAGAAACTAAATTCCTTATGGAAGGAATTAGCAGTAGAACAGTGGATCTTGAGGAGGATCAAGAAACACAGCCCGATGCACGTTTGGTTGAAACTAGCACTCAACGTGAGGACGTTGAGGATGATCAAGGGGTTGATCAATACACACAAAATGTTCGCAGAAGTGGTAGAACTAGTAATCCACCTGAAAGATATGGATTTTTCATGGATGGATGCTATGTGGTGGATTCAGATGAACCAGCCACATATCATGATGCAGTGTCCAATTTGGATTGTGACAAATGGCTTGAGGCCATGAACGTTGAGATGCAATCCATGTATGACAATCAAGTTTGGGAACTTGTTGAGCCACCTCTTAATTCCAAAGTAGTTGGAAGTAAGTGGGTTTTCAAGAAGAAAACCGATATGCATGGAAACTTGGATACTTACAAAGCTAGACTTGTAGCAAAGGGTTTCACTCAAACTCAAGGGGTTGATTATGATGAAACCTTCTCACCTGTTGCAATGCTTAAGTCTATAAGGATATTGTTTGCCATAGCAGCTCATTATGATTATGAGATTTGGCAAATGGATGTCAAAACCGCCTTCCTAAATGGATATCTTGAGGAAGATGTCTATATGGTTCAGCCTGAAGTTTTTGTTGATCCAAAACATCCTAACAAAGTATGCAAGTTAAAGAAATCAATCTATGGATTGAAACAAGCATCGAGAAGTTGGAATCACCGTTTTGATGATGAAGTAAAGAAATTTGGCTTCATCAAAAACGCTGATGAGGCTTGTGTGTATAAAAAGGCTAGTGGGAGCACAATAACCTTCCTAGTATTGTATGTTGATGACATACTACTATTTGGAAATGACATTCCAACCATGGAAGGTGTAAAAACCTGGCTTGGAAGTTGTTTTTCCATCAAGGATCTTGGTGAAGCCGCCTATATTCTGGGAATAAAGATCTATAGGGATAGATCAAGACGGCTAATTGGTTTGAATCAAAGTGCATACATTGACAAAATCTTGAAAAGGTTCAAGATGGAAAACTCTAAGAAAGGTACTGTACCTATTCAAAGAGGGACAATATTGAGTACAACTCAATGTCCAAGCTCCAAGGAGGAGCAAAATAGAATGAAGGCAATCCCATATGCATCTGCTATAGGATCCATCATGTATGCAATGATATGCACTAGACCGGACGTGTCATGCGCTTTAAGCATGACAAGTAGATACCAGCAAAATCCTGGTGATAGTCATTGGATGGCTGTCAAGAACATTCTGAAGTACCTGAGGAGGACTAAGGACATGTTCTTGATCTACGGGTCTGGTGAAGAGGAACTCGTTGTAACAGGTTACACGGATGCGAGTTTCCAAACCGATCGAGATGATTCACGATCTCAATCAGGGTACATCTTTATTCTAAATGGCGGAGCTATTTCTTGGAAAAGCTCAAAGCAAGAAGTCGTAGCGTTGTCCACTACAGAGTCAGAATACGTCGCCGCTTCAATGGCAGCACAGGAAGCTGCATGGCTGAAGAAATTCATAGCCGATCTAGGGGTAGTCCCTTCCATTCAGGATCCCCTAGAGATCTTTTGTGACAACGAAGGTGCGATTGCTCAAATCAAGGAACCTCGTGCTCATCAAAAGACTCGGCACATTGAACGGAGATTCAACTACATAAGGGATGAAGTTGAAAAGGGAAAGAGATGTATTCGCAAAGTCCACACTTATAAAAACATTGCGGATCCACTCACAAAACTCCTTGAAAAGGCAAAGCATGAGGGTCATGTTTGTGCCATGGGACTTAGATATTCCAGTGACTGGGTTTGACGTCGTATTTTGTATTTGGATATTGGAACTTATGTTATTTGACTTATTTATATGGTTATTATTTTCATTTGTTCTTCTTTTAGCATGTTTAAATCCGTGAATAAATAAGTTATTCTAAACGTCCGTAGTCGATCATACTTGTGGGAACAACTATGAATGTAAGACTATAATGAACTTGGATTGGTTGATGTTCATAAGATATGAATATAGAGCAAGAGGATGTTACCAAGGTTCATTGATATCTATGGGATATAGATATTGGACTGACCCGCACTCAATTATTTCTGCATGGAATCTTCTGATTAGTCATAAGAAATTTTGAGTAAAGGCGAATATCATTGTATCCTCAGACCTGAGATACATATTGGGTCTCGATATTCACCAAGTATTGTACTTTGACATAGTCCTTTGCTGTTCTGAAAAGGCAGTACATAAGGCTGAGTTCAGGTATGACATGAGGTGATTGTGAGAGACGTATGTAATCAAGATGGAATTTGTTCCTCTTATTCGTTGAGAGTTAGATGTCTAAGGCCTGTTAAAGTTAAATCATCAGAGAATGACTATTCTGTGTCTCTTGGATTTAACATGACATCTGTAT
This sequence comes from Flaveria ramosissima, assembly GCA_025215565.1. Taxonomy (NCBI): domain Eukaryota; kingdom Viridiplantae; phylum Streptophyta; class Magnoliopsida; order Asterales; family Asteraceae; genus Flaveria; species Flaveria ramosissima. The sequence goes on from CM046037.1 coordinate 51,817,108, forward strand.
CAAAAGGATAGATGATTAATTCACCTAAAACATATTCAAGTAAGGTACTTGAAAAGGATGATGTTATTGAATGGCACTTAATCATATACATTAGGGGTAGCAAACCGTTGCTAGGCGTTATTTGCTGCTTGCATCAATCTTCTATGAATCTTGTGCAAGTGGGAGATTGAAAGATTTGATCTGCCCAAGATACATATAAAATTGATGTGGCTAGTGTGATATGATCCAAGTCGGGTCATACCCAATAACAAGCCTAACAAACACCGAAAGATAAATTATTTGTTGATAAGATCATAACAAATAATAAGTTACACCAATTTAGAAAATTGGATTTTCTAAATAATTACTTTTGTAGATGAACATCATTATATATAATGTAATTTGTTCATGAGGGATTTCTTGTGCATTGTTTAAATTAGTTAAACAATAACAAAAGACTAGTTGTATGTGTTATAAAATTAAATTGGTTTAATTTTACAAAAGTGTGGATTGTATGAATGAAATTTTAATTAAAAATTTTGAATTGGGGAGAGACCAAGGGGTGCCCATTCGGCCGCCCCCTTATGTCTTGGGAACCTCCTTTTGTTGGTTCTAAGCACATGCATATGAGGCTCTTGATTCATTCTTCATTCATACACTCAACCAAAAACACAACACACAAAGAATCTTCTCTCTCTCTCCCTCTTGGTTCACGGTTTTGAAGCAGAATTTTCAGCTTGAAAACTTAGTTTCAAGGCTGAAAATTGAACAAGAAAGAGAGAACTACACTTGGTGTTCAAAGCCTAGCAAAAGGGAGTTGTTTGTTCAAGCTTGGGGTATCACTCCTTGAGGTTTTCTAGCTTGAAAACTCAGCCACAAAGTCACATTCCACAGCTCTCACTTCGGGTTTAAAGGAAGCTAACAAAGGTTGTAGTTTCTTGACTATCTAGTGTTCTTTCATTTGTATGTATTGTGTATAAAGATCCATGGGTTGGGGTTCCTTGTTAAATGGGTTTAACATATATATTATTAACATGTTTCAAAATATTATTCCGCTGCGTTTTTCATATAAATCATGTTGTATGAAGCTTTGATAAACATGTTGGAACCCCTACATGCCCGGCATCCCTCTTTGCTTGCAACTCTTTGAGATGGACTGGGCAATTTCTTGCCCAATGTCCGATCTCCCCACACTTAAAGCATGGGTCATTTGAAGCAACCTTTTTCTTCTTCTCCGCTGGTTTTGGTGGTGGCGCTCTTACCACTCCCTTTCCCTTTCCCCTAATGTGCCCTTTACGCTTGGCAACATTTTCCTTGGGTGCGGGGTGAGGCCTCTTCTTGTTCCCACCTTCATTGATGGTGAGAACGGGTAAAACCCTTTTACCTGTGGCCGCCTCGGCAGTTTTGAGCATAGAGTGAAGCTCACTTATGTTCTTGTCCCACCCGTTCATGTTATAATTCATGACAAAATTGTCAAACCTTTTCGACAAAGAGTTGAGGATCAAATCCGTAGCCAACTCTTTTGAGACGGGACAATTCAGCCATTCGAGGCGGTCAATGTGGCTTTTCATCTTCAGTACATAAGATGAAACAGTTTGGGTGTCGTCCATACGACACGCATGGAGTGCTCGAACCTTTTCGAAGCGCTCAACCCGTTCTTGTTGTTGGAACGTTTCCTTCAACTGGGTTATCATGTCGTACGCTCCATGATGTTCATACTCCTTTTGGAGATCTGGAGTCATACTTGCCAACATAAGGCAAGACACTTGGACCGAGTCCTCAGTGTATTTCACCCAATTTTATAGGCCTCCTCATCATCCTCACTTGGTTGATCGGGAATCGGATCGTCTAATATGTATGATCGTTTCTCTTGCTTGAGAACAATTCTCAAGTTTCGAAACCAATCAATAAAGTTATTATGGTTTAGACGCTCCTTTTGGAGAATGGTCCTTAATGATAGTGAGTGAGCGGTCGGGATTTCATTGTTATCATTATTGTTGGTGGCCATCTACAAAATACAACAAAGTTTAGCTTTAGTAATTTCGATGTTGTTCATATTTTAATAATTAAAACCCCTTTAAGTGTCTTACACAATTTTAAAATCTTGAATCCAACGTTATATTTAAATAGTGGTTAGGTGACCTTTATCCCATTATTTAAATTAAAAAGGTAGTCAACATTTTGACAATTGCAACCCTTTGCAAATCAAGTTACCCTACTTGCACACACATGTGAGTTTTCCAACATAAGTGGTTAGGTGACCTTTATCCCACAAATATGGTATCCCCACCTCAAATCACAAGTTCCCACAAAATGGTTAGGTGACCTTTATCCCATTAAGAGTTTCCAAATGACTCAAGTGTTGTGCAAAAGGATGGTGTTAAACTTGTTTAAAAGGAATTTAAGTTTTCATAATCTTAGTTTAGAAAACTCTATGTACCTTACATTTGCATGCTTTCAAATACAAGGTACCTTATGGTTCACTTTTAATAAAACCTCTTTTATTAAAACCATTAATCCTTTTAATAACCTTTTATTAACCACTTAATGATAAAGAAACATCAAATTTTCAGCTTGTTAAGTTTGTTAATGAGTTTGTAATGCATATCCAAATATCAAAAAAACAATCAAACAACAAACATCCAAACAAGCATAAACATACAAACATGGGTGCATAACCATAGCCACTAAGTTGACCACACTTGTTTGCCATCACAAGTGTTGTCATCAGGTCTTTCCTAAGGGTGAAGATGACACATCAAGATGTGTCCATGAACTCCCACTTGAATCCACATCCAAATGTGTTAGTACTCTAAGAAAGATTAACATGTTGTCTTTAGTTGTCTTTTTAATACTTTGTAATAGTATAGGAACTAGTTTTGTAATTACTTAGTTCCTTTACTTTTTGTTTCATTATAAATAGCTTATACTTACGGGTAGTAGGTAACCAGTTCAATAGAAATGAGTTGTATTCGAACTTGCTTACATACTTTGTAATTGTCTTTGCTTGATATTAATGAAACCTTGAATTTTGTTGATATCTTGCTTGATTTGATTACTTTGTGTGTATTTCATTGAATTGTGTTCATAAATCATCACAGATTGGTACATTTGATCATATCAAATGGTATAAGAGCTGTTGGTAAGCTGTTAGTGATTGATTTTTGAAGTTTGTCGAACTTTAAAAACTCAAAAATCTCACTGAATCTGTGATTGATATACAATTCAATTGAAAATTTGTGAATTTCATATGTGTTTCATCATCAGAAACATGATTTGAATCACAATTAGGAGTTAAATTCATCAAATTTAAGTCAATTTGTTGAATTTGTGTTCAAAAAAGGTTTACAATTTTCGGACTGAAAATCTCAAAATTACTTGATCTGTTGTTGATTTTGAAAGAAATTGATGTTAGAAGAATGATTATCGGCATAAAACACACTTAATTGGAAAGTTTCAATCGAATTCATCAACATTTGAAGAATTCAGAAGATTTGAGTTAGTTACATTCATATGAACATGATGAATGTGGCGCATGAGCTGAGATTGGCTGAAAAATTTGTCTAAGTGTTAGGCGCATTAACACTGTGTAGGCGCATTAACACTGTGTGGACGTTTTTTAGTTCAGACGTTTGACTTGTGTTGAAGAGGAAAAAAGGCCAGACGCATCATATTTGTTGAGACGGATTAGAACTGTTTAGGCGTTTGAAAACTGTTGAGGCGCATGACAACTGTTTAGGCGCATCTCAACTGTTCAGGCGTTTTATAACTGTTTGGACGCATCAACCTTGGGTGTTTTGGAAAATTTTCTAAGGCATTCCCTTAGACGTTTCTCAACTCAGGCGCATCAACTGTTTAGGAGTATAATCACTGTTCAGGCGTATCACCTTTGACACTTAGAATTTTTTTTAAAAAGAAAATTTTTCAAAAACTTTTGCATTTATTTTCTTAATTCAAAATCTAAGAAAATCAACAAAAATATAAGAATGGTGAAATCAGAAGATTCTGAAAATAGAGTTCCAAAATTTAAAAATAGAGCTGATTTCAAAAATTTAGTTTCTTAGGCTAAAACAGCATTTTAATTCCATTAACACTGATCTTTGGAAATCTATAGAAAAAGTACCATACATTCCTATAGTCACTGATGGGCCTGACAGAGGGTTTGTTTATACCAAAGATTCTTCAGAACCCTATCCTGAAGATGGTCTTCAAGGAAATGATCTGAAAAGAGTAAAGAATGATATTAAAGCATATTCCTTGATGTGTAAAGGACTAACTTTGGAAGTTCTTGCAAGGCTTGATGCATATCAAACTGGATACACTTTATATAAAGCCTTAAAGATCATTTGTGAAGGAGGCAAGGAGATTCAAAAGCTCAAGAAACAAAAGTTGAAAAGACAATTAGAATTGTTTCAACATTTGTCCGAAGAAACCATAAATCACATGATGAACAGATTTGTTCAACTTACAACTGAGATGTCAACAGCTGGTATTAATCCTGATCTTGAAGATCTAAATCTCAGACTACTCAATGCTTTACCATCATCATGGAAACAAACAGTAACCTTACTAAAGCATACTGAGAAGTTCCCTATGGATCTAGATCTACTTATTGCCAAGATAGAGTCAGTAGAGATTGATGAAAGCTCAAGGAACAATGATAGAACAGCATCAATGTCTCAGTATCAGTTTGTTGCTTCTCCTGCAACCACTATTGAGAATGCATTTATGGCAAAGAGTGAGAAAAGTACAGAAGAAGAGGGAGATTTGTTTGTTGGAGCAGGATTTTTCACTGACTCATCATTTACCAGTGCTCCTGCTTATACAACTCAGTCTCATTCTCAATCTCCTCCTAAATCTCAGTCCCAAACATCTAATGTTCAAACAGAGACTTCTTCATCTAACTCTGCTAAATCTAGCAAAGTTTAAGATGTGATAAACATCCTATTAGAGGATGAAGAGTCTAAAACTGCATTCACTGTATTTATCGCTAGTTTTCAAGCATATCAAGGTAGCCATTTAACTCAATTAGATTTTGCTTTGCAGGATTTGTTTGAGATGGATCCTGAAGATGTTGAAGAAATGGACTTAAACTGGCAGATGGTGATGATTGCCTACAGGACACAAAAACATTCATATGACAACAAGAAATACAAGCCAAGTGCTAACAAGACTGTTGGATTTGACAAGTCAAAATCTAGATGTTTTAACCGTAACAGTTATGGACACTTCTCCAGAGAATGCAAAGCTCCAAGGAATAATGGAGGAAATGTTCAATGAAGTTCTAGCAATCAAAGGTTTCAACCAGCTCAAAAGACTTTTCAAAAGCCTTATCAAAGTCTTCCTATGCCTGAGCTTAAAGATGAATCAAAATCATCTGATGAAACCAAGAAAGCTCTAGCAGTCAGCATCAAAGATGGTTATGATTGGAGTGCATATGCAGATCAGTTTACTAATGATTTAACATCAAGTTTATCTCTTATTGCAGAAATTCAAGGAGAAGATTGGTCAGAAAACAATGATCCAAAGGTGGACAGTGAGAATGAAGAAGAAGATGACTATGATTGGAGTGACAAGTCTGATCCTAAGGAGGATACAGATGAAGTAGCTCTAATGGCACAGTCTGATCAACCAAAGGTTGACACTTCATCTTCGAAAACTGAAACCAAATCTCCAAAATTCCCTGAAATCCCATCTGAAGTGAGAGAAAAACTTTACACTAAATCATGCTATGAACATGTTGAATACTATAGAAACTACTCATTTAAAATCTGTGAGAAGCTAAAACAAGAAGAGTCAATGCATAGCAAACTAAAATCTGATCATAAAACAGCAGATCAAAAGATTATCTCTCTTCAAACTTCATGGAACAAAACTATAAAAGATTTAGAAATTGTTTCTAAACAATTGGAAGAGATGACCAAGAATCTTGAACAAGAGAAAATAGCACATGCTGCTACTCAAATGGATCTGGCTAAAGTAAAAAGTTCAAAAATGATAGTAGAAAAACTGGTAAGTGAAAGAAAAGATAAACAAAAAGCAGGGTTAGGTTTCACTCATGAACCTATGCCTGATTCTATTACAAACACTCTACCAGATAACTTCAATACACATGATCATTCTCCTGAGAATAAAGCTAAACTTAAAGTTTTCCAGATCAAAAACAAGAATTCAGAAGAAGAAAAGGAAAATGTACAAGTGTTTGTTGAAAACGATCAAGAATACATCAAAAATGGTCATCCAATCAAGATAAAATCTTATGAACCAAAACAACCAAAACAAAACACTTCTGATCAAATTCATGTTGTATTAGAAGAAGTGAAAGTTCAAAGCAAAGATAAACAACAGGTAGGAAATCAAAGAACATCAGAAGATTCAAACACCATTCATTTGAAACAAGTTCAATTTGAAAAGGAATCTTCTTCTGACGATGTTCAATCTGAACGTAAACCAAGTTCTTCTAAATCAAAGAATCAAAGAAGAAGATGGAAATCATCAAAAGCAACATCTGAACAAAACAAAAGTTCAAAAAATTTGATCAAAGCAACAAATCAAACAACAAAACTTAAACCGATAAAATTTGTGTCAGCTAGTTTGTTAAATATGAATTCTCTTCAAAACAACAAAGCAAATATTATGAACAAGTCTCACTCTGATCTGAAATCAAGTTCAGATTCCAAGACTTCTGCTGTAGCAAGAAGATTTGTTCCTAATGCATTCAAGAAGGAAGTTCATGTTAAACAAATGCATAATAATTTAGCACAAAATCAAACTGTGAAAAATGAAAGACAAAAGTTTAACTATTTGACACCAAAATCAAACATTGTGTCAATATCAAAAGTTAACAAAAAGTTTTTTTTAACTCCACAAAAGTACTATGAAATTTGTGACATGAAAAATCACAATACTGCTGAGTGCTACTTCAACAAGTACTGTCACATATGTGACATGAGAAATCATTCAACAGCAGATTGTTATTTTAACAAATATTGTACTTATTGTGATGAAAAGACTCACAATACTGCAAAATCAAACATGAGCAAATGTTATGTTAATCCTCAATATTTGAGAAATCAAACTGATGGATTTCAAAAATTCACTAATCAACCTTCCTTAGATTTGAGATCATTTCAAAAGAACAATTATATGAGATCTAAACAAAATATGCAAGAACAGTTCATACCAAGATCTGTAAGGATGACTAATAAAAATGTTAGTCATCAATACATTTCAAAAGTTGATCAATCAAATGATATGAATGTTCACAAAAATAAATCAAACATTTTTCAAAACAATTTCCAAAATAAATTTGGTAAATTCATCAAGAATAAACCTGATTTGAATAATCTTCATCACAAACAATTTACAATTGTTGATAAATTTGGAAAACCCAAGACCATCTCGCCTTGGGTAGTGTCACACCCCGGGCCCAGGTAGGGTGGGATGTCACAGACTAGCAACAACATATGGCAGCGGAAACAAACCATTACAAGAGCTCAAAGGAGAGAATATCACATGGCATTAATGTTTTAAAAAGATACCGGGGCTAGAAAACAAATCAAGCCCCCAAATGAGTTCTACAATCAACCATAAAAATAAATTGTACTTGTTCAACACAAACATGAAATTGTTCAAATGATTCATTAAGGAAACTATGCCAATGCCATGGTCGCGGGATAAGTCTAGGTCTTCACAACAGCTAGGTTCTCTTCATAAATTACCTGAAACATGCTCAAAAAGAAATTTGTGTCAACTAAAAAGTTTGTGAATTCAAGTGCTTAAAGTTTAAAAACAAAAGGACTTAACAAATCCTTCTTTGATAAAAAGGAAATAATCATTGTTTCAACATCATGGGAAAATCATAATCAACCCTGCACTCAGTCCCGGTTGGCCTCTTCTAAAGTTGTGTTTAACCGGATATTCCCGAAGGAAGAACTGAGCCCCAAACCAGTGAACCATACCTACCCGAATGGTTCACCATAGTTTCTTAACAAAACCTGTTACATGTCACAAACGACCCCTTAGGATCTCAGTGGGGTACCCTTCCTGGAACAGAAGCCACTGTGTGTGGGGGATTCGCCAAATAGATCTATCCATATAAAACAAGCGGTTCACGAAAGAATTAATGATCATGATATAAGTATCAGCAGGTAATCCATAAATCCCACATACAATCATCAAGTACATACAAGTATAGTTCATAAATGACAGAGCATGTTTCACCCCAAAACAGTAGTAAAAAGGGGAATCACTAGAACTCACCTTAAGTTTCAAGTCAAATATCTCTTCGTGTGCCGGGAGTGTCTCAAGTCTATCACCCTAACATGTACATATTAAGTGATAAGCTACTGCTCTAAACTCATTTAAGGTGCAAAAAGAGTGTCAAGAATTTAGTTATTGGGTAAGGCTTTGATTTCGCGAAGGTTTGTATAAAAAGTTTCTATTTATGGCAGGTCATGGTTTCTTCATGTTATTTGGGATTTTTACATCATTAGGTTAAGGACATAAGGAAATTTTGTTGTTCAAGTGATTATTAGTTTCATAGGAGTTGGTTATAAAGTTTGGTAAAATTTTACAGTTTAGTCCCTCAAGTTTCAAAATTGACAGTTTCTACCCTTAAGTTTGGTTTCTTGTCCTTTATGACACTTAAGACCAAAAATCAGGTTCTTAGAGTAAAATTTCACTCATTATAGAGTAAGTGTTCCAAAATTTCAGTTTACGGGTCCGGTTTAAAAACTATGCGTTTAACGCTCCTGGTTGCAGTAAAACCGGAGAGTTTTAACGGTTAATTTAGGGTTTTTATAAATTTGAGTCTTGGACCAGTACGTATCATCTAAAAGATATTTTTATAAGTTTTAAGTCCTTAAATTGTGAAATTTTGTCTCTAATAGTTGAAAATCTCGTTTTTACGTTTGACCCGTTAAAACGCGGTTTTGACTATATTTGACCATTTAAAGCTTGTTTGACCGATTTTTCAAATCCTTTAGGTCTTTTATTACTTAACTTACTGAAATTACATGATTTTTATAAATCTTAGCTTTAAACTCCTTTTTCATGGATTTTTCTCAAAAACGATGCTCGGTTGGTACCCGTTTTTAGTTAAAACACCATTTAATTGTTCTTTTGACCATTTAAATTACCCATTGACTCCAGAACACTTTATTTATCATTTGTAAGCCTGGAATACTTTTCAAGATGGTTAAAACCATGTTTTACTATTTTTAAGGTTGTTTTACCATGTTTCGGGTCCCGAAATTAACCAAAATAGGTCTAATCCTAACATGTCCTTAATTTCCAGAGATTATCCATTTGTCACACACTTAATATTCATCAAAATATTCTGAAATTATGTCCAAACTCACGGATAGGTTACCCATCACAACAATGAATCATCAACTTAGTGATTTAGCCATAACCAACCATAACACATGTGTAAATCATTGCAAACTTGTAGTTAAACCTTACCAAAACCCCATTTAACTTTAAAACCAGATTATTAAGGTGTTAAAAAGTCGTTCATGAGCAGGTTGTAAGCCTTGGTTAAGAGGGTTTTCAAACATGCGCTTAGCTTGCAATATATCTTGTAAAAAGAAGGTTTTTAAGGTGTAACTTGTGCTAAAACCATATATCCACGGTGTATCTTCTTTTATAACTTTTAAAACAGGTTATTAGGAGTTCATTAAGCCTTTAACAAGCAGATTATAAGTCTTGCTTTCAAGGGTTACAAGATCCAGAAGTTAGATGGTGCAAAAGTCCCAAAAATAGGGTTTTCATGGTGGAAATCGGTTTCCACCTTAGGAATGACAAGTATAACGAGTGAGATACCTCTTGTGAAGTTGAAAGCTCCTCAAGAACAAGGTAGTGGTGTCGAGTTTCTGCTACAACAAAGAGAGGAGGTGTTTTTAAAAGAGAAATGAAAGAACGCATGAAAAGACCACTTTCGGGTGACATGAAGCTTACACTTGGTGTTGTTCACGTTTTGGAGAGTGTAGATGGTCTTGGATAGCTCGAATCTCCTTGGACAAGGCTGGAGAATCTTCTAACAAAGCTGGAAGAGTCGAACAATGGGTAGAGGTGTGTCCAAACTCGCGGATATGGCCACCTTCTTGCGGGTTTTAGGTTGGCCGATGCTTGTGATGTTGTTGTTTGCGATTTTTGGAGCTGAAGTAGAGAGAATTTTGAGAGAGTTTGCAAGGGAGAGGGAGTGAATTCTGCTGAGAATTCGAATAAGAGAGAAGAGGGAGAGAGTTGAGGGTGTTTGCATGAATGAGGAGTGGATGGTAAGGGTGGTGGTGTAGAAGAGAGGGGAGTGGGGAAGAGGGGGCGGCCTATTTGGCATCTAGTGGAGATAGTTTTTATTTAATTTTTAATGGTAAATGATTATTAGGTAGTGTAGTTTTGTAGTATTGGGTAGAATATATTATTTAGTGGATGATGTTAATTGTAGTATCTTGTGCATGTCCATGCATGCATGAACCGAAAATATATATAAGTGTGAATGTATGCTCACATTTTTAATTGTTTCACTTGAGATTAAATTTTGTAAGGGTGACTATTTAACATTCCCGGAACACTAATTTTTAAAAAGGTAAAACCTAAACTAACTAAAAGTCAATAAAATCATATGAAATCATAAATTGAATCAAATAGCAAGAAATGTTTCTAAATTCATGATAGGGTTGGATTGTTTCAATTATTAGTACTCATAAGACGGATAATGATGCAAGAAAATTAAGGTTAGGATAGCAACCTAGAGGCCGGTTGTCACATTCTCCCACCGTTTAGGAAATTTCGTCCCGAAATTTTAGCTTCAATTAGAGTCTGAACGGGTGGGTTTGAAGAGGTGTGGATAATTCTTCCTCATCTCATCTTCACGCTCCCAAGTAAATTCAGGTCCTCGCTTGGAGTTCCATCTAACCTTGACCTTGGGTATGATGCTCCGCCGGAGTTGCTTGACCAAGCGGTCCGTGATCTCCACGGGTTCTTCCACAAAATTCAGCTTGTCATTTATTCTTGCTTCTTTCAATCGTAGCTCAAGGGTTTTGTCTACCATGCTCCTCTTCAAGTTCGACACATGAAAGGTGTCGTGTATGGGGCTCAACTCCGAGGGTAGTTTCAACTTGTAAGCCACTGGGCCAATTCTTGCCAGTATTTCGAATGGTCCAATGTATCTCGGGCTTAATTTTCCTCTTTTTCCGAACCTCACGGTTCCCTTCCATGGTGCTACCTTTAGCATTACCTTGTCGCCCACTTGGAACTCTAAAGGTTTCCGTCTCCTATCAGCGTACTTCTTTCGCCGATCTCTGGCTGCTTTTAGTCGCTCCTTTATTTTAATGATCTTGTCAGTGGTCTCCAACACGATGTCGGGTCCCATCACTTGGCTATCACCAATCTCATTCCAGCTCAATGGTGATCGGCATTTCCTGCCATATAGAGCCTCATACGGAGCGGCTTTTATACTCGCGTGGTAACTATTGTTATAGGCGAATTCCACCAAAGGGAGATGGTTGTCCCAGTTTCCGCCAAAGTCCATCACGTAAGCTCTTAACATATCTTCCATCGTTTGAATAGTCCTTTCGCTCTGACCGTCGGTTTGAGGATGGTATGCGGTGCATAGATCCAAACGGGTTCCTAAAGCTTGCTGGAATGATTTCCAGAAACGAGAAGTGAAACGGCTATCACGGTCGGAGATGATTGACAAAGGCACTCCATGCCTCGTTACTATCTCATCGACATATAGTTGGGCCAATTTCGTCATGTTGTAGTCTTCTCTAATTGGCAAAAAGTGAGCTGACTTCGTTAGCCTATCTACTATCACCCAAATAGCATCGTGGCCTTTAAACGTTCTGGGTAACTTAGTAACAAAATCCATCGTGACGTTATCCCATTTCCATTCTGGGATTTCGGGTTGTTGTAACGTTCCTGACGGTTTTTGATTCTCAGCTTTTACCATGGCACAGGTTAGACATTTCCCCACATAAATGGCGATTGATTTCTTGATTCCAGGCCACCAGAAAAGTGCCTTTAGATCCTGGTACATCTTATCACTTCCAGGGTGAATCGAATACCTAGACTTGTGTGCTTCGTCGAGGATTGCTTCTCGAATTCCTCCATGCTTCGGCACCCAAGTCCTTCCTTCGTACGTGTATGTACCATCGTCCCCTGTCTCAAATCGCTTTTCCATTCCAGTTAACCCTTCTTCTTTTAACCTTTCTTCCTTTAATGCTTCATTTTGAGCTTCTTTCAGTTTTGCAATAAGGTTGCTATACACACTCATCCTTAAGGCTCGTACACAAAGAGGCTTTTCTCTCTCCTTTCGGCTCAACGCATCCGCCACAACCTTGGCCTTACCGGAATGGTAGCGGATTTCGCACTCGTAGTCATTTAACAGCTCGACCCATCTTCTCTGTCGCATGTTGAGCATCTTTTGGTCAAGAATGTGTTGCAAACTTCTATGGTCAGTGTAGATGATGCACTTCGTGCCATAGAGGTAGAGAGAATTTTCAGAGAGTTTGCAAGGGAGAGGGAGTGAATTCTGCTGAGAATTCGAATAAGAGAGAAGAGGGAGAGAGTTGAGGGTGTTTGCATGAATGAGGAGTGGATGGTAAGGGTGGTGGTGTAGAAGAGAGGGGAGTGGGGAAGAGGGGGCGGCCGATTTGGCATCTAGTGTGGATATTTTATTTAATTTTTAATGGTAAATGATTATTAGGTAGTGTAGTTTTGTAGTATTGGGTAGAATATATTATTTAGTGGATGATGTTAATTGTAGTATCTTGTGCATGTCCATGCATGCATGAACCGAAAATATATATAAGTGTGAATGTACTTGAGATTAAATTTTGTAAGGGTGACTATTTTACATTCCCGGAACACTAATTTTTAAAAAGGTAAAACCTAAACTAACTAAAAGTCAATAAAATCATATGAAATCATAAATTGAATCAAATAGCAAGAAATGTTTCTAAATTCATGATAGGGTTGGATTGTTTCAATTATAAGTACTCATAAGACGGATAATAATGCAAGTAAATTAGGGTTAGGATAGCAACCTAGAGGCCGGTTGTCACAGGTAGATATCTCAACTTAATTTTCTTGTTGTGCAGGTACGCCCAAAAAGACCACTCAATACATGGTACGTGGATAGTGGGTGTAGCCGGCATATGACAGGCAATCCTGCCTTGTTACAAGATTTTAAGTTAAAAGATGGAACTCACGTCGCCTTTGGTGGTGATGCTGGAGGAAAAATAACCGGTGAAGGAACAGTATCAAATGGGATAATAAGCTTTGATAAAGTCAACTTGTGTTCACAGTTGAACTTTAATCTTTTAAGCGTATCTCAAATATGTGATAAATCATATTCTGTTCTATTTGATGATTCATTCTGTTATATTTTGAAGCCAGGTTTCAAGATAAGCAAAGATTGGGTAATTGTTACAGCTGAAAGAGATAGAGATGTATACAAGTTGGATATGTCTCAAGTTGATCCTTAAACTAAAACAACATGCCTAATTGCTAAGGCATCAAATGATGAAAGCCAGCTTTGGCATAGACGTCTCGGACATTCAAATTTCAAGAACATGAACAAGCTAGTAGCAGGAAATCATGTCATTGGACTTCCATCTAAGAAGTTTGCAACAACTGATCACTGCTCAACATGTTTGAAGGGAAAGCAACACAGAGCGTCTTATAAGTCCAAGCTCATAAACTCAACATCCAAACCTCTTCAGATGTTACATATGGACCTTTTTGGACCAACAAATGCCAAGAGTATTGGACGAAAATCATATTGTTTAGTTATCATTGATGACTATACAGGATTTTCATGGGTTTTCTTTCTATATGCCAAATCTGAAACGGCTTATTTACTAAAAGAATTTATTATTAAAGTTGAAAATCAATTAGAAAATAAAGTGAAAATAATAAGAAGTGATAATGGAACGGAATTCAAAAATGCTAACATTGAAATGTTTTGTGCACAGAAAGGGATAGCTCATCAGTTCAGTGCTCCCAGAACTCCTCAACAAAATGGAGTTGCTGAAAGGAAGAATAGAACACTAATTGAAGCTGCTCATTCTATGTTAGCTGATGCAAAAATTCCTATCACTTTTTAGGATGAAGCTATATCAACTTCGTGTTTCGTTCAGAACAGAATCTTAATTGTGAAAGATAAAATGAAAACTCCATATGAGTTAATGTTTGGCAGGAAACCGAACATAAACTTTTTAAAATCATTTGGTTGTCCTGTTATGATTCTTAATTCAAATGATCAATTAGGAAAATTTGAAGCAAAATCTGAAAATGGATTTTTCGTTGGATACTCATCTGTTTCAAAAGCCTATCGAGTGTACAACTCTAGGACAAATATAATACTTGAAACATTCAACGTTAATTATCTGGAAAATTCTTTTCCATCAGTTTCAAATAGTCCTGCATTGTTATTTGATTTAGATTCATTATCAAACTCTCTTCAATCTAACTTGTTTAATCAACCAAATTGTCTTGATTCTACAGGTAAGAAGAACTCAAGAGGAGATCTTGGATCTTTCAGTGAGGATTCAGATTCTGATGACCCAGATGATTCTAGCTCAGACTACCTATTTTTATCATTTGTCAAGGACTCAACAATACAATTCGATGACAATAATCATGATAATACAGTTTCAGATCATTCAGTTTCAATTGATCAGGAAGGATCACAACATATTCCTAGTGATGGTAATGAGTTTGTGATACCTGAGTCTGGAATATCATCCATCTCTGGTGATGTAATTGATACCGGTAACTTTGATTACTTTATTAACTCATCGACTCAAGTTCCAAACTTCAATCCACATTCTTCTACTTTGTTACATGAGCTTTCCAACTTGAACCAAACAAATCTGGATGTTAATGTTCAATGTGATGAGATTCCAACATCTCGTATTCACAAGAATCATCCAATTTCTCAGATTATTGGTCCATTGAATGAGAGAACAACAAGGAGTAAATCAGAACAAGCAAACGTGTGCTTATACTCTTGTTTTCTTTCTCAAATTGTTCCTAAAAATGTTACCAAAGCATTAAAGGACAATGGTTGGATAGAAGCCATGCAAGAAGAATTACTTCAATTTCACAAACAACAAGTGTGGAATTTGGTGGATCTACCTGAAGGAGAAAATGCAATAGGCACAAAATGGTTATTTAAAAATAAGACTGATGATCGTGGTGTTGTAATAAGGAACAAAGCGAGACTAGTTGCACAAGGATACACACAGGAAGAAGGAATAGATTATGATGAAGTGTTTGCACCAGTTGCAAGACTTGAATCCATTCGAGTTTTCCTGGCTTATGCTTCATTCATGAAATTTAAGGTGTATCAAATGGATGTAAAGGGTGCATTTCTATATGGTCCTATCACTGACGATGTGTTTGTGAAGCAACCTCCAGGCTTTGAGGATGCAGAATTTCCACATCGAGTATATAAGCTGAGTAAAGCTTATATGGACTTCATCAAGCCCCTAGAATTTGGTATGAGATGTTATCACAACACTTAATCCAACATGGATACACAAGAGGGAAAATTGATCCAACCTTATTCATAAAGAAGGATAATGATGATCTCTTATGTGTACAAGTGTACGTTGATGACATCATATTTGGTTCTACCAGTCTAAAATTGTGCAATGAATTTGAAGAAATCATGAAATCTCGGTTCCAAATGAGTTCTATGGGAGAGATTAATTTCTTTCTTGGACTTCAAGTCAAGCAAACTGACGATGGAATCTTCATAAATCAAGAGAACTTTGTTGACAAGCTCTTGAAAAAATTTAAGTTGCAAGACTGTCAGTCCATACGAACTCCAGCAGATGTTAACACCAAGATTGAACCTGATCCAAAAGGAAAATCAATTGACCAAACGTTATACAGATCAATGATTGGTTCTTTGATGTACCTTACTGCACCTAGACCAGACATTATGTATGATGTTTGTGCTTGTGCCAGGTATCAATCAGACCCGAAAGAATCTCACTTAACTACTGTCAAAAGGATATTCAGGTATCTCAAAGGTAAACCAGCCTTAGGGCTTTGGTATCCTTACGAGGGTAACTTTGAACTACATGGATATACAGATAGTGATTATGGTGGATGTTGTCAAGATAGAAAATCTACTTCGGGTGGGTGTCAATTTCTTGGTCCCTGATTAGTCTCGTGGCAATGTAAGAAACAAACAAATGTCTCTGTTTCAACTGCAGAAGCTGAGTACATTGCTGCATCAGCAGGATGTTCTCAAATCCTCTGGTTGCAGAATCAACTACTGGATTATGGGTTCAATTTTCTTAAAACACCAATTTACATTGATAACACTACTACTATGTTCATAACAGCTAATCCTGTTCAACATTCAAAAACAAAACATATCAAAATTCGATATCATTTTCTCAGAGATATCTTTGAAAAAGGATTAATCATATTGATTCGAATTGCAACAGAAAAACAGTTGGCAGATCTATTTACTAAAGCCTTCCCACCAGAACGGTTTGAGTATTTAGTAGAATCAATTGGTCTTATAAATCATATGTGAACTCCCTAAATCAAAAGATCATAATAAGTGATCCTCTCATTGTTAATTGCCTGTTTATATTTTGTGTGTGTGTGATTCTTGTTTCCTTAGAAAAATCAAATACAAAAATATAAATCAAAACTACAAAAATAGAGTCTTTTTCTAATTATTTGGTTACAATTGTTTTCAGAAAGGAATATGTTATGCAATATGTGAAAAATGATAGTACATTAGTGAGATCAGTTGCATACTTCACTCATTAATAAAGTCTGACATGATCAGATATGATTTGTAGACAATATCTGACTATTATACAGAAAAAGTAAATTCTTGTGATCACACTAAATCTTAATGCTTGTGTGTATTATCTGAGTACTTTTGAGTTGTTTTGGCTTATCAGATAAAATGCTTGTTAAGTTACACCACTCACACCTGTTGATAATGTGTTTAATCATGAGATCTGTTACAAAGCATTATATCACATCTTTGTTATGAGTCATCATAGACCTGAAGTGCTGAGATATCCTTTGTTGTAAGTGATTACAGACTTGGATTCTCTCTTTGATGCAAAAGATGCCAATGTGCACAAACTATTCAAAATGAATAGTCAAAGCTGATCAAATGGTTATCCATGATCATTCTCTATTAATTTAAGTAACATGAACTCTGGTGATACATATGTTTCAGGTAATAAGTTGAGTATGTGTTCTTTCTTGCATGTCATGATGATGGTTGAGCTCTCTCAGTCTCTGTATGATTTACATCATGTCATATCTAAATGCAGGACCGGTTAAGGGCTTGAACAAATTACAACACAACAACACAATGAGGAGAATAACTAAACTTGATCAAACAGTGAACTGGATTAACCAATATTGATACAAAGAACACAAGTAAAGTAAAAGAGACAGAACAAGAGAGTTGGGTTCCAAGGAGTTAGTATATTGCTTTCTCAAGTTCTTTTACAAGTGTTACAAAGCATAAAGAAAGATACAAGAACTTGGAATACTTATACTACAACCTACAGCCGGCTATACTTTGAAAGCCAGCTGGATACAATTGACTAGACACTAACAAAATCAATTGTAGGATCAAAAGGCATATCTGCCTTTTGCCCTTGTGACTATGACATGCCATAGCTCACATCCTTATCTATTACAAAAAGGACAAAGTACATAGAGTAGAAAGTTACAGACTCAAGACCTCAATGTACAGTTACCACAAGCATGGACCTTTTCACCAACTCATGTAAGTTGGTGACTTTACAGAGATGCAGCGGAAAGGTGTCCAGCTTTATGGAACAGTACATCAGATAAATGATGTTTACTAAAAGTCTTCGGAAGAAATCTGTCTTCATAGAGTGAAGCTTCGGAAGACTTTGTCTCTGAGGCTTCGGAAGACTTCATGTTTGGCTTCAGAAGATATTGGTCTTGGCTTCAGAAGATTTTACACTTAGAGTATTTTCTAGTGTATGGTGTAAAACTTCCGAAGCATTTCATACTTCAGTACTTAGTGCATGTGTTGCAGAGAGACATTGGATGTTTTGGTTTGCATCAGACTTAAGGAATCCTTACAAACTCCCCCTAGGCTGATGCTACCAAAACATTTAGAAGATCTTCAGATGTTAGTGGTCTTCAGTACAATCATGACCATACCCTTCTTCATTAGATGGTTAGGATCATCAAGACCTTCATAGTATCTTATCATCTCAAAGAGATCATGCAGAGGTAAGTTGATTATGTCTTGCCAAGTATAGACATTCTCAACACCTTGATCTCTGATTACATGCCATCTTTCTGGATTGGTAGAGTAAGTCCAGGACAAGATGGGTGTCTCAGTTGTCAGAGGAGCCACTTGCATTAGAGTTGATTGGGCTGCCTCATCATGCACTTTCTCAGGTTGATCTTACTCAGCCTGAGGTGTAGAGGTAGATGACTTAGGCTTCTTCTTCTTTGATTTTGGTTTAGAATCCATTCTCTTCTTCCTCTTAGATGACTTTAACTGAGAAGACTGGTCTGCAGCACCTTGTTGATCATCCTTGTCTTTCTCAGTTGGGTGTTCCTCCCTCACAGGTTCCGAAGAAGAGGGAGTTTGACCCTGCTTTGGATCAGAAGATGAAGCTTGCTGAGGCTCAGCTGGAGGTCCTGATTGAGGTGTCTCAGGTTGTTCAAACTTAACCTCCACTTCAGATGGGACTTGACTTGGAAGAGAGTGTAAGTCAATCAGTTCACCACTCTTAATCTTCTGCTTGATCACCCTTATATGCTCATCCATTGTGGATAGAGACATAGGGCCAAGTCTCCTTCCGAAGAATCCATATAGCTTTAAGAAGCTCATCATCCTTTGTCTATCAGCAGACTTCTTCATACTCTTTTGGATGATGGCTCTTGACTTTGCAGCTTCTTCCCTTAGCTTCCTTTTAGTTGTCTTTCTCTCTTTGACTAGCTCAAGTTCAAGTTGTTTCAAGTACTCAAACTCAATGAAGTCATAGGACAGGGGAAGAAGTGCATCTGCCTGATAGAAGCCTGTGGCACTCAGGTAGTTGATCATCTTGATCCTATCTTCTTCTTTGTCTACCTGAGGTTCTTGGGGAGCCACATCTTCATGTACAGGACTTTCTTGAACTGGAGAGAGAGTTTAGTTTTTGTGTGTGTGAGGGATCTTAAGATGGTGAGATCTTATATCAAGAGCTTGAAAAGCTCTGATACCAATTGCAGGACCGGTTAAGGGCTTGAACAAATTACAACACAACAACACAATGAGGAGAATGACTAAACTTGATTAAACAGTGAACTGGATTAACCAATATTGATACAAAGAACACAAGTAAAGTAAAAGAGACAGAACAGGAGTGTTGGGTTTCAAGGAGGCAGTATATTGCTTTCTCAAGTTCTTTTACAAGTGTTACAAAGCATAAAGAAAGATACAAGAACTTGGAATACTTATACTACAACCTACAGCCGGCTATACTTTGAAAGCCAGTTGGATACAATTGACTAGACACTAACAAAATCAATTGTAGGATCAAAAGGCAGAAGGCATATCTGCCTTTTGACCTTGTGACTATGACATGCCATAGCTCACATCCTTATCTAATACAAAAAGGATAAAGTACATAAAGTAGAAAGTTACAGACTCAAGACCTCAATGTACAGTTACCAAAAGCATGGACCTTTTCACCAACTCATGTAAGTTGGTGACTTTATAGAGATGCAGCGGAAAGGTGTCCAGCTTTATGGAACAGTACATCAGATAAAGCATGTTTACTAAAAGTCTTCGAAAGAAATCTGTCTTCATAGAGTGAAGCTTCGGAAGACTTTGTCTCTGAGGCTTCGGAAGACTTCATGTTTGGCTTCGGAAGATATTGGTCTTGGCTTCGGAAGATTTTACACTTAGAGTATTTTCTAGTGTATGGTGTAAAACTTCTGAAGCATTTCATACTTCAGTACTTAGTGCATGTGTTGCAGAAAGACATTGGATGTTTTGGTTTGCATCAGACTTAAGGAATCCTTACAAACTCCCCCTAGGCTGATGCTACCAAAACATTTAGAAGATCTTCAGATGTTAGTGGTCTTCAGTACAATCATGACCATACCCTTCTTCATTAGATGGTCAGGATCATCAAGACCTTCATTGTATCTTCTCATCTCAAAGAGATCATGCAGAGGTAAGTTGATTATGTCTTGCCAAGTATAGACATTCTCAACACCTTGATCTCTGATTACATGCCATCTTTCTGGATTGGTAGAGTAAGTCCAGGACAAGATGGGTGTCTCAGTTGTCAGAGGAGCCACTTGCATTGGAGTTGATTGGGCTGCCTCATCATGCACTTTCTCAGGTTGATCTGACTCAGCCTGAGGTGTAGAGGTAGATGACTTAGGCTTCTTCTTCTTTGACTTTGGTTTAGAAGCCATTCTCTTCTTCCTCTTAGATGACTTTAACTGAGAAGACTGGTCTGCAGCACCTTGTTGATCATCCTTGTCTTTCTCAGTTGGGTGTTCCTCCCTCATAGGTTCAGAAGAAGAGGGAGTTTGACCCTGCTTTGGGTCAGAAGATGAAGCTTGCTGAGGCTCAGCTGGAGGTTCTGATTGAGGTGTCTCAGGTTGTTCAAACTTAACCTCCACTTCAGGTGGGACTTGACTTGGAAGAGAGTGTAAGCCAATCAGTTCAGCACTCTTAATCTTCTGCTTGATCACCCTTATATGCTCATCCATTGTGGATAGAGACATAGGGCCAAGTCTCCTTCCGGAGAATCCATATAGCTTCAAGAAGCTCATCATCCTTTGTCTATCAGCAGACTTCTTTATACTCTTTTGGATGATGGCTCTTGACTTTGCAGCTTCTTCCCTTAGCTTCCTTTTAGTTGTCTTTCTCTCTTTGACTAGCTCAAGTTCAAGTTGTTTCAAGTACTCAAACTCAATGAAGTCATAGGACAGGGGAAGAATTGCATCTGCCTGATAAAAGCCTGTGGCACTAAGGTAGTTGATCATCTTGATCCTATCTTCTTCTTTGTCTACCTGAGGTTCTTGTGGAGCCACATCTTCCTGTACAGGACTTTCTTGAACTGGAGAGAGAGTTTAGTTTTTGTGTGTGTGAGGGATCTTAAGATGGTGAGATCTTATATCAAGAGCCTGAAAAGCTCTGATACCAATTGCAGGACCGGTTAAGGGCTTGAACAAATTACAACACAACAACACAATGAGGAGAATGACTAAACTTGATCAAACAGTGAACTGGATTAACCAATATTGATACAAAGAACACAAGTAAAGTAAAAGAGACAGAACAAGAGAGTTGGGTTTCAAGGAGGCAGTATATTGCTTTCTCAAGTTATTTTACAAGTGTTACAAAGCATAAAGAAAGATACAAGAACTTGGAATACTTATACTACAACCTACAGCTGATAATTTGTCAAGAATTGGATGTTTTGGTTTGCATCAGACTTAAGGAATCCTTACACTAAATATACCTAATCAATCCAAGAATTGAAAAAGTAAGTGAGTTGATAATTTGTCAAAAACACTCATTGTCTGTTCTTAGATCTTGTGTCTCCTTTGCTGTGATATCACTGACCTGGAACACACTTGATCAGGATTTATTCATTGTCTATGACTATTCATATTTCTTTTATTTTAATGTGCCGATCTTCATTAATATGATCTCACTGCAGACATTAATTCTTTTGTTTATATTAGATTTTGATTCTGCTTTCATTTTGATTTTATGCATGTTTTTTGTGTGTGAAGGTAATGTCACAATGTGATGTATGACCTTATTATCTTACCTAGGAAACTTATAAGTTTTTTCAAACTTAAAAGTTTAGGGGGAGTAATAAATGAAAGAGTTGTTCTTAGAAAATCAAAATCAAATTTAAAATGTTGAATTGAAAGGATGATGCTATATGTTTAAAGTATATGTGTAATTTAAAAATGTAATTTTTGAAAAGTATAATATGAACCTTCATAAATTTGCAAGTGAAAATGCTTCTGTCAAAAGTTGAAAATTAGATGATAATTGATTTTATGTTGAGACTAAAATGAAGGGACAAAATAAATTTTAAAAATAAAAAGAAAATAAAATTTTGTAAATTGAGAGTGCAAAATGCAAAAAGTTCAAAATTGAGGGTCTTTTGCAAATTGCAAAAAGTTCAAAATTGAGGGACTAAACGGTAAAAAATTTTGAAAAATTCAAAATTATGATTAAAATATTTAAATATTAGTATGAAATATTACCAATATTTTTAAATAGTGTGCAGGTGAAGAATTTGGAAATCACAAGTGTTAAACTCATGAAAGTCAACTTAAAGTCAACTCATTCGCCTAAATAGTGCACATACATCTAAATAGGAGCATGATGAAATTTCAGGAATTATACAAGTGTTTGGACGTTTGTCAAATTCCCATGCGTCTAAACAGTTGTAATAAGTCCATGGAATTATACAAGTCTTGGGCGTTTTTCACATTCCCATGCGCCTAAATAGTTGTAATAAGTCCATGATTTTAATCAAGTGTTGGGCGTTTATCATAATCCCATGCGCCTAAACAGTAAATGAGTTTGACTTTGACCAAGTGTTAGACGTTTGACATGTCTCATGTGTCTACATAGTTGAAAAGTTTAAAAATTACAAGTGTTAGACGTTTCAGAAAGTTCATGCGACTGAACAGTGCAAAAGCACCTAAACAGTGCTTATGCGTCTGAACAGTTCCATGCGTCTGAGTTAAAACGCACAAACAGTGCTCATGCGTCTAAAAAGTTAGTGAATTTTAGGGTTTCATACGCCCAAACAGGGCTTATGCGTCTAAAATTTCACTTAATTTAAATTGAACACTTACACTTATTTTCTCATTCACACTCAAATTTTCCGCAGACAAAACCCCTGAACTTTCGACTATCACTCATTATCAATCTCTCCTTTCATCTGTGATTTCATCAAATCCTATTGATTGTAGATAGTATTTGGATCTATAAACGTAAGTTTGTGATTCAAATCAGTAAATTTTGGTTAAATCAGATTATAGGTATAGGCGTTTGAATGCTATTTGTGCGTTCGAACACTATATACTTCAAAGTTTAACTAATCAAATGTGAATCATATTTAAAATTGACTCTGGATTGTTGATAAGTTTCTGATTGCAAGTAGGTAGATATAAAGTTCATGATCTGAAATTGAAAATGATTTGATAATAGTTCGATCAGTCGGTTCTTCGATGTAAGAAGAAGAAGATGAACAGACAGATTTAAAAATTAAATTTTTTTTAACAAAAAGTAATTAAATCAAAATTCAAATGTTAGATAATAAAGTCAAAATGAATAAAGTTTAATGTTTCACAAATTAAAATCTCAATTCAAAAGTTAAATTCAAAAGTCAAAATCAAACGTCAAAATCATAAGTCAAAATCATAAGTCAAAATAATAAGTCAAAATTGAATGAAAAAGTTATAAGTTAAAATTGCTAAGTCATATGTAGAAATGAATCTCATAAATCAATATTCAATGTTCTCATAATACTTTCTTTATGTTTTGCAGATGGCAGAATTGATGTTTGAGCCAAAACACAATGTTGCTGCTTACTTAAATGATGAAAACAGAGAAGCCATTGGATATGAAGAGATTATTAGATTTCTTCTCAGAACAAAATATGTCTATGCTATGTGTGCAAGACCAATGATCAATGGAAGACTGATAAAGAGATTTTGGAGAACTGCACAAGTTGAAAGAGATGATGAAGGGAACAAAGTTCTAAGAGCTTCTATTACAACAGAAAGAATGCTTGAAGTTTCAGAAGAAGCAATCAGAATAGCTCTAAGGCTTGGTGAAATGACCCTAAAGACTTATCAGAGTATACCTTCAATGAATGTAGAGAAGTATTTCTACAAATGGGTCATCTTGATCATTTCCCCAAAAAGCAATTTTTAGAGCTCGAGTGTATAAGCATTAGAAGCTGTTGTTCTACATATTTCAATATTGCATGTCTAAACGAAGTGCTGGTTGGGATTCATTCCTAGTAGACATTGCATCTCCCATTATTTCTTTAGCCACAAAAAGAAGATTCAATGTGGCTAAGTGGATCATGAATGGATTTATTTTTAATCTTGAAAGAGGCGTGAGAAATAAATACTTGATGTATCCAAGATTTCTCCAATTGCTTATTTATGAAGCAAATCAAGATCTGTATGCTGGAGGAGTTACATGAGATAAGCTACAGTTAGAGCACATGTCAGATGTTGTTTATAAAAGAATGACAATGATTACTGGTGCTCAAAACATTCCAGTATTTGATTATATCAGGAATGTATCTATGAATGAAGTAGATATTAATTAGCAACACTTTCATCTATTTGAAAAAGAACCAATAGATCCAATGATCTCATTGAGGATGTTGAAGATGATGAAGAAAGTGAAGATGAAGCTACTGAAAGCTCATCAGATGAAGAAAATGATGATAACAATGAAGAAAGTGATGATAATAATGATGATGCTAAAGAAAGTAAGGATGAAGCTCTTGAAAGCTCGTCAGATGAAGATAGTGATGACAATGTTGATGATGATGGAAATGATGGTGCAACTGAAGCACATCAAGAAGAAACTGAGGAAAGAAATGAGGATGATACTGGAAATGAACCTCAAAATATGGCTGAAGAAACCAATATTGCTGATATTCATGATGATACTGTCAATGAACCTCAAAACATGGATGAAGAAACCAATGAAGCTGATATTCATGATGATGCTATACATGATATAGATTCACAAAATCAAAATTTTGATTTTGATTTTATGAATGATATGTTATATGACCTGGTATTTGAAGTTGATGTGAATGAAGGAGTAGAAGAAATTCCTGTTAGTACGACACACAATGTGTCAGTACAAACAGAGGAGACAGTGGATATTGATGAGATGGAGAGATTGAAAGAAGAAAATCTGAGTAAAGAGAAAGAAATTGAAGAGTTGAAAGTGGAGAATGAAAAGATGAAAGAGATGAACATATCTCTTGAAAAATAAATTCAAAAACTAAAGGATGAAAACTTAAAGTTGACTGAAGAAAATGTCTTGAAAGATGAAAAGATTATGAGGTTTGCTAAAGATAAAGAAGATGTCATTAAGAATTTTGAAGTAATGATCAAGGACTATGACATTCTTGAGGAGAAGTTCAAGAGACTAACAGAAGAAAATGAAAAACTCAAAGATGAATTGCTGAAGGAAAATGAAGTTCAAAAGCCTATCTCACCAGAGCAAGTGATAAGTGCTGAGATAAATGTTGAAGAAAATCTTGAGCAGCTAAAAGGGAAAAGAAAAATTGATGAAGTAGAAGATACAAATTTAACTGAATCATCTTCCAAAGTGCAAAGAACTGAAGAAAATGTTGAATAACAAAATGTTCAAGAACATATTGAGGCGTTAGAAGATATTGAGGAAGTATACAATGATGATTGGTATGATGAAGTTCTGGATGATGAAGATATTGATGAAGCTCAATTTGTATCACATTTCTCTTCACAAGAACAAACTCAAGAACAAGACAAAGTTCCACAAGATTTTGAAGAAAGATATAATTATCTTGTGAAGATGAAATACAATCGTGTATATTTGGATGGACTGACTGTTTATCAGATTAATGATGAATATGTGAAATGTATTTCTGCAGAGTCAGTTGCACCAGTAGATCCAAATGAGATTGTTATTGAGCATGGTGAATGGACTAGAGCAAAAGAAGTTATTAATGTAGAAGAACTATCAAGCTCTGAGCTGCACCATCCTGACCCAGATGATATGAGTATTCCGGCTCTAAGATCATGGTTGCAAGCTAGGAACTACCCATGGAGGAAACTAAAGAGATTACAATCTGTATCATTGAGGAACCTTGTCAGAAGTTTTCAAGAAACGGAGAAACAGTTGAAGAAGATGATTGTACTTGATACAGATAATCCTCAGTATCTTGAAATTACAAAAAGGACAAGAATGTCAAAGCCAAAGGAGATCAAACAAATGGCAAGAAAGACTGATGCACATGATCACAGAAAGGAGTTGATTGAAATGTTTGCTAAACCAGAAAGACAAGCATACAAAGCCTCTACTGAACAAAGGCAAATCTTTGATAATTCAAGATCAACTGGAGACTTGGTAAGAAATGTATTACAAAGAGGACAATCAGTTGCTGAATTGTTGAATGCTATGATTGCTCCAGATTTTACCAACCAAGTAAAGATTATCGCATGGAAGTATGATGAAGTATTTGATGCATTTTTGATAAAGAGGGTAAATGATGTGTGTTATGTATATCACTTTTACTCTAGCATCATAAAACTTCCAGTGCAAGATCTAAAAGAGCTGAATAGATTACCTATGATAGATCCTTCTGATTCGAAACGTGGCAAGATGTTGGTAGAATTATTAAGAAGAGGATTGGATCGATCAAGTAATTTTCTTAAGACAAGATGTGATCAAGAGGATAAAGAGTATTTTATTACTTTGAAGAATAATAAAAAGCTCAAAGGATTACAGTCTAAGGAGGAACATTTAATGATTGAATTTTGTGACAACTATTTTGAGAAGGTCACAACTCCTGGTCTGAAAGTGATAGATGGTAATCAAAACTCAAAGCCAATACTCAGATGGTTTTACAACACTGAGACGTTTGAGCTTAAGTTGGTCCGAAATCTCGAAAGATGGGATGAGGAAATGATTACTTTATTTGGAGTTTTTGAACTAAAGCTTTTACATCCTAGTTATATCTCATTTTTGTCTGTACAAAAGTTTGAGAAAGTAACTCCTGAGATAGCAGAGCAAGACAAAAAGTATTTCATTTCTATCATTAACGTGATGAATGTAGCTATGGAAAGAATATCTTTGAGAAAAGCTCCTGCTTATGCTAACATTGTCAAGAAAGATATAAAAGACATTGAATTCACGAGAATCTCAAGGAAAGGAGTATTAGAAGTATACTCAAAGGAAAGCCAAAATCCTATTGAGTTATATGCTAACATTGATATCTCATGTCTTTCAAAAGATACATTGGAGAGAATTAACAAGATGGAGATTAAGACGAATGAAGCTAAACCCCAAACAAGGCTTTCTTGCAAGCAAATTCAAGTCTGCTATTTCAAATGCTTTGAAAGAATTAGAGATGTACAAACAGAAGCCTATGTTCAAGATAAAGGAAGAACCAGAAGATTTTTTTGAGTAATGAAGATAAAAGCTGAAGATAAAGCTGAAGATGGAATAAAAGAAAAGGAAGACAAAGATTGAAGATTTTGAAGACCGAAGACCATGTTAATCTTAGGGGGATTATGGTTAGTACTCTAAGAAAGATTAACATGTTGTCTTTAGTTGTCTTTTTAATACTTTGTAATAGTATAGGGACTAGTTTTGTAATTAGTTAGTTCCTTTACTTTTTGTTTCATTATAAATAGCTTATACTTACAGGTAGTAGGTAACCAGTTGAATAGAAATGAGTTGTATTCGAACCTGCTTATATACTTTGTAATTGTCTTTGCTTGATATTAATGAAACCTTGAATTTTGTTAATATCTTGCTTGATTTGATTACTTTGTGTGTATTTCATTAAATTGTGTTCATAAATCATCACATATTGGTACATTTGATCCTATCAAAATGCTTCAAGTGTCCATGTCTTTTGTGTCCTACTTTGAGTCTTCATCTTGTGCATCTTCTTTCACAAAAATCATATCCTAATACAATTTTTCTAATAAAAGAAATGCACCTAATCTATTTGTTACATAACCAAATGAATAAATAAATTACAACCCAAGATACAAAACACAAATTACAACCCTTTCAAGAAACAGACCAACATGACATACAACAATCAACCAAAACCAAACACATGAGGCTAAGGCTATGTTATGCACCATAATATGAAACACATTCAACATCCAAGAACAAAAAAGAATCCCTTATTTCAGCCCTAAAGTTTCAGCCAACATAAACTAAAACTTTAAGGTTGTCCAAACAATACAATCAACCATGTAAGGCCCCGTTCCCGGGACGCTTACAGTTGGTCATTCATCGCACATAAAACATATAATTACATTTGTCTCATAAAAACATTGCAGCGGAAACATTCAAAAATGACATCTCGTTTCATTATAAGTACTTTTGCCAAATAATACATCATTATCCGGTTACAAAATACATGTTTGCATTACATCAAAAAAAGCTTTATAAATGGATGCCATCCCAAAAGAGCCGAGTAGCCTTGTCGTGCCATCCTCAGCAATCATTTACCTGCCAACTGGAAAACATATAAAAAGTCAGCGTTGCTGAGTGAGTTCTAGTTTTATAAAATAAACATACTTTACTTTCATCAAAAACTATTCCTTTTATCATGCGATCATTCATCATACGTATACACAGATAATGTCATTATTATCATTCAACTCATTCATTATCTTTCGTTCCTTCTATTCATTCGTTCTTCCGAGTCTTTTTTGACAACATAGTCGCTCACCTCAATAGCAATCTCAATGATTGCACGCTATCCGAGTCTTTTGCAGCCCTAGGGTTGCTCACCTCATTGCCCATATTAATGATAGCGAGCTATCCGAGTCTTTTGCAACAACAAGGTTGCTCACCCCAAGGAAACATCATGATAGCACGTTACTCGAGTCTTTTGCAACGACAAGGTTGCTCACCCCATAGGCAATCTAAATGATTGCACTTCATCCGAGTTTTTTGCAACACAAAGTCGCTCACCCCATATATATATGCTTGCAAGCCTTTCTTCCGTTCATTTATCATTCATTAATGCATGCATTCTTACTTCATGTTCCTCTCATTATCTTTCGCTTTACATTACATAATACTTCATTCATTCATTTAACATGTCATGTAAAGCCACAAGAAAGATAAGCATACATCATAATAAGGAACATATCATACTCATTCATCATCATCATACAGGACAACATCATACATTCATAATATGCATAAACATGCAACATCATCATCATCATGCCCTACATGCTCTCTAAGGCCATAACCGTCCTCTTACATGCTCTTACCGGTTACTTTACGTCAAAACTTACATCTGCACCTTCCCCCGAAGGCCAGAAGTCAAACTACACATTCCTTCGAGTGCAACAGCCCTATTCGGGCGTATGAACACCCTTCAGTCGCATGGCCTCCATGCGACTGAACATCATGCGACTGGACTCATGCGGATGAACATCTATGCGAATGAACATTCAATCGTGCGTATGGACCTTGTGCGAATGGGACTACTGCGAATGGGCACCTATGCGACTGACCTCATGCAAATGGACTCATGCGACTAAACATCTATGCGACTGAACCCTCAGTCGTGCGATCCCCCATGCGACTGGACTCCCAGTCGTGCGACTGAAGCCTTAGTCGTGCGATTGAATCCTCAATCGTGCGAATGAATCCCAATCGTGTGAATGACCCTCATTCGCCTCTCATTCGGCCGTATGGCCTCCATTCGGTCGCCTAGCCCTAGCTAATGCAGAATGGAGTTCATCCCGAACCCAATCTGCCATTTTCGGCCTCCAAGCTCATCCAAACCCATTCTAAGCCTAAATTAACCCTCCTGGACCTTAGGAACGCATACCATAACACCATACAAGCACACACAAGCCCGGAATCATACTCTAAACGCATCATACACATCACACCCAAATGGGTCAAACACATACACATACAAAAACGGGTTTTCAATATTTTCCAGCCCCAAAATCAGTTGAAAACAAGTAAAAGTGGGGTCCTAGAACTCACACAATCGAGCACAACGTCAAGGGCTTCGATTTGGCTTGCCACACGACGAGTTTGGACACCCGAATCACCCGAAACACCACTTTTTCTCTTTTTATCCTCTTTTCTCTCTTCTCCTCTCTTGAGAGCTGAAATTTGTGTATGGGGGAGAGGGTAAGGGCTGCCCTCTCCCTTATATACTCCGCTCACCCGACTTTCTTTCGTTGGCGAGTTTGGTCCCTCGACTTTGGACTTTATTTCATCTTCTTTCTTCACCGGCTTCAAAATAATAAATATCCGGGGTGTTACAAGTCCACCCCCCATAAATAGGTTTCGTCCCCGAAACCTGTTATTCTTCGAACAAACGTGGATAATGCTGTCTCATTTCTTCCTCAGTCTCCCACGTTGACTCGGATCCCTTCCTGTGCTTCCACTGTACACGCACAAGAGGAACCACTTTATTCCTTAGCCTTTTCTCCTTTCAGTCGATGATTGCCACTGGTTGCTCCACATAATTGAGTTGTTCGTCTACCTCGATATCCTCTAGTGGAATAATCACATCTTCATCTGCTAAGCACTTCCTTAGATGAGATACATGGAATGTCAGGTGGATTCCACTTAACTCATCCGGTAACTCCAGTCTATAGGCCACCTCTCCCACTCGAGCAATGATTCGGAAAGGGCCTATATACCTGGGGCTCAGCTTGCCCCACTTTCGGAAGCGAATGATACCCTTCCAAGGTGAGACCTTCAACATAACCCAGTCACCCACCTGGAACTCAATCGGCCTGCGTTGCTTATCAGCATACGACTTCTGTCTATCTTTAGCTGCCTTCATGAAGGCTTTAATCTTCTCAAGCTTCTCAGTCGTAGCCTCGATTACCTCGACGCTCCGCAATTCCTTCTGACCAATATCACCCCAACAAACGGGTGTCCTGCATCTCCTACCGTATAGCATCTCGTATGGAGGCATACCAATGCTGGCATGATAGCTGTTGTTGTATGAGAATTCAGCTAACGGTAGGTGGTCATCCCAACTTCCACCAAAATCAATCACACATGCCCGAAGCATGTCTTCCAGTGTCTGAATGGTCCTTTCTGACTGACCATCAGTCTGGGGATGATCGTGCTGATATGTAACCTCGTCCCCATAGCGTCGTGGAACTTCTTCCAAAATTTAGATGTAAACCGGGTGTCGCGATCCGACACGATAGACACCGGCACACCATGACGAGTTACAATCTCCTTGATGAACAGATCAGCCAACCTCTCAGATGAATATGTCTCGCGGATCGGTAGGAAGTGAGCACTCTTCGTCAAGCGATCAACTATCACCCATATGGCATCATACCCTTTCGGGGTATGCGGCAGCTTTGTAATGAAATCCATGGTGATGTGCTCCCACTTCCATTCTGGTATATCCAAAGGTTGTATCTTCCCATACGGCTTTTGGTGCTCGGCCTTCACCTGTAAGCAAGTAAGACACTTACTCATATACTCCACCACATCGCGCTTCATACCCGGCCACCAATAATCTTTCTTCATATCATGGTACATTTTCGTGGCACCAGGATGAATGGAGTACCGAGTCTTGTGAGCTTCATCCATTATCTTCACCTGTAGATCCCCAAAACGAGGAATCCACACACGACCGAATCAGGTTCTAACACCGAGTGTGTTTTCACCCAATTCCCCGACTAGACCTCTCATTCTTTCAGAGTTAAGATGATCTTCTTTCAATGCCTCATCTTGAAACTCTTTAACCTGCTTCATCACATCGGGGGTCATGATCAACTGATATGCTTTCACCCGAATCGGCTCGGGCCTCTCTTTCCGGCTAAGGGCATCCGCCACCAGTTGGTTTTGCCCGGATGGTAGTGGATTTCACAGTCATAATCCTTTATAAGTTCCAACCACCATCTCTGCCTCATGTTCAGATCCTTCTGCTCAAAAAAGTACTTCAGACTCTTGTGGTCAGTGAAAATGGTGCACTTTGTCCCGTACAGATAGTGCCTCCAAATCTTTAATGCAAAGACCACGGTTGCCAGCTCCAAGTCATGAGTAGGATAATTGACCTCATGAACCTTCAACTGTCGGGATGCATAGGCTATAACCTTTCCTCTCTGCATTAACACACACCCCAACCCCTAGTAGGAAGCATCGGAATAAACCACCAGATCTTCACTTCTATCGGGTAATGACAGAACAGGAGCTTGAGTCAATCTCGCCTTCAGTTCTTCAAACGCCTTCTCTTGAGCTTGACCCCATACGAACTTCACATCTTTTCGGGTCAACTTAGTCAGTGGTGAAGCAATCTTAGAGAAGTCTTGGATAAATCTTCTATAGTAGCCCGCCAAACCCAAGAAACTACGAATCTCGGATGGCGTCTTTGGTGACTTCCATTGCATAACCGCTTCCACTTTCGCCGGGTCCACCATTATCCCGTCAGGATTCACCACATGACCCAAAAACTAAACCTCGCGCAACTAAAACGCGCACTTGGAGAATATAGCATACAACTTCTCCCTTCTCAACGTCTCTAGAACCTCCCGAATGTGACCGGCGTGCTCTGCTTCGCTCTTCGAGTAAATCAGGATATCATCAATAAACACGATCACTAATTTATCCAACATCGGCCGACACACACGGTTCATCGAATGCATGAAAGCAGCTGGCGCATTGGTCAAACCAAAAGACATGACGAGGAACTCGTAGTGACCATAGCGCGTACGGAAAGCTGTTTTAGGAATATCTTGCTCCTTCACCTTCAACTGATGATAACCAGATCAAAGATCTATTCTTGAAAACCAACTGGCACCCTGAAGCTGATCGAACAAATCATCTATCCTCGGTAAGGGGTATCGGTTCTTCACTGTCAACTTGTTCAGCTTGCGGTAGTCGATGCACATCCTCATACTACCGTCCTTCTTCTTTACAAACAGGACCGGAGCACCCCAAGGAGAGATACTCGGTCTAATGAACCCCTTATCAAGCAACTCTTGCAACTGCTCCATCAACTCTTTCATCTCGGTAGGAGCCAACCGATACGGTGCTTTGGCAACAGGTTGGGCACCCGGTATCAGATCAATCTGAAATTCGATCTCTCTGTCAGGTGGCACTCCTGATAAGTCTTCTGGGAACACGTCCGGAAAGTCACACACAACCGGTACATCGGCTAGTTGTGGCGTTGGCGTATCCACATCCTTTACATAGGCCAAGTAGGCACTACATCCACGCCTCATACATTTTCCCGCCACTGCCATCGAGATCACCTTCGGAATCGTAGTAACCCGATCACCATAAACCTTTACTGAACTACCGTCAGGCGCCGACAACCGAATCATCTTCTAGCGACACACAATGTTCGCCTCGAAGTCAGCTAACCAATCCATCCCGAGAACCAAATCAAAACCACCTAAGGTCATCACAAACGGTCTAACAGGAAACTTATGACCCTCGAGTTCCACATCACAGTTCTCTATCAACACGTATGGCAGTTTCTACATCGAAGGGCGCATCAACACGTCAACTACTAACAGGCAGCTTAGCACAGAAAGCAGCAGAAATTAAACTTTTACTGGCACCCGAATCAAATAACACAGAAGCTAAAGTTTGGTTCACCAAAAACATACCGGACACGACATCAGGGTCCATTCTAGCTTCCTCCTGTGTCATGGTGAATGCCCTGGCGCTCTCCCTCGGTCCTTCACCTCCTGTCTCTTGCAATCTTTGAACACGTGACCCTCTTCACTACAGTTAAAGCACTGGACCGTACGACAGTCCTTCGCCATGTGCCCCGCCTTTCCACACTTGAAGCACAAGTTTGACCCCAACCTGCACTCCCCACTATGCTCCCATCCACACTTACCACACCTTCTCGATCCCGCACCCGACATGACCACACGGCGATCATCCACCCGTGCCTTCATATTACCCGTCGAGGCATCACCCCGACCAAACCTCTTCCTCTGCCAGTTTCGATCACCACCGCTCTTCCTGCCACCATCAGTCACCACCACCGTCCTCTCATCATACAATCTTCCCGCCAAATCCACCACCGACCTAAACGTGCTCGGCCGGGCAGCGATCATGTGCCTGCGAATATCCGCCGGCAAACCCTGTATATACCTCTTGATCTTTCGGGACAGGGGTGTCACCTGATCCGGCACCAGACGTGCCATCTCGTTGAATTTCGTGGTGTACTGCTGGTGTGTCATAGTTCCCGCCTCCAGTTGCAAGAACTCCCTCTTAACCTTGTCCATTTCTCGATGGGGACAAAACTCATCGATCACCAACCTTTTCAGCTCAGACCATCTCATTCTCCCAATGGCCCTGCTACCCTCGGCTTGGACAATATTGTCCCACCAACATAGAGCCGAATCCACAAAAGAGTGGGTAGCGAACTTCACCTTCTGGTCTTCACGGCATTCACTGATATCCAGAACGACCTCCATTTCCCTCACCCACCGGTGAGCAGCAGCAGCAGTGCCGTTTCCATAATAAGTTGGGGGCTTGCACCTCATAAACGCCCCATAGTTGCAGCCCCGTACCACCCCTTGCACGGGCTCATCTTCTTCCTCCTCCTCATTATCGGAGAAAATTGTTTCAAGCTCCGGTTGCTCCCCTGAGGCCCTATTTCTCTCCTTCCTTTCTTCCTGTTTCACAGCCTTGATGACTTCGGTCACCACAGACGGTAAGATTGTCTGCATGACCTGATGTACTTCCTCAACAACAGCCTCCTTTACAGAGGCCCTCAAGTTCGCACTCTCATCCCCAGCCTCCGGATGAGGGGTTTCAGGTTCTGCAGGAACCTCCTTCTCAGCTGTCACACCCCCGCTAAAAGCGGAAACACGGGGATGTAACGAGACCGGGATCGTCATAACACATGGTAAGCGATAGAGAGCAATATAAATAAATGATGACAAGCGTGTCATGACGACACCCGACAACAAGGGGACTTGTGTCGTGTTTAGTCAATGTTCACGACAACATAGCCATAAGCAACATGATAATGATAACACATATACAAATATGATGAAAATGTAAATGTTAATTCCCACAACCCGGGAACAAGTTTCAAAGATGATAATTGTTTACATGCGATAACATTGTTCAAAAAGATTGTTTATCAAACATGAGCTAAGTCCCAAAAATGCATCCTAGGGTCTCCACTAAGGCAGCACACCTAGATTCCTGGACTTGCATGATCACCTGAAAAGATATGCTTAAAACGGTCAACATAATTGTTGGTGAGCTCGTAGGTTTATGTAATAAAAATGTAAGTGATGCTGTAATAAATAAGCACGTCGGAATACCGTGAATACAGTTATTACACAAGTAAATATCACATGACATGAGCTTTGCAACCAAACCTAGCGACGTACACAAAGAAATTGTCGGCATATATTCACCCAAGGGCCCGTTCCTGGCCACTGATGGTACCAACTAGTATACCATCGAACGAGGGTGGGGGTGTCAACCCAGTAGTACTACCAATACCTAACCGTCGGTTCCCACACTGGAATTAAATAGTTGCAAAGATAGAACCACACAGCAGACCCAAGCATGTATCAAATAGTACTTGCAACACAGTATCACGTTGATTCCTTGTATGTAAAATGTATGTAAGTTGTACAGCATAAAAATTGTGTAAGCATACTTTTCCCCCAATTTGTAAATGATTGAAATATTGTATAAGCGTAAAAAGGGGCCACGAAACTCACTTGTTAGGTGGTAAGTATGTATGAGCGATGTATCCCAAATGTTGAATGCAAATAAACAGTCAAACACCTATTGACAGTTATTGTATAGCATTAATGATATGTTATATG
This sequence comes from Flaveria ramosissima, assembly GCA_025215565.1. Taxonomy (NCBI): domain Eukaryota; kingdom Viridiplantae; phylum Streptophyta; class Magnoliopsida; order Asterales; family Asteraceae; genus Flaveria; species Flaveria ramosissima. The sequence continues at coordinate 51,852,688 of CM046037.1, forward strand.
TATAAGCGCGCAATAATGATGGGTCGGTTCGGGTCGTATCGGATGGGTCACGCACAACACACACAGACTGACACACATACTAGACCTTATGTAGATCCAAGTACAAGACATTGTCGCCACTAACGATGATGTTTAAGTAAAAGTATCGTTGCTTATTGAAGAAACATTAAATAAGTGTCAATAGTTATAAGTCACTTTGGTCGTTGTAAAACGTTAGTTCCATTTACTCAAAATAGTTTCTGTGCCCTTTCTCGCGTTGACTTTAATATTTGTGGCCAAACAATGGCATTATTGTGTTAGTGTTACCTCGACACCACACGACATACTCACGCCACGCACAAGGGGTCAAACACAACAATTTCAGTCGCATACAAGGTCAGACGCACGACTCAACCTCCATTCGTGCGAATCAACCCTCAATCGTGCGAATCAGCTTCATTCGTACGATTGAGCCTTCATTCGTATGATTGGCCTTCAGTCGTACCACACAACACCCAATCGCACGACTCAACTCCCATGCGCACGAATCAACCTTCAATCGTGCGAATTAGCTACTTTCGTACGACTGAACCTTCATTCGTGCGATTGGACCCCAGTCGTGCGAATCACATTCATTCGCACACATTCAGTCGGTCACCTGACTCAATCGCACACAAACACTCAATCGCATGACTCAAACGCATACACTCATTCGCACGCATGACTCAATCGCACACAGACACTCAGTCGCACAACTCAGTCGCACGACATGCTTAGTCGCACAACTCAGTCGCGCGATTGACTCAGACGCATGATCCAGTCGCACGACCTACTCAGTCGCACGGCTCAATCGCATGGATGACCCAGTCGCCTGATCTGCAGAATCGCGACTGTGGTCGGGAGGAGCAGCCCCCGAGCTGCTCTAAACACGGGTTTTACACCACAAGGACCTCCAGAAACACTCAACAAACATACACAAGCATAAAACACAAGCAAGGAGACCTCACACGCACCCATACGACCTTTTGTGTTCGGGTTGAACCCGAACACCCGAAACCCTAGTTTGGACAGCCGTGAAAAGGCTAGTAAACGGACAACCAAAGACAACTACCTGCTAGAAAGGAGTAGTCTAGGCTGTAGACGGTGACAAGACGAAGAAAACGAGACCTCTCGGGTTGGATTTGGTGCTAAAATGGAGATTTTGTGTGTGAAGAGGAGATGAAGATGAAGAAGATGGTGAAATGGGTTTTCTAGGGCTGATAAGGGGGTATTTATACCCAGCCCAAGTTTGCAAAATTACAAGTTTAGTCCCTGCACTTAACCCCCGAGTTTTCCCAAATTTTGTTCGGTTGAAAAACGACTTTGTTAGGTGTTTTATATTATTTGTAAAAGTTCATTTAATGTTATTATGACTTAAGAAATGGTTATATTAAAACATTTATTATATTTATAAAATGATATATTTGACGTTTTCAAAAATAAAAGTTTTAAAAGTCTTTTTAAGGTTAACACGAGGTTATAACGAATACACACACAACGATAATATTGCACACATGATATCCACATAAAGAGTCAAATAAAGATGAGGAATGACCAATCATAGAATAGATGACGGACAAACACGTTAATTGACGGACCTTAAGGTGACGGATGTCACATCAGCTCTAGGCCTTCCTCTTTTAGGGTGCGGTTCCGCATCAGGACCACCACGGCCTCCACCCCTAGAAGCTCTAGAAGATCTACCACCAGCCATTCTCTATCACACTGAAAGATTCAAACACCAACACGGTCATTCAAGGAAACAACTCAGTTTATGTCAAGTATAGTAAGTCCCTAATTACAGTGGCCAGTTGTGATTAGCCACTTACTGTACTCTTCATACCCCAAGTATTACCTGTCCTGACTACATCAGTATTCAAATCTACATACAGCACATAACCATATACCACGCGCACATAAAACCGGTTAACTTTAATAAAATACCTGATGGCACGCAGCTACTCAGTTTGGCATCCCATTCCCCTTTCGTCCCATTTTCAGTTTAAGTTAAGGTTTATTTTGAAAATTTACCCATTTCACTTAAACTTTGGCTCTGATACCAACTTGTAAGGCCCCGTTCCCGGGAGGCTTACAGTTGGTCATTCATCGCACATAAAACATATAATTACATTTGTCTCATAAAAACATTGCAGCGGAAACATTCAAAAATGACATCTCGTTTCATTATAATTACTTTTGCCAAATAATACATAATTACCCGGTTACAAAATACATGTTTGCATTACATCACAAAAGCTTTATAAATGGATGCCATCCCAAAAGAGCCGAGTAGCCTTGCCGTGCCATCCTCAGCAATCATTTACCTGCCAACTGGAAAACATATAAAAAGTCAGCGTTGCTGAGTGAGTTCTAGTTTTATAAAATAAACATACTTTGCTTTCATCAAAAACTATTCCTTTTATCATGCGATCATTCATCATACGTATACACAGATAATGTCATTATTATCATTCAACTCATTCATTATCTTTCGTTCCTTCCATTCATTCGTTCTTCCGAGTCTTTTGCGACAACATAGTCGCTCACCTCAATAGCAATCTCAATGATTGCATGCTATCCGAGTCTTTTGCAGCCCTAGGGTTGCTCACCTCATTGCCCATATTAATGATAGCGAGCTATCCGAGTCTTTTGCAACAACAAGGTTGCTCACCCCAAGGCAACATCACGATAGCACGTTACTCGAGTCTTTTGCAACGACAAGATTGCTCACCCCATAGGCAATCTAAATGATTGCACTTCATCCGAGTCTTTTGCAACACAAAGTCGCTCACCCCATATATATATGCTTGCAAGCCTTTCTTCCGTTCATTTATCATTCATTAATGCATGCATTCTTACTTCATGTTCCTCTTTCATTATCTTTCGCTTTACATTACATAATACTTCATTCATTCATTTAACATGTCATTTAAAGCCACAAGAAAGATAAGCATACATCATAATAAGGAACATATCATACTCATTCATCATCATCATACAGGGCAACATCATACATTCATAATATGCATAAACATGCAACATCATCATCATCATGCCCTACATGCTCTCTAAGGCCATAACCGTCCTCTTACATGCTCTTACGGGTTACTTTACGTCAAAACTTACATCTGCACCTTCCCCCGAAGGCCAGAAGTCAAACTACACATTCCTTCGAGTGCAACAGCCCTATTCGGGCGTATGAACACCCTTCAGTCGCATGGCCTCCATGCGACTGAACATCATGCGACTAGACTCATGCGGATGAACATCTATGCGAATGAACATTCAATCGTGCGTATGGACCTTGTGCGAATGGGACTACTGCGAATGGGCACCTATGCGACTGACCTCATGCGAATGGACTCATGCGACTAAGCATCTATGCGACTGAACCCTCAGTCGTGCGATCCCCCATGCGACTGGACTCCCAGTCGTGCGACTGAAGCCTTAGTCGTGCGATTGAACCCTCAATCGTGCGAATGAATCCCAATCGTGCGAATGACCCTCATTCGCCCCTCATTCGGCCGTATGGCCTCCATTCGGTCGCCTACTCATTCGGCCGTATGGCCTCCATTCGGTCGCCTAGCCCTAGCTGATGTAGAATGGAGTTCATCCCGAACCCAATCTGCCATTTTTGGCCTCCAAGCTCATCCAAACCCATTCTAAGCCTAAATTAACGCTCATGGACCTTAGGAACGCATACCATAACACCATACACGCACACACAAGCCCGGAATCATACTCTAAACGCATCATACACATCAAACCCAAATGGGTCAAACACATACACATACAAAAACGGGTTTTCAATGTTTTCCAGCCCTAAAATCGGTTAAAAACGAGTAAAAGTGGGGTCCTAGAACTCACACAATCGAGCACAACATCAGGGGCTTCGATTTGGCTTGCCACACGACGAGTTTGGACACCCGAATCACCCGAAACACCCCTTTTTCTCTTTTTCTCCTCTTTTCTCTCTTCTCCTCTCTTGAGAGCTGAAATTTGTGTATGGGGGAGAGGGTAAGGGCTGCCCTCTCCCTTATATACTCCGCTCACCCGACTTTCTTTCGTTGGCGAGTTTGGTCCCTCGACTTTGGACTTTATTTCCTCTTCTTTCTTCACCGGCTTCAAAATAATAAATATCCGGGTGTTACAAACCATTTGATGTAAATCTTTCAAGGTTTAAACCAAAGCATGCAAGATTAAACCTTGTAATATAAGGGATTCATAAATCCACAACAAAGCTGCCCCTAATGGGTTGAAAAAGTCCATGAAAACTAATTTTTCAAGACCTTTTGAAGCACATATTCCACATAACCGGCTCTAGATGCCATTGTTGGGTTTTGTCACATGTAAAACACTTAGTTTAACCATTTAAACTATGAAAATGCAGCGGAATAAGAGGTTTAACATATGGTTTATAATCTGAAAATTTTTGCCATATTAAACCACCAACAAAACCCAAGAATGAGGATCGAAATATATATGAAATAGTATGCTATCAAACAAGACATAACAACCATAGGGTGTTTAGAAATACAACCTTTTGTACTAAAGATGTAGATGTATGAGATGAATGTGGAGATGATGTTGAATGTCCATCCCTCAAGAGAGAGAACCTCAAGCTTGTATACCCACAAGCCTAAACAAACACCTAATCTTGTTAGGTAGAAGAACACCAAGATGTACTCCCTTTTGAACAATCCGAATCAGCCAAGAAGATCTTGAAGTGCTGCCAACAAAAATCGAATTTTTCAGCCCTTTCTTTCTTCTCTTTTGAACGAAAATGGATTGCTCTTTGAGAGAGTTTTTGCTTTGTGTGTGTGAGAGAAAAGTGTGTATTGTGGTTGAGTGAAAGAGTAAGTTAAGTCTTGCAAAAAACAAGACAAAACACAAGGCTACAACCAGCCCATATGGGCGGCCAAATTTTGAACCCAAAATGGGTTTCCCTCCCATTTGAAACTTTCATAAAATTACTCTTTCAACCATAAGTTTTTTATAAAATTAAAACCCCTTTTAATTTTATAACCATAACACACTTTTATTTGTTATTATTTAACCAACTTAAATAATGAAACAAATAATATCTCATGAACAAACTATCCATTTAATGTTGTTCTACCACAAAGCAATGTTTTAGAAAACTCATTTTCTAAATTTGTGTCAATGTTTATTTGTATGATCTCATCAACAAACAAACATTTATTGGTGTTTGTATAGCTTGTTATTGGGTATGACCTGACTTGGATCATAACGTACTAACCACATCAATCTTGTATGTGTCTTGGGCATATGAGGTCCAACACCTCGAAGCCTGAATGTAGGATCAATCATCGATGCATTGCCTTTAGTTCACTTTGACAAGCCCAAGACCAACAAGGCTTGGGTTTCCAAAAGTAACTAACCATCTTTTTTGTGTATGAACAACTAAAGACCAAGAGGAATGTATGTATCGTTGATAGTGTTTGTTCCAGGCACATGACAAGCAATGGCTCTTTGCTTTAAAACTTTGAGAAATTTGATGGATGGCCAGTTGATTTTATGGAGATTAAGGTGGTAACCTTACTTGAAGGGGCAGGGTCACAAATGGTAAGCTTAGCATTATAAAGGTAAACTGTGTCAAAGAAGTTTGGTACAATCTACTAAGTGCATGCCAATTTTGGGATCTGAGACACAACATGCTCTTCACTAAGTATTAGTGCATTGTTCTTAAGCCCAGGGGGTCATTCCTCAAGAGCATATCCTGCTCAGAGCCCCAAGGAAAAGGAACATGTACAAGATGGATTTACAAGAATCATCCCCTTCAGGTGAAGTTTCTTGCTTTCTATCTAAAGCAGATAGTGATGATCTTCCCTCTGGCATAAAATAATATAGCATGTAAACTTTAAACAAACATGAAAAAATTAGTTAAGAATAATTTGGTAACTGGAATGCCAAAGAAAAAGTTTATAAGTGATGATCATTGTGTTGCATGTCTGAAAGGAAAGCAACACAAGGTGTCTCACAAGCTAAAGGAAAATAACTCCATCACTACTCCCCTACACTTATTACATATAGATCTATTTGGCTCCACTAGTGTGATGAGTCTAGGAAGGAACTCATATTGTTTGGTGATCACAAATGATTTTACAAGATTCACTTGGGTCTTTTTCCTTAGAACTAAGGATGAGACTCCTAAGATCTTGAATAACTTCATTCTTAAAATTGAGAATCAATGTAATCACAAGTTTAAAACCATAAGATGTGATCAAGGAAAAGAATTGAAAAACCAAATCCTTGATACATTTTGCGATGAAAAAGGTATTACAAGACAATATAGTGCTCTCGAGACTCCTTAGTAAAATGGTATTGTAGAGAGGAGAAATAGGACACTTATTGAAGTTGCAAGAACAATATTGTCTGACTCTAAATTGGCCCTTGTCTTCTAGGTAGAGGCAGTGAACACTATCTGTTATGTGTAGAGCAGAGTTTTAGTTTTTAAGACTCATGGTAAGACTCCTTATGAGCTGTGGCACAAAAGGAGAACTTTCATTGGTTTCCTTAGATCATTTGGATGCCCTTGCACCATCTTGAATACCAAAGATCAAGTAGCCAAATTTGTTGATAAATCAGATGATGGACACTTTATTGGATACTCTTCTCAAGCTAAGGCTTATAGAGTATACAATCTTAGGACTAGAATAGTTTAGGAGTCAGCCAACGTAACCTTTAACGAGCACACTCCCAGTGTGAAAGGTTCTAGTGCTGATTGACTGTTTGATCTTGATTTAGTTAACAAATATTTTAACAAACCTTGTGAGAATATTTCAGGATCCACAGATAACTTATCAAGAGGAGATCCTGACCCAAGATTTGAGCTGAGAATACCAAGCAAGAAACCTACTTCAACTCCAGTGGTAACTAACCCTGTATATGGAGTTCGTATTGCCACAACCATAACAAATCCAGCTGATACATCTGAGGTGCCTACAAATTCCAGCTCAAAGACACAAAACTCAAATGATGTAGCTTCTAATGTAGGAGGAACTAGAGGTGGTAATAGTGATCAAGATCTTTTTAATGTTGATAACAACTCCATAGAAGACAACATCAATGATGTCACACACTTATTGGATCAAGCTTCTCTTGATAAGCATGGTGATGTGGTGGGTGACACTCCATTGCCAAGTCTGAATTTCACAAATTTGGACTTGTCTAATCAAATTGTTGTGATTCCTCAACTCAGAATCCATAACTTGTATATATAAATTTGCTTGTTAACTTAGACTTCTTATAATATTACATATTCTCTGAATATGTTCAACATATTCTTAACTGTGAACTAGGCTTACAGTTAAGGAACGTGTAATGTTTTTAAAATGGGACAAATGAAGCCCGACAACTTCAAGACAATGAGAAAGCCAACCATGGGCATCTCTGGGGTAGAAACAGCCCTAGTCACAAAAAAGTTAGAGCTCACTGCTTAAGGTGACAGCCTAGCAACACCAGCTAGTGTTGAACCCACACCTTCAACATATAAACCACCCCACACAACCTCAAATAACCAACACCTACACTAGAAAATCCAAACAGACCCCTGCACAAGGTACTCAGGTTGTACAGGCCTCCATATCTTCATCCATACAAGAGGAGTGGACACCAGAGCTCCCACTTCTAAAATCACTCCCATCATTTCAAGGATCAGTGCTGAGGTTCCTCATGCTTAGCCTGATGAGCTCACTACACCAACACCAGCCTTAAGCCTTCATTCAGAGTCTCAAAACTCTAAAGAACAACCTTTAGGGGAAAGCTACCATCCTCAACCTATAGCACTCAATCAACCCATAACCAACCTTGAATTCTATGATGATGAAGACATATGATTCAGTGAGTACCATGAGTCTTTCTTCTCCTCCCCTACTCAATAAGAGATGAGTGCTTCTGACTCACCCATGTCTATCCCACATCATCCACCTACAACTAATGTGAATCTCCCTAAACCTATTTAGGAGATCCATATGGAAGAGGCTTTCACTTTTGCAAGTGATTACATCTTTATGATCTCAACCATAGCAACCCAGCTCATTGACATTTCAACTAAAGCTGTCATGGTGCAAGAGAAATCAAGCAGCCAACAACTTAGTGCTGGTGATAAAATAAGACTTTTGTCCTATTTTCTCATCTTCTCGTGATTCTTCTGATGAAGATACGGGGAGTATAAAACTAAAGGTGTAAAAACAGACTAAAACATGCACCTATTTAGCTTCAAAGGTTAGTCACATGGAATCTCAAGTGACTACCTTGCAAAAGAGGGTCAATGATCAACAACTGGAGATCACCGATCTCAAGGTAAGTTAGCTGAGAGACCACTATGGACGACTCAACCTAGGCCACAAGAACCTGTGGATGTGGTGTACCTAACCCCCAGCTCACCTATTCAAGAGGGTAATTCTACCAAAAAAGGGGGAGAAACTCCTACCTGCAATCACAGAACCTAGGAGTTCTTCTTAGAGTATCGACGTAGAGGATTAACCACCCTTATTTGTAATTGTTCAAACTCAACAACCTCCTCAAGTTCACATTGATGTGGACTCACTCATACAAAGTCTGTTTGAGGCGGGTATCCCAAGGGCTATGCTTACCCCACCCTATGGTGCTAAAAATGAAATATTAAGGTGGAGGTATGATGCTGACAGGAGAGCCCTAATACTGCATAGACTTTAGGGGCAGCAATAGGTCTTTAATTTTCAGACCCTGAAGTACTATGAAAGTCTTCCTCTATTCCATATGTCACTTGCCAACCCTAGTCAAAACAGGCAAGCTGACACACCATCTGAAAGGATACAAGACAGGATTGTTGAAGAGTTCGGATTTAGAAGAAGAAAAACGCTAATAGGCAATGTCATTACTCAACTGGATATTAACATGGACCCTAAGATTGGCTTCAAAGGGGAAACCTTGATTGAAGGCCTAGTTATAGAACTTGTGAATCTTGAGAGGGGAACTAATTCAACATCATCTACCGTCAGTGAGGCATCAACTGGTGAAAGTGCTTCACAACCTCTCTCTGCCTAGAGCTCAAGTGCTAAACTTGGCAATGAAGGCCAAAGCTCTCTCCACCCTGAGTCACATAGGCCTGTGAGTGATGAAGGAAAAGGAAGTTGAATCCTGAGGAGATTGAGGAGGAGAGAGAGAAAGAGAGAAAGAGAGAGATAGAGAGAGAGAGAGGGGAAGAGGAACCTAAAGAGAGAGAGTTCAAGTGGGTCCCCAGGCTTCATGGAAGCAAAATCAATGTTGCCTCTGGCCAAACACTCAATAGGATGATTTAAGGGCAGGAAGATTAAACTACTTGGGGACTATGAACTACAATATTGATGAACTCAACGCTCTTCCCGTAGAAGAGTTAAATGAACTGGTTGACACTAAGTTGTTAAAGGAGAGGAAGGAGGTAGAGGATGCAGAATTGCTCCCCAAGATCAAGGAAGAAAGGAGGAGGAAAAGACTCTACAAACATGCTCCTACCTCTCCCTAGTTCAAGAAAGCCCTGAGATAGAGGCTGTGCCAACTAAGCAACAATCTCAGGTAGAGAAAATAGGATCAACTATCTAAGTGTCACAGGCCTCTATCAGGCATGAGCACTTCTTTGCTTGTCATATGAATACATAAAGTGTGAGTACCTCAAGCAACTTGAGCAACAAGTGATTAAGGAACAAAAGGCTGCTAAGAGGAAGATGAGGGAAGAAGCTGCAAAGTCAAGAGCCATCATCCAAAAGAGTCAAAAGAAGTCTACTAATAAGCAAAGGATGATGAGCTTCTTGAAGCTGTATGGATTGTCCGGAAGGAACCTTGATCTAATGTCTTCATCTACCATGGATGAGCACATTAGGATGATCAAGCCGGAGATTAAAAAGGGTGAGCTCATTGACTTGCATTCTCCACAAGTCAGGCTGCACATGAAGTTAAGGTTAAGGTTGGACCCCATAGACAACACAACCTGAACCTAGTTCTGGACCACAACTAACTTCATCTTCTAATCCACAACAGGGTCTTGGTCCTTCTCCTTCTGAACCTTTTAGGTAAAAGGACCCAAGTAAGAAAGACATTAAACAACAATCTGGTAAAGCCTATTACTGTTAGGAGACCAATCTTGTCCTAAACTTCGATAAGAAAGAAAAGGATGAGAAAAGGGATACTAAGAAGAAGAATAAGTCTAAGGCATCCACCTCTACACCTCAGGATGATTTAAAGCATCATGAGGTTACTCAAGAAGAGGCTGCTCAACCAAGTCCAACTATTGTAAAACCTATTACTGTTGGGAGACCAATCTTGTCCTAAACTTTTGCCGCTAATCCGGACAGATGGTATGTCAATAGAGAACTAGGAAGTCAAGATGTATACTTTTGGCAAGACACACTTTATCTTCCTCTGCATGATCTCTATGACATGAGGAGATACTATAAGAGTCTGAGGGATCCTGACCAAATGAGGAAGAAAGGAATGGTCTTGATCCTACTGACGACTGTCAATATATGAGTATTATGTTCTGCTTTCATAGCATCAGCCTAGAGGGAGTTTGTAAGGTTTTACACTTAAAAGCTAATGCAACCAAAGCAACCAAAGAGCTCTTATCATGCATGCATGATGTGTAGAGTGAAGTTACTTCGGAAGTTTTCAAACTCAAGGAAATATGCTGAGTGTAAAATCTTTCAAAGCCAAATGATCAAATCTTCTGAATATACAGATGAAGCCTTCCAAAGCTTCAGAGACAAATTCTTCCGAAGCCAAAGACTGATTTCTTCCAAAGACAGAGAAGACATGCTTTCTGTGATCACCTTTTGACAAAAGCTCAACAACTTCCTGCTGCCATTTTTAAAGACTCACCAACTTAGATAAGTTGGTGAAAAGGTCCATACTTTTGTCAACTATAGATTAAGGTCATTGGTATGTGACTTTCTACTCCTGTACCTTTTATCTTTTTTTTGTAATATATTAGGATGTGACCTATGGCATGTCATAGTCACTAGTTAAAATGCAATATGTCTTTTGACTTTACATTGATCTTGTATTCTAGATTAGTGTTTCGAGCTGGCTTTCAAAGTATAGCCGGCTGTAGGATGTAGTATAAAGTGTCTTATGTACTTGTATCTTTTATAATGCTTTGTAACACTTGTAATAGAACTTGAGAACAATATACAACATTCTTGAAAACCAAACTTATCTTGTTCTTGTTCTTGTTCTGTTCTGTCTCATACTTACTTGTGTTCTTAGTATTATCAACAAAAAATCGGTTCCCTATTTGGCATGTTAAGTGTTCTATGTCTCTCCTCATTATGAAACTATTGCATTGACCACTTCACCGGTCTTGCAAAATGCTCTTCTAGTTATCTCTTTTGCAATGAGTGTTTCAGGATCATCTGGTATTATGCTTTAGATATCCTCTATTTATTCTTTTAATATTCTTTGTTGCATCCTAAGATTTAGTAATAATGATACGAAGTTGTGCTTGTTCAAGAGTTTTATCTATTTCACCTTCTTCTAGATTCACAAACTCAGCTTGTTGTTGTTTGAATTCATCCTCGTCAATAGGTTCAGCTTTAAACTTTAATAGCTAAAGAGGAATGGATTTATGTTCATCTTGCTCAATTATCTCTTCCTTCATTTTTACTAATGGAGCAATGCACAGTCTTTTCCTCTTCTTTTCGTAAGTCTTTAGAGTCTGTTATGATGATGATGGTTCTTGTTGCTTTGATTGTTCTAATTGATCTTTCAAGGACTGAAGAAACTTTCTAATGAGCTCCTTTTGTTGTTCAGACAATGGTATCAAAGCAATGAATCTTGACTATTGTTGTTAAGAATCCTTAGAATGAAAGTCTTGCCTTAGAATAGGTGAATTATGAATATTCTCAAACAGATTTGCATCACTGAACAATTGATCCATAGTGTATATCTCTTATGGAATGATAATTGATTGCTCTGCTTGCTGTTCATGAGAGCTTGTTTATGCATGTTCTATTTGAAGAAAATTAGAAGCATGTTTAGTGCACATTTTGAGAACTTTGCATACAACTTTCTCTTCTATTCACTTCTAACACTTCCTTAATTTGAGTATCATGATATCCTTTGCTCCTAGAGGATATCAAGATATTATTAATATATACAAACACTAATTTGTCAAGAAAAGGTTGACACACAAAATTTATCATATCTATAAATGTGGTAGGGACATTAGTCAATCTAAACGACGTTACAATGAATTCATAGAGCCCATAACATGTATCCAATTTTGTCTTCAAAATATCTTGTTTTTTTACTGGCAATTGATGGTAGCTGGATTTGAGATATATTTCGGAGAACCAACTCGCACTTTGGAGTAATTCAAACAATTAATCAATTCTGGTTAACGGGTACCTGTTCTTTAATATCATGGTTCAACTTGAAATAGTTGATACACATTCTCATGCCATCATCCATTTTCTTTTAAATAATACTAGAACATCCCATGGTAAAGATCCTTGATCGAATAAAGTATATTTCTAAAAATCATGCAGTTGTGCCATCAACTCTTTCAATTCGGAGGGAGCCAAATGATATGGTGCCTTGGTGACGGGATGAGCTCCCGGTAGTAAATCAATTTGAAACTCAATTTTCTTATTGGGTGGTACTCTAGAAAAATCCTTAGGAAACACAATGGGGAAGTCAGATACAATGCGTACATCGGATACTTGTAGCACCTTAACATCAACATCCTTCACATAAGCTAGGTAAGCAGCACACCCTCCCTTATCAACTTTTCTACTATCATCATGAATATAACCCGGGGGATGACACATTCCTTGTCCACATATGTTGTAATCAGATTGCCATCAGGTGTTGTTAGATGAATCATCTTTCTCTAACATTCAATATTTGATTTAAGAGTAGCTAACCAATCCATCCCTAGTACCATGTAGAACCCTCTTAAGGTCATGACAAATAACTTAACAAGAAATTATGACCTTCCAGTTCTATGACACATTCATCAATCATATCAGTCATTTTGGTAGACTTACCCATTGTGATCTCAACATAAATTTGTTACGTTTCTACTATACCACACATCATATGACAAAATGAAGCAGATACGAAGCTTCTAATAGCACGAGAGTCAAAAAGTACAGAAACACATATATGATTCACTAGAAACATACCTGGAACCACTTTGGGATAACAATCCGCTCTTTATCCCTCAGCATGTTAAACACCCTTGCTATTGCCTTAGTGCCTCATTTTTATGTTTCGCCCCGTGTTCTTGGTTCCCAAATTCTCTGCCCTGCCCCTTCTAGAATACCAGTTGGAGTAGCCCATTTCTTCATACTAGTAACATTTGATTGGCCTGCATTGCTTGGCATAATGACCCTCCTTACCACACTTAAAGCACTTGTTGGTTTCCAACCTACCTTCTCCAAACTGACCCTTGCCACACTTCCTACACCTCCTTGCTTTTTCTCCTTTCGTTGACCCATGCGGAGTTCATCAACTTTCATCTTGTTTTCCTTGATCCTAAGTTATCGGTTCTAAATCATTTCCATTTTCCTGTTTTAGTTTACGTTTCACTCTTCCCTTAGCTTAACCATCATTGTGTTGTCTGTCTGATCATATAACCTTACTACCAAGTCCACCAAATACCTAAATTTACTCCATTTCACAGCTACCATATCCATCCGAATGCATACATTCAAAACTTGCATATGGCTTTTGATATTTATGGATAAGGGAGTTACCAACTCTAGCACAAGGCTAGCCAGTTTTGTTGAGCTTGGTAATGTATTCCTAGTGAGTCAGGTTCCTTGCCTTTAGGTATAAGATTTCTCTCTTAATATTGTCAAACTCTCGGTGTGGACATTACTCTCTCATAACCAATTCTTTCAACTCAAACCATCTTATCTTTTCAATAGGCCTTCATCCCTCAGCGTAGACGATATTTTCCCACCAGCACAAAGCTGAGTCAACAAAAACATAGGTAGCAAACTTCACTTTTTGATCCTCCCGACAGTCGCGTATGTCTAGAGCAACCTCCATCTCCCTCAGTAAACGGTGAGCATTAGTAGCATTACTAATACCATTAATGTTTGGGGGCTTACAACTTAAAAAAGCATACAGTTACTACCTTTGGTGTTGGTGGTCATCCTTCAAATCCTCAGTTCTTTGCTTAGACCCCTTAGCTTTCTTTTCCACCTTCTTCTTTCCCTGCTTATGAGCTTTTTCACCATCCTTAACCGCCCCTTTCAATTAAATTCCTACTGATAAGACATTCTGCATAACTTGTTAGACCTTATTAGAAATTACCTCTTTCATGATTAATTTGAGCTTTGTTGCCCCTATCAGTTAAACGCTTCGGTTCTCTTGTAAAACTTCTTGCCTTTGTTAGTGAGTAGAGCTTTTTACTGGACTATCTCTACATATTGCAGGTCATCTGGATGGATACAATCCAAGTCTTCAAGAGTGAAGATAAAGTTGCCACTACTTTTATCAGCAAACACAAAAGGATTCATATGAGCTTGTCTCTTGGAATGGGCTTCCTTCGATGTAGCTCTCCCTTGTTGTCTTAGGGAAGGTGATGAAAGGGCCCTTCTGTGAGTGGATAGGGTACTAGATAAGACAATGTTGTTGTTCTCTACTATCCCTTTCAACCACATGGATAGCTAACTCTTTTGATTGCGGGAAGAGTTGCTTGATGGATTCTTCACGTTCATCTCCATCTGGTAGCCACTAAGGATACCATACAACTCTTTGAGAATAAGGGTGGAGAAATTTTCAGTTCTTTTAGTGGCAACACAGTAGTAAGTCCCTTATTTGGGATAAGAGAATATGAACTTCCTCACAATGTCCCTATTCTCAAGCTTAACTCCAAAATCCATGAAAGTATCTACAATCTCAGCATACCTAAAGCTGCTACTTCATAAGATCCTTCTTGTTTTGTTTAGTTTCATCAAACCCCTAATATATAACCTTCAGTGCATCCCATAACTGCTTAGTAGTTCACTTCTTGAAGCCTCTGTATATAGAGTTTGGAGGAGCAATTTGGAGAGCAGTCATAGCCTTCTGATCTTTCTCAATTTTCTTCTAATCTTCCTTAGAATAGTCAGTCATTTCCTTTGGAAT
This sequence comes from Flaveria ramosissima, assembly GCA_025215565.1. Classification (NCBI taxonomy): domain Eukaryota; kingdom Viridiplantae; phylum Streptophyta; class Magnoliopsida; order Asterales; family Asteraceae; genus Flaveria; species Flaveria ramosissima. The sequence continues at coordinate 51,867,823 of CM046037.1, forward strand.
CATCCTACCTCCAACAATGGCTGAAGACGTGCTTGGGATGTGAGGTCCTTCGACAACAGTTCTCCACATCATACTATCTTGAGACTTGATGAGCCCTTCCATACATTGGCACCAAGTATCAAAGTTATCAGGAGTGATCAATGGAGATTTTGTCATGGTACGGGTTTTCATATCAGCTTTTATGAGTGTTGCCATTTGCCTGGTAAGTGTTTTGTGAAACTAAAGATATTAAAAATGGTGAGATCTTACAATCAAGAGCCTAAAATGCTCTGATATCAATTGTAGGACCAGTGAAAGAGGTTAATGCATCAGTTTCACAATGTTGGAGAGATTTAGTTCACTTAGCGGATCAAATAGGGAACCAGCTTAAAGTGAAACAAAGAACAAAAGTAAAGAACAGAACAAGGGCACAAGTATTTGGTTTTCAAGAATGATGTATATTACTCTCAAGTTCTCTTACAAATGTTGCAAAGCTTGTTTCTGATGACTAGTACTTGAGATACTCTATTCTAAATCCACAACCGGCCATACTTTGAAGGCTCCCTGGAAACACTAATCTAGATAACAAGATCAATGTAAAGTCAAAAAATAAATTGTCTATTGATTAGCGACTATGGCTTGTCATAGTTCATATTCTTGTATATTACACAAAAGGATAAAAGTACAAAAGTAGACAGTTACAAACTCTAAGATGGACTTTTCACCAACGTGAATAAGTTGGTGAGTCTTTAGAGATGGCAGCAAAAAGTGGTTTAGCTTTTGTCAAACGCATGTTAGAGAAAGCATGTCTTCTCTATCTTCATAAGAAATCAGTCTCTTGGCTTGGGAAGACTTTGTTTTGAAGCTTCGGAAAACTTAGTCTTTTTTTTTGGTAAAGGGGACGGTACCCCGGAAAAATTTATTAATAAAATAAAATAAAATAATACAAAGGAATCATGCTAAGAGCTAGAATCGGACAATCCCCGATACTAGAAACCCACAAAGCCTTACAAAATCTATAAGAAAGCCCATATAAATGTAAGCATAGCAAGCCCAACAATGGCAACAAACTCACAGCCCAACATTGGAAACAATACCCAAAACAAAACAACCAAGACCTATAATAGTAGCCAAATATAAAAGAAAAAGGCCTAAATCTATGATCACTAGAAAGTAACCATGGGTGTATATAAGGGCCCTTGGATTCTTCAACAAAATATCTTGAAAAACCATAAAGATGGACCAATTTGTATCAAACCAATTGTCAACAGCCTTTTTCAAATCAAATTCCCCCATACAGCATGTAATCTCATCAGCCTTCATCATCCACAACAGCATCACAGGAGCATCATTAAGAATCCATATCAACCTAGAATACTGAGATACTCTCGAAACCAGTAGAGCATACAGGCAGTTACAGAAGTTAATACAACTGCATGAAGTGGAGGCAGCAACATGTAGAACATCAGCATCATTTGATCAGCAGCATTGCTGACTACAACAGCAGCAGCCCAGGCAAGAGAGACCAGCAGTAGTAGCATCATACAGTAGTCACTGCAACATACATATTAGCAGCATTCATCTTCAGTAGCATCCATAGAATCAAGGCCAACCGCAACATCAAACAAAACAAGTACAACATCATCATGAACAGTACCACCCAGATCAAAAATAGATGAATCCATAACAGCTTCACCAGCATCAGCAGCATAATAAACAAAATGATCCCATAGCCCACTACATCTTTCCCTAAACAGAAAAGAAATAATAATAATTTCCCCAACCCAACCCACCCAAAGAAATGAACCCTCATTAAAGTAATCTCACACCCAACCCATTCCCTCCCACCTCTCAACAATTTAAAGCGGAATTGAGGATTGAAAAGGAAACTCGTAAGGTAAATCTTCCTCTCTAACTTATTTAACCTCCAAGGATATCACTGTACAAAAAAATTGTGATCTCCCATACTCATAAAATCCATCCAGCCGTAACCAAAGCCCATATTCCTCTTACATCCTTTGCTCATCAATAAAATCACAGGGATCATATCTGCTTGATTAATTAAGTTTGCAATTCCAAATCACAAAAGCTTCAGCTGTATAAATGGATCTCTTCATACTCAAGCCCATTAATTTAGTTCTCACAACATCCATAATTATGAGAACAAGATCCTCAACAGATGTATTCTTATTTGGAAAACTTCTAAACTTCCGTTCCTGCCAAATGTAGTACACAACAGCCCCAAGAACCAGACGTTTGATAAAACTCCAAATAGATTTATTCAAGGGAGATTTAGCAATAAACTCAATAATGCCTTTCTAGTCAACAGGGCAGTAAAATAATTTTGCTTTAGGCGTAACTAGATCCCACACTTTCCTTGAATAGTCATATTAAAAAAATAACCATGTGAATGAGGGTGACTCTTACAAAAAGCACAAAAGAGATTCGTATTCAGACAGATTCCCATCTCCCAATCACATCATGAGTCTTTAATCTACCATTGATAGCCAACCACAGGATAAAAGAATGCCTTGGCATACATTGAGAATACCAAATTCCTTTGCCCATGGAACAACATGCCTATTTTCATGTAAGTCAAATAATACAACCTTTATAGAAAAGGGAATAATTGCATATTTAAACATAGATTTCCAACATATTTTATCTTCACTATTATTATTCAACAAAGGAACAGGGGAAGAAAACAATCCTGGGAATATTAGGCCACTTCTAGTAGCCATTACAAATAATGTCAAACAGTTTAGCTTCCTTTGACAATCTAGCATTATAAATTTCCCTATTAGTAATAAAGTCACCAAAAGGACTAAGGTCATGCCACAAATCATGCCAAACAAAAGTTTTATGCCCATTACCCAACTTGCTAACAATAAATTCTCTTAAGTTGTCTCTACTTTGTAGAATCATACTCCAACTCCAACTAGAAGATCCCTCCTTAATTGGAATATCCCAAAAACTTCTTCCCTTGAATTTATGAATATGAATCCACTTAACTCATAAAGAATCCTTTTAGTAGACAACATTCCACACATGTTTAGATATGAGAGCTACATTCTGTGTACCAAGATCCCTAATCCCGAGTCCACCTTGCCATTTAGGGAAGCAAGCTTCCAGACATTTAATAACTTATTGATCTCCTTAGTCACAGAAGTTGGAAGGATGCTATAACTTGCAACCTGCCTGCAAATCGCAATGACTTATTCTTCCAATCCATAACCTTCTTTTTAAGTTTATCAATCAACACCAAGCAATCCTTATGATATAATCTCGAGGATAAAAGAGGAACACCAAGGTACTTGATGGGCAAAGTACCCATTTGGAAATGCATGACATTGTTTATATATGCCTGAACGTCAATATGAACATCGCCAAAAAAACTCATGCTTTTCTCTAGATTAGGAAGGAGGCCAGAGACTTCCCCAAACTCCATTCAAGATGCCTTCAATACTGAAACCGATTCAACATCCCCAAAACAGAACATAGTAAGGTCATCAACAAAACATAAATGGGTAATCTTTAACTCCTTAGTCCTTACATAACCAGTGATACTTAAATCCATCATTATTGTACAGTTTTTTTTGAACAATTAAATTGAAAACCTCCATAACTAAGGTAAACAGGTAAGGAGATAAAGGATCCCCTTGCCTGAGACCTCTTTTACCTTGAAAATACCCAGCCAATTCATCATTAATAGACATACAATATGAGGGAGTAGAAATGCATTCCATAATCCAGTGTACCGAACACGGATGAAAACCAAAGTGCATAAAACAAGCTCTAAGAAATGACCAATCAACAGAATCATATGCTTTCTTAATATCAACTTTAAAAGCAACCCTGGCTTTCCCCTATTTATATGATACCCCCTAATTAACTCTTGTGTCAGCAATATGTTATCACTAATTTGTCATTTGGGAATAAAGGCATTTTGATTTTTATCCATCAAATTTATCCAAAGACCCCGTAATTCTATTGACAATAACTTTGCTCATGATTTTATAAAGAACATTACAACAAGAGATGGGCCTAAATTCAGCAACAATCCTGTCATTTAAACTTTTAGGAACTAAAGCTATAACCGTCGCATTCAACTCCTTTAATAAATGGCCATTCTCAAAGAACTCCTGGATAGCTTTACAAACACCTTCGCCCTAACTCCCGAAGAAGCCTTGAAAAACATAGAAGAATAACCATCCGGCCCCGGGGATTTGTTATCATCAATATCAAATAAAACAACCTTAATTTTCTCCTTAGAAACCTGTTTAATCATATTTTCAGCCTCCTAAGGAGAGAGTTTTCTCTGAAATAAATAAGTAGCACCAGTAAAAGATTTGAAAAGAGACTTACAGTCCAAAATACTCTTAAAATAATCCACAAACTTATTATTCATCTCCAATCCATACCACAAATTACCATCCAGGTCCGTAAAAGAATCAATCCTTCTATTGTTGACATATAAAATATTTGGATTTTCTATCCCCTTAAATTAACTATTCAACCTTAGCTTTCTGTTTTAAAAATAACTCCTCGCATACTAAAGCTTCATTGTACTTTTTAAGACAAATAGATTCCTGCTTTCTCAATTCCTTATTATAAGGATCATCAAATATTCTTCTTTGGACATCTTCCAGCTCCCCCTTCCTCTTTCCCACATTAACAAACAGATTATCTTGTTTGAAATTCAACTACCTCAAAGGGCCTTTGAATTGTTTCAACTTAGAGACAATAGCAAACATCTCATATCCTCTAACATTTTTATCCAACCTCTCTTTACAATATCCATAATATCAGGAAATTTAAACGAATTCTACTTCACTTTCATAATATCAGGAATATAAAGAATAGCTAGGGAATGATCACATAGAAGAAAAGGGTGAAAAACAGTTTTAGCACTCTAAAACTCATTCATAAAATAAATGTTGCCCATCACTCTATCTAACTTCTTTAATATACCCCCATATTTCCAAGGAGCTTGATTCTAAGTAAATTTCAGTCTGACATGTTCAGGTCATCAACTTCTAAATCAGCAATACAATCTTTAAACTCACGCATAGCAGCTGAAATGCAAGAAGGACCAACAAACCTTTCAGCCGGATCAAAAATGGCATTGAAATCACCCATTATAGCCCAAGGTTTGTTATTAACAACCACTTTGTGTTGTAACAGGTCATTCCATAAATATCTACGCCCAATCATCTTAATATGTCCATAAACAAAGGTGCAAAAGAAACCGCTTTTCCCATTAATAGGCACAATAATGCAAAGTATAGCTTGTGAAGATTGAGTAATCACCATCAGTTGAGTAATATTCAGATCCACCCGATGACAATTCTAGTATACCCCAAACAACTAGTAGAATTAGAAATCCAATCCCACTACCCAAATACTTTGTTACAAACTTTATCTGAAATCTTTTTTGGAACATGAGTCTCAACCAAACCACAAACACTAACACCATGAACATTAATTAATTCCTTAACCTGCGTTCGATTAGAGGTTTTATTGAGGCCCCTGATGTTTTAGGCAACAAGTTTTAACATCATTAAACCGATTGAGAGGAACCTACACCTATATCAACTAATTCAGGTTCCTTTCGTAAATCAACACCCTCACTCATAAAACTACCAGTTCCTTCTTGATAAGAATTAACTTCCTTGGTTATTATATGATGAACATCACGTTGCCAGTAAAAGAACATCTTCTGATTTTCTGTCCACCCATCAAGAATTCCAATTGGAGGGAATTCTCTTTTATCAAAATTTTCCCTTAATTCGTCTCTTTGATGAGTATACAACCTAGTTTTTCATCAAAATCATCATATATGTCAGCAACATCATCATAAGCAACCATCCCACTCTTCCTCAATATATCGAACCTATTAGAAACGCCCTTGCTACTCACTCCAGATAACTTAGTATTCACAGCATGCACTCTATCATCAGAACTTCTCTTTTCAGCCCCATTCTCTTAGATATTATTCTTTCATTTATTCTTTACATTCCCCAAATTCAGGACATGTTGATATTATACTTATATATATCCCCCCATACTCTTCTTAGCAACATTCTTCCTAGTATTACTCTGAAAACCAGATCTGTTTTTCCCCTAATTATTAGCACCTTCTGAAGTCTTATTACCACCATAACCCGTATAAAATCCCCAAGCAGCATTCCCATCATTATAACCTCTTCCATCACTCCGATGAGCAACTTTACCACTTGAAACATTAGTAACACCATCCTACCTAGGACCATTATAGCCCTATAACCTACTAAAAACACTGGTTCTACCTTTATCCTGACCATCACTCTACTGTCTATTCTCATGTTGATAGTTCCCTTCCTTAACAACCCTATTCTTCTTTCCAACCACCTGAAATCCCTTAGAATCCACTCCTTTACCATCCGAATCAACCCCATTATTTCCCCTTCTAGTATCATATTGATCATCCTAGTGCTTCTTATATCTTGGAATAGAACTACAATTAGCATTATAGTGCCCAAAATCACAATAATGAGAGCAACGTAGGGGTTTCAACTCATATTCCACTTTCAGAAGAGTACTTTTGTCTATTGACTTACCATAACTAGGATATTGGACTTTTACAGAATTCGGGAGATCAGCATCAGCACATACTTCCACTAAAAATCTAGGAAATCAAGCCCGACCACTATAGTTAGCACACCTCTCAGTTGTCATTTTATCCGGCATAATTAGGTCCCCAATGCAGCTTATTATCAGACTAAGACAATCTTCATTCCAAAATTCCAATGGTAGTTCTATCTTTGAGGCCCACACATGAATTTTCTTTGGTTCATGCTTTTGTAACTTCAAATTCATCTCCCATCTTTTAACACATAAAGGAACATTATTCACCGACCATGTTCCATACTCTAACACTTTTCCCAATCCTTCTTCAATCTTAAATCAAAAAAAGAAAAAACCAGAGTTATTAGATGAGACATCAATTAACCCATAAGCTTTCCACATTCTCCTCAAATGATAGTTAACAACCCCAAAAGAAAGTTTAGTCCCAATAGAGTACCCATATAATGTCAAAGCTTGAGCAACCACACTCAAAGACAATTGTTCCTTTCTAAGTTTGACAACTTTGTCACCAGAAGACAACTTTCTCACCAGAAGCACAATCTTCTCATTACTTTTTTGGACCCCTTAACAGCCCCTAGATAAGATTTTTTTACTATTATGAATATGATAACCACATGGCTTTGAAGCATTAAAAATAATTTTAGGATCATTTCTAGGACTATTTCCACCATCAGTATTAATATTCTCAACAAGACCAGGATTCCCAACCAAAACAGAATTACCAGCATCACGAATAGTAGCACCAATCATATCCACGTCACCAATATCACCAGATTTGCCATTAGAATCAGCACCAGGCATAAACACCATATCAATACCCTGTAAATTAATCCCAAAAGAAGACCCAAATGCAGGAGACCTAGAAACAGGAGTAGCAGGACTGCCAACCCAATGATTTTTAGTACAAAGGGCTAGTGCAATTTGCTTAGTACAAGGAGAAACTGCAATTGTGTCACACCCTCAAAATCCACGTGCGAAGTTTTACTGCGAGACGTGTGAACAAACCAGGATCACAGTCAATAGTTACTCAGAACGACTCTATATGCCACATTTAAAATAAAACCAACCAAAGTTCAAACTTTAAAACCATGCAGAAGCGTTTTGTAAGTAAAGCAAACCCAAAGTATATAAATGCATAATATGGCAAAACACGCGCCAACCCAAATGATTAAACATTCATAAAAAAACCAACAAAGATGTCTTTAAAATAGAGTCTTAGAATGCATGATGAACCCGTGCAGTGCTCCTAATGGCAATCGAAGTTAACGACCAGAGAATAGCATACTAAAATGTCAACACAATGGTTGGTGAGTTCAAGAGTTTACGTTTATCATAAATATTAACAATTGTATAACATAAGAAGTGCATTGAAATAGATAGGTAGTCTATATTCACATGTATTAATTATAGTGATTTCGCGATCGAAGCTGACTGTGTTTCGTTTGTTGCCTCCCGTCACGACTTACCAGGTCGTGACGAATATTTGTGTATAAGACAAAATTGCACCCGCTTGACCTCCAGTCTCACGGGTGGGGCTCGTCAGACCCGGTAGTACTACCCAAGATTTCCCGCTAGTTACCGTTATTAACGATCCTAAAGTGTGAGGACTTTCCATGGTATTAAGCCCTATATTAAATACATACACAACTTATAATAATAATAAAATAACGTTTGAGTATAAGTATGCTACCTCCCCCAGAAGAAGGTTTATAAAATAAGGGGCATGAACTCAGCTGATGCGTAACGAATAATGATTAGAGCTAACACGGACGGAAAGACAACCCTTCAAAGGTTACCTAGAACACGCAAGTACATAAGTACGTGTACACAGAAAACTTAACAACCCTAGGTGCTCAATAAACACATTGACCCAAGGTTTCGGAATGCAAGACTCATTTGAGCTAGTTGACCCATTTGACCAGTTTGTGACATATTAATTGAAATATTGTTTAATCATGCATATCAACTTAACATACATGAATATCATACATATTATTCACGTGTATCACATCATCAACCCAAGTTCTACTAATGTTGTCATACTACATTAGATCATAATACAACTCATGTGAATCTCAAACAATCAACATGCTCAACAATGATCAAGTTCAATCCCAAACATGATTCTCTAATCACTCACCATAATCCATCATTATGTATAATAATCAAGAACCTAAATTTCCTAAATGATCAATCAAGTATCTATACAACCCAATTAACACATTCCACCACATTAGATATCATCAACAAGCATTCTAACATGATCCCCATATCATGAACATACCTAATTCACCATATCCAACATTCCTCAAAAATAAAGTTTCCCTTTTGGGAAAGTAACACCCAAAATCAATCTAACATCAAAATTCATTCATGAATTCGTCAACTTTATACCTAGTCAAGTTCATAACTATCATCTAGGCATGGCCAACATCATCAATTCATCATAATTCACAAACCTCATATCCAAAAGTTTATACTTATAGCAAGGTGTGCACAACTACTAGATTTCATGATCTTTCTTGCACAATCCATGTAAACTAACATCAAAGCAATACAACTAACATCATACAATCATTAAATCATGATCAAATCACAAAATCATACATTTCATATGAATAAAGTTTCCCTTTCGGGAAAGTCATATCCAAAATCCATATTTTCATCAACTTTAATCTCAAATTCATCAATAACATCCCTAATCTAGTTCATAGCAATCATAACAATCCATATAACATATGGCAATCATCAAAACATGAATTCCATGAAGAAAAAGTTTCTTCTTTGGGCAATGTATGAACTAGATGATCAAACCATGGATTTCTTGCATAATCAACATAACCTAGCATTCATACAACCTAACTAACATTATATCAACATCTAAAAATCATCAATTTCATATTCTCATACATAATTTCGAACTAGGGTTCATCATGAATCAAAACTATGAAAACTTGATGAAATCTAACCTTTAAACATGTAGAAATCAAGAATTCGACTCTAACACCTTGCAACCACTTGGAACTAATCAAAATCGACTTGTATGTGCTTGTTCTTGCTCAATTTCGAAAATAATGAGGGGTTTGGGGCTGCCTATGGCCGAAATTGGGTTGTGGGAGGCTATGGTTGTGATTTTTCTACTTAACATAAATAGATTTTTGCATATAAACCCCCCTTTTAACCATTTTTTGTAAAAGTTAATATCTTTAGCATTTTTTTAACAATTTTAACTACAAATTACAAGTATTATTAATCAATAATCATAATCACAAACATTTACAACAAGTCACACAACACATGAAATATATATAACACGTTGTCACGTTATCGCGTAAAATTCACAAAATAAATGTTTAAAATTCTATAAATTCATGAACCACATAATCATAACTAATAATCAATATTATTAATTAGATTATTATTATTTATCATAGATTAGTATTATTAAGTCACCAACGTTCAACGACAACTAGTGTGTGCCCATGACACGTGTATGCAAGACCTAACGGAACTAACGGAGTTTGGTAACAGAAAATTACCGGATGTCAATTATCCCCATGTTGAAAGAATTTTCGTCCCGAAAATTGTGTTACATGGTTGTGCTACATCCCTGGTTTACTGAATTGACATAAAGGAATCGAGTGAGTTGTCACATCATCCCCATGTTGAAATAAATTTCGTCCCGAAATTTAATCAGTACCTTCCCTGACTGTTGTTGTCGTTTTCAACAGATGAGGGTACTTAAGCTTCATCTGATCCTCGCGTTCCCACGTGTCTGGTCCACGTTTTGAGTTCCAACGAACTTTGACTATAGGTATCTTACTTTGTTTAAGAGTCTTGACCTCACGATCCATCACTTCAACCGGTTCCTCAACAAATCGTAGTTGGTCATCTACTTATACTTCCTCGAGTGGTACAACTAGTGTGTCGTCAGATAGACACTTCTTTAGATTCAAGATGTGAAATACGTTGTGAACGCCACTCAGTGAATCAGGTAAGTCCAATCGATATGCCACTGGACCTATTCTTTCTAAAATCTCAAATGATCCAACGTATCTTGGATTAAGCTTGCCTCTTTTTCCAAACCGAATCACACCTTTCCACGGCGAGACTTTTAGCAACACTTTGTCACCTATTTGAAACTCCAAAGGTTTTCGTCGTTTGTCTACGTAACTCTTCTGTCTATCTCGCGCTGCTGCCATGCGGTTTCGTATCTGTACTATCTTCTGTCTCATGTACCAACTCAGGACCAGTTAACTGACTATCACCAACTTCTACCCAATAAACTAGTGATCTACACTTTCGCCCATATAATGCCTCAAATAGTACTTCCTTGATGTTGGTATGATAACTATTGTTATACGAAAACTCAACCAATGGTAAATGAACTTCCCAGTTATTGCCGAAATCGATCACACAACCTCGTAACATATCTTCCAAAGTTTGAATAGTACGTTCACTTTGTCCATCGGTCTGCGGATGATAGGAAGTACTCATATCTAGGCGTGTACCTAATGATTTCTGCAATGATTGCAAGAAATGAGACGTAAAACGAGCATCCCAATCAGAAATAATCGAGATCGGCACACCATGTCTCGAAACTACCTCCTTCAAATAAATTCGAGTTAACTTGTCCATATTGTCAGTTTCCTTGATCACCAAGAAGTGAGCTGACTTAGTGAGTCGATCGACGATCACCCATATCGTGTCACAACCACTAGGAGTTCTGGGCACCTTAGTGATAAAGTCCATGGAAATTTGTTCCCACTTACACAAGGGGATCTCAAGTTGTTGCAATAACCCAGATGCTTTCTGATATTACACCTTAACCTTAGATCAGGTCAGACATGTGCTCACGTATGTAGCTACGTAAGCCTTCATATTAGGCCACCAATAGTGCGCCTTCAAATCATGATACATTTTGTCAGATCAAGGATGTATGGAATATTTAGACTTCTGTGCTTCACTCATAACCAAATATCTTAAATTTCCATGCAAAGGCACCCATAGTATATCCATGAAATACTGAATTCCATCGGATTTGACTTCCAACTGTTTATCCATCCCGCGTAAAGATTCAAATCCAACATTCTCACCTTTTAAGGCTTCTGTCTAGGCTTCCTTGATCTGTTCAGGCAAGTGAGTACTAATCGTGAGTTGTAGAGCACGCACCCGTCGGGGCTTAGCGGTTTCCTTTCTACTCAAGGCGTCGGCGACTACATTTGCCTTTCCCGGGTGGTATTTAATAGCCCAATCATAGTCGTTCAACAATTCCACCAAGCTTCGTTGCCTCATGTTAAGCTCTTTCTGCTCAAAGATATGCTAAAGACTCTTGTGATTGGTGTAAATTGTGCACTTGGTACCGTACAAGTAATGTGCAGGATCGGGTTTTGTCACTTAACACTTGGATTTCTCTCAAACTCGCTTATACAACACTCAGATCAGTTGAAGTAGAATCTCTTCTAAGAGTTGATACTAATATAATAAGTAGCAAAGAACACAAAGAAATAATTTTCAAGGCACTTGTATATATTTTTTCTCAACTCAAAGTATTACAAGACTCTTACAAGCATGAAACAAGAGTTACGATGAGAAACTATATATACTAGATCCTACAGCCGGATATACTTTGATACCAGCTGCAAACCTAAGATTAAAGCATATATATAATGCTAAAGTTAAGGTATCTTAGATAAAGTATTATCTAAGATATGGTAGTCATGACATGTCCATGACTTACCTTTTGTCACCAACTAAAGTTGGCAACTGTACTAACTTATAAAGGTAAACAGTGGAATAAAGTATGGTCAACTACATGGCTTTTGAGAAAACGCCATGCAGTATCTCAGAGGTCTGCAGCGGAGTGTCAGAGAGACCATACCTATGTCCACTGGATAATAGTAGTGTCTTTCGAAGGTAAGTTGTCTTCGAAAGAACAAGTTCTTCCAAAGCCACTTATACTTTGGAAGAGGCTTCTATACTTTCGAGGATTGAGGACTTCTTTCATACTTCAGAAGTTGACTTTCACTCTAAGTCTTGATCTTCGGAAGTGAATACTTTGTCTTCGGAAGTGGGAGTTTTCCTTCAGAAGTTAATCTTATACTTTGTCTTCGGAAGAGCTCCTTTTCCTTCGGAAGTTTCACACTTAGCTTCAGAAGTCCTTTATTAGTTGCACCAAAATAGTCTTAGTGATTTGGCTTTGGTTGCACCAGCCTTTCTAGATCCAACAAACTCCCCCTAGGCTGATGCTACTAAAACCTCACTTGTTTCTGCTTCTCAAAGCTTTCAACACCAGGGACAGAAGATATTTGTCTGTGTCCTTGTTCTTCCCTGAAGTGGTGCTGAGAAGCTTGTACAAGTCATTAATGGATAGGAGATCCATTCTATCACTCTGAATGACATGTACCCTTTGTTGTGCACCCTGAGAAGAGTTAGTTGAAGGGGGTTATAGTCATACTCCCATCTAACTATGGATTCAAGTTCAGGACCCTCAACCATTTGTAGAAAGGCTTTGCCTTTGGTTGTTGATCCCTTCCTTTTCTCCTCGTCTCTCAGTTTCAACTCTTCTTCAATCTTGATCCTAGCCGTCAGCTCAGTCAGATGAAGACTGCCCAGGTGATTTCTTATGTGAGGACCGACTTTAGAGTTGGAGGGGTTGGACAGTGGCTTCTCTGCTAACTCAGCAATATCAAATCTACTTAAGTGTAGCAGAGATGAGGCATTTAGCCTGTTGAGCTCTCCACTCTCTCTCTCAACAACAAAGTTGTGAGAAGATTCTTTGAACCTCCATTGGATGATCTTTTTCCTAGGCACAAGGGGTTGTCTTGGCTCCCTGTCACCTTTCTTGGTATCCAGCAGAGTCAGCAGCCTTCTCCTTAGCTTTTTTCTTCCTCATTCAAAGTATCTAAATTGAGGCCAAGGAGATTTGCAGCTTGGTCCAATGTTCCTCCGGGCAGATCAAGAAATTGATCTCTAGTGAGGGAACATGAGGATCCATCAACATAAGTCAGTTTGACAGATGTCGCTCAGGGTTGTGCAGTTGATGAGCGTTGTCTTGATTGCCTTGAACTCCTCTAAGGAGAGATGTTTAGAAGGCTGAGGGGATGGTTTGAGAGGTTGTTGGGTAGGTTGTGGTGTTTGGGTTCTGGCTAGCGTTTTAGGTTGGAGGATGGGTAGTTTAGGTGGTTGAGGTGAGGAGGTTGGTAAGGATGATGGTGTAGGTTCAGGGGTGTAAGGTTCATTGGTTGGTTCAGTTTTAATGGGGAATGGAAAAAGAATTGGTTCAGGTCGTGGTTGGGTTTGAGGTTGGGGTTGAGTAGTTGGTTTGAAGATCATCCCTTGTCCCCTTTTGTACATCTCCTTCCTCTTCCCCGAGCGAATGTCAGCCTTTATGTCACTGACATGTCGCTGGAGGGTCTTCTTAGACATAGGACCCACTTGCATGCTAGAGAAGCCATGAACCCGAAGATAGTCTTTCATCCAGGCCTTTTCACCTATCTTCTTGGCAGCAACTAGTCCTGCTTCCTCTTCCTTCTTCCTCTTTACATCATCTTTTCCTTGACAGCTTTCTTTCTATCTTTCTCCATTTGATGTTGCTCTTTGTTGAAGAGCCATAAGATCGTATCATTGTTGTGTGGAGATAGTTCTTCTAGAGAGAAACCCCTGGAAGTTAGGAAAGTTATCCTTTCCCTCCTAAGCTGCTAATCAGCTTCTCTTTCTTTTCTCTCCCTTTCTTCCTTTAAGGCCAACATTGCTGCTTCTTCTTTTTGTTGGTTTTGCAGCAAAGTTGCCTTTTCCAACTCAACTAACTCCTCTAGTGGTAGCATAAGTACATCTTCACTCACAGCTCCTAGATTGACAAGTCTGTCAATGATTTCCACCCTTCTTTTATTGTTGACAGTCTCTTGGTTGGCTGCAGCTGCTTTGCTACTATCAGCTAGCAGTTTTCCAGTCGGAAGTCTACCTTTTCTTTTGAGCTTTTCTAACCTTTCTTCCTCCTAAAGCTCTTCCTTAGTCATCTTCCTTTTTCCTTTGATGTCTTCGGAAGTGCTAGACTTTGGGGGTTCTTGGATGGAAGGTTCAGGTTGAGTGGTGGAAATAGGAGCTAAAGTTAATGCTGATGTTTGAGCTAGGGGTTGGGTGAGAAAATCCTCCCTATTAAACTCAGATGCAAGTTCTAGGATTGCTTCTGTGACTATTAGATCATCGGATAAAGAGAATAGTCCTTCCGCAGCTGCAATCTCAGCTTCGGAAGATTGAAGTTGTTCTTCCGAGGCTTTGACTTGTGCTTCGGAAGTCTGTGAGAATGCACTACCTTTCCCAACTGTCTCAGTTGCTGGGCCATCAGTCCTTTTTTCCCCTTCAAAATTAATCTCAGGTTCCACTTGGACCTTAGGTTGACCAACTTTCTCATTAGTGGTAGAAGGTGCATTAAACCTCTAAAGCTCTTGAGCTCTGAAGTAAATCACAGACAAGTCAGGACTTGGCTATTCAATGAGAGATTCCAACAGGAAATTGTTGAAGAACCTGTTGAGATCTTGGAGCATCCTTTGATCCACTTGAATTACAACTGGAGGAGGCTCAGGAAAAACTGAAGCTTGTTGCATAGGGTATCTTGAACTTAAGGAAGTGAGAGCTTGACTATGTGGTTCCTCTTGTCTTTGGCTTTGTCCCTAAACACTCTCCCCCTTTTTGGTAGCATCATCTTGAGAGCTTGATGAGCTGGAGGAAGAGGCCAATGAGACCTGAATTGGTACACGCCTAACAGATCTCCCAATCTGTTTCTCAGCTAGTTTAGCCTTGAGATTTTCAATCTCAAGTTGCTGAGTGGAAGACCTATCCTCTAGAGTCCTAACCTTAGATTCAAGATTTGAGACATTAGAAAGTAGGTCTTCGATGGTGAGTTGTAGTCTTCCCTCATCTTCTTTTGAAGAATTACAGGGAGATGAGGTAACATACCTAGTATGTTCATCCTCACCACCAGATGTGGTTTCTCGGCGCCCTAGAGTCATCAAAGGGCATGGTTGCCGTAGATTCAATCTCAGTAATGTTACCAATGTCCTGAAGGTCCATTGAGCCTCCTTCAATAGTGGCAGCTGAATCTACATGAGTCCCCTCCACATCAGTGGGACTCAACTCAGTAAAGGTTTGCTGATGGGGGCTAGACATAAGAGATCTCTCTGGGCTCTATTGATCCTTGAGAGGGTGTTGTGGATCAACTTCATTGCCCCGAAGAGACATAATCTCTTCATCAGCTCCTATTAGTAGGTCAGTAAAGGATATAGAGGTTGAGCCTAATGACTCGGGACTTTGATCAATGTCTAAAGGCGTCAAGCCTATGGTGGGGTTGTCCTTTTTGGCTGCTCAGGGGAGTATAAAGACTCTCCCTGAGGGTTTTCAGCTTGGGTTTTGGGCTCATGGGTTTGAGACTGACGAGACTCAATACCCATATTGAGGTCAATTGTGAAGGATGGGTTGGACCTCAAACTGAGTGGGTGTTGGACCTTATATGCCCAAGACACATACAAGATTGATGTGGTTAGTACGTTATGATTCAAGTCAGGTCATACCTAATAACAAGCTATACAAACACCAATTAGTATTTATTTGTTGATAAGATCAAACAAATAAATACCGACACCAATTTAGAAAATGGGTTTTTCTAAAACGTTGCTTTTGTAAAAGAACAACATTATGTGGATAATTTGTTCATGCGAAATTGTTTGTTTCATTATTTAAGTTGGTTAAATAATAACAAATAAAAGTGTGTTATTGTTATAAAATTAAAAGAGGTTTTAATTTTATAAAATGAAGGGTAAGAGTGTAACTTTTTATTATAAAACTAAATGGGAGGGAAACCCATTTTGGATGGGTATTTCGGCCGCCCATATGGGGCCTTGGGACCAGCTTTTTATCTTGGTCTTTGAAAGAGTTTATTCTCTCTTACACTTCATCATCATTCACACTTTTCTCTCTAACATCACAAGCAAAAGAACCTCCAAAAACCAGGGCTCTTTTCGGATTTTAGAAGCTGGAAAAAGGGGGCTGAAAAATTTCGGTTTTGGAGGAGCTAAAGGAGAGTTATCTTTGGTGTTGCATCCTAACAAGCAAGGTGTTTGAAGAGCTTGTGGGTATCACAACTTGAGGTTCTCTCTCTTGAGGGCTGGACATTCAACAACATCTTCATATTCATCTCATACATCTACAACATTTGCACAAGAAAGGTTGTTTTCTATTAACACCCTATGGTTGTTTTGTGTTGTTTGATAGCATGTTATTTCACATACATTTGATCCTTGTTCTTGGGTTTTGTTTGTAGTTTAATATGGCAAAATTTTTCAGATTATAAACCATATGTTAAACCTCATATTCCGCTGCGTTTTCATAGTTTAAATGGTTAAACTAAGTGTTTTACATGTGACAAAACCCAACAATGACATCTAGAGCCGGTTATGTGGAATATATGCTTCAAAAGGTCTTGAAAAATTAGTTTTCATGGACTTTTCAACCCATTAGGGGCTGTTTTGTTGTGGATGTATGGATCCCTTATATTTCAAGGTTTAATCTTGCATGCTTTGGTTTAAACCTTGAAAGTTTTATATCAAATGGTTGATTGTGTTGTTTGGACAAACCTTAAAGTTTTAGTTTATGTTGGCTGAAACTTTAGGGCTGAAATAAGGGGTTCATTGTTGTTCTTGGATGTTGAATATGTTTCTCATTATGGTGCAGAACATAGCCTTAGCCTTTTGTGTTTGGTGTTGGTTGATTGTGATTTGTCTTGTTGGTTTTGATTCTTGTAAGGGTTGTAATTTTGTGTTTTGTATTTTGGGTTGTAATTTATTTATTCATTTGGTTATGTAATAAATAGATTAGGTGCATTTCTTTTATTAGAAAAATTGTATTAGGATATGATTTTTGTAAAAGAAGACGCACAAGATGAAGACTCAAAGAAGGACACAAAACACATGGACTCTTGAAGCTTTTGGATGTGGATTCAAGTTGGAGTTCATGGACACATTTTGATGTGTCATCTCTACCCTTAAGAAAGACCTTATGACAACACTTGTGATGGCAAACAAGTGTGGTCAACTTAGTGGCTATGGTTATGCACTCATATTTGTATGTTTATGCTTGTTTGGATGTTTGTTGTTTGATTGTTTGGTTGATATTTGGATATGCATTACAAACTCATTAACAAACTTAACAAGCTGAAAATTTGATGGTTCTTTATAATTAAGTGGTTAATAAAAGGTTATTAAAAGGATTAATGGTTTTAATAAAAGAGGTTTTATTAAAAGTGAACCATAGGGTACCTTGTATTTGAAAGCATGCAAATATAAGATACATAGAGTTTTCTAAACTAAGATTATGAAAACTTTAATTTCTTTTTTTAAACAAGTTTAACACCATCCATTTGCACAACACTTGAGTCATTTGGAAACTCTTAATGGGATAAAGGCCACCTACCCATTTTGAGGGAACTTGTGATTTGAGGTGGGGATACCATATTTGTGGGATAAAGGTCGCCTAACCACTTATGTTGGAAAACTCACATGTGAGTGCAAGTAGGGTAACTTGATTTTCAAACCATGTTAAATGGATCACCTACAATATGGTTTACAAAAGTGTTGATGGGATTAACATGCCGACTATACCTATGATGTTTTAAAGTCGATCCCATTCACTAGAAGTTGCAAAGGGTTGCAATTGTCAAAACGTTGACTACCTTGTTAATTTAAATAATGGATTAAGATCACCTAACCACTATTTAAATGTAACGTTGGATTCTAGAATTTTAAAATTGTGTAAGACACTTAAAAGGGGTTTTTAATTATTAAAAATGAACAATATCGAAATTACTAAAATTGAACTTTGTTATATTTTGTAGATGGCCACCAACAATAATGATAACAATGAAATCCCGTCCACTCACTCACTATCACTAAGGACCATTCTCAAAAAGGTGCGTCTAAACCATAACAACTTTATTGATTGGTTTCGAAACTTGAGAATTGTTCTCAAGCAAGAGAAACGATCATACATATTAGACGATCCGATTCCCGATCAACCTAGTGAGGATGATGAGGAGGCCTTTAAAAATCGGGTGAAATACACTGAGGACTCGGTCCAAGTGTCTTGCCTCATGTTGGCAAGTATTACTCCAGATCTCCAAAAGGAGTATGAACATCATGGAGCATACGACATGATAACCCAGTTGAAGGAAACGTTCCAACAACAAGCACGGGTTGAGCGCTTCGAAACGGTTCGAGCACTCCATGCGTGTTGTATGGACGACACCCAATCTGTTTCATCTTATGTAATTAAGATGAAAAGCCACATCGACCGCATCAAAAGGCATATCTGTCCCATCTCGAAAGAGTTGGCTACGGATTTGATCCTCAACTCTTTGTCAAAAAGGTTTGACAACTTTGTCATGAACTATAACATGAACGGATGGGACAAGAACATAAGTGAGCTTCACTCTATGCTCAAAACTGCCGAGGCGGCCATGGGTAAAAAGGTTTTACCCGTTCTCACCATTAATGAAGGTGAGAACAAGAAGAGGCCTCACCCCACACCCAAGGCAAGTGTTGCCAAGGGTAAAGGGCACGTTAGGGGAAAGGGAAAGGGAGTGGTAAGAGCGCCACCACCAAAACCAGCGGAGAAGAAGCAAAAGGTTGCTTCGAATGACCTATGCTTTAAGTGTGGGGTGATTGAACATTGGGCAAAAAATTGCCTAGTCCATCTCAAAGAGTTGCAAGCAAAGAGGGATGTCGGGCAAACCTCAGGTACAATTTTCATGATCCATATTGATCTAAATTTAATATCCTCTAACACATGGGTATTGGATACCGGATGTGGAACTCATATTTGCAACTTCTTGCAGGGGTTCAAAAGAACTAAGGACTTCAAGAATGGGGATGTAAGCCTCTACATGGGGAATGGAGCAAAGGTTCAAGTTGAAGGCTGAGGGGACTACATATTGAAGCTTCCAAATGGTTTGGAAGTAATTTTGAACAATATTTTGTATGCTCCTAGTTTGACTAGGAACATTATTTCTGTTGCCCAATTAAGACAATATGGTTATGTTTTGTCATTTATTGAGAATGAGATTCATGTTTCTTTAAATGGCACGTTTTATTTTAAAGTTATTCCCATTAATGGTATTTATGAATTGGTTCATGAAAACACATTATATGGTAGCTCATTGTACCAAACCACAACTAAGAAACTCAAATTGAATTTGAGTGATACCTATCTTTGGCATTGCCGTCTTTGTCATATAAACAAGAAGCGCATACAAACACTTTAAAAGAACGCTCTTTTAAAAGCAAATGAATATGATTCATTCAATGTATGTGAATCTTGTTTACAAGGTAAAATGACTAAGGAACCTTTTAGTGGCAAATCTGAAAGGGCAAAAGATTTATTAGGCATCATACATTCGGATGTATGTGGTCCTTTTAAACCAATGACTAGGTACCATGAAAGAAACTTCATTACCTTTACCGACGACTATAGTCGATACGGTTATGTGTACTTGTTAAGACACAAAGATGAAGCTTTTGAAATGTTCAAAATCTTCCAAAATGAAGTAGAAAATCAACTCAACAAGAAAATAAAAATTCTCCGCACCGATAGAGGAGGTGAATACCTGAGTGATGCTTTTAGAGATCATCTTAGAAGTTGTGGGAGATTGTTGGACCTTATATGCCCAAGACACATACCAGATTGATGTGGTTAGTACGTTATGATCCAAGTCGGGTCATACCCAATAACAAGCTATACAAACATCAATTAGTATTTATTTGTTGATAAGATCAAACAAATAAATACCGACACCAATTTAGAAAATGGGTTTTTCTAAACGTTGTTTTTGTAAAAGAACAACATTATGTGGATAATTTGTTCATGAGATATTGTTTGTTTCATTATTTAAGTTGGTTAAATAATAACAAATAAAAGTGTGTTATTGTTATAAAATTAAAAGAGGTTTAATTTTATAAAATGAAGGGTAAGAGTGTAACTTTTTTTATAAAACTAAATGGGAGGGAAACCCATTTTGGATGTGTATCTCGGCCGCCCATATGGGGCCTTGGAACCAGCTTTTTATCTTGGTCTTTGAAAGAGTTTATTCTCTCTTACACCCCATCATCATTCACACTTTTCTCTCTAACATCACAAGCAAAAGAACCTCCGAAAACCAAGGCTCTTTTCGGATCTTAGAAGTTGGAAAAAGGGGGCTAAAAAATTTCGGTTTTGGAGGAGCTAAAGGAGAGCTATCTTTGGTGTTGCATCCTAACAATCAAGGTGTTTGAAGAGCTTGTGGGTATCACAACTTGAGGTTCTCTCTCTTGAGGGCTGGACATTCAACAACATCTTCAAATTCATCTCATACATCTACAACATTTTCACAAGAAAGGTTGTTTTCTATTAACACCTTATGGTTGTTTTGTGTTGTTTGATAGCATGTTATTTCACATACATTTGATCCTTGTTCTTGGGTTTTTTTTGTAGTTTAATATGGCAAAATGTTTTGCAGATTATAAACCATATGTTAAACCTCATATTCTGCTGCGTTTTCATAGTTTAATGGTTAAACTAAGTGTTTTACATGTGACAAAACCCAACAGTTGGAGCCCATTGTTCCACTCTAGTCTTTTTGGATAGAACAAGAGGAGCTTGTTCAATCAAAGAAGATTGAACAGGGGTTCGTTTGGGGCGTCTTTGATAAGTGATAGTGATGGGGTGAGAAGGTAAATTTGGCAGTGTGAGGGTAGTTGTTGGTGTGGGTTCTTCACCTGTGGGGGTTAACAGGGATGTCACCAGGATCCATTGGCTCAGTCATACCTAGAAGAAGTGCAGTATATATTCCGGTGAAATTGGTGGACACTCTCTTCAAAGTCTTGAAGATGGTCGGCCTCATTTGATGAACAGTCAGAGCAGCTGCACAGACAAGCTGACTCTGGTCCAGCTCACAATTGATTATATGCTGAAGAAACCTGGGATACATGAAGAATGTGTCTCGCTGGAGATTCCCCATAAGATTGATCAGCACAAACCTTGAGTAATTAAAGCGAAGGCTTCTCACCAAACCATGAACTAGGCACCCTAATTCATATGGGATTTGATCCCATCCCCCAGATTTGTTGGACAAGCAATGAAGAACAACATGCAGCAGGGACTTCCAGTTGTAAGAGAAGTTAAACTTTTAGATGGTTGACCTGCTTACATCCCCACCATATCCTATTTGGATATAGGTGTTGTCCAAATCTGCCTTGGGGAACTCTGTAGGAGGGCCCTCATCAAGAAGCTCGAGATGCTCCCTGATGAGTTGTTCAAAAATGACCAACTTCTGGCCACAGATGCTCGATCTTATTACACGAACCCCATTTAGGGTTTCAATCTGACCATTTGCCCAAAATTCAGCCATATGATTTGAGTAAACCGTGGAGTTAACAGTCAGGGCAGTGTATTAAGAGGATTGGGTAAGAAAGGAGATGATATCTGAGAAGTCGGCATCCCTTGAAGAATCAAGAATTGCGACTTGGTTGTGCTGAGGGTTAAGTGCCATTTGAGAAAGTTGCAGGAAGATAGTTCAGAATAAGGTGAATTGGGGATGAAGAAAGCTTTTAGGGCAGTAAATTTGGTAAAAAGATGAAAGTGATTAGCCGGTGTTATTTAAATGGGTGAAATGGCGGTTTAAAGGGTTTGGATAAGATGATGGGATGTTTCAGTGGAGGATGTGACAGGGGCGGTAAGGTTTAGTCCATTTAAATAATCCGACATCATTAACAAAATCTTTACTTTTTACATAGTGGGGCCCAAAAGATTTCCGTTACACAGTAAAGTCTTTCTTCCGAGTATAAAGCATTTCCGAAGGTAATGTTCTTCCGAAGGCAAATTTACTTCCGCAGGTAAAGTTTTTACTTCCGAGAGTAATTGTTGTTTTCCAAATGGAGAGTGTTATAAGCTTCAGAAGTAGATCTGATATGAAATCAATCGCTTCTTTCGAGACTAAACAACTCTTCCAAGAAGAAAATTTTCCTGGGAGGAATTTGTTTCGGAAGATATGTAAAATATCTTCCGAAGGTTAATTCCTCTACGAAAGAATTTATACTTAGAGAAAATTTCAGAGAAGGACTTTTTGTAATAGGGCTTAGATTGTTTTGACACAAGACTTTACACATTAAAAGGTTTTCAAATGAGATAGACTAATCAAGGTTTATCATCCCAATAGCTGTAATGAGATATTTGAATCTTTGTTCATTAAAGGCTTTGTTGAACAAATCAACATATTGTTCATTTGAGTCAACTTTGATTAGCTTGATTAGATTTTTCTCATGAATATCTCTAATAAAATGGTACCTAATATCAATGTGCTTAGTCTTGGAGTGCTTCAGTGGATTTTCAGTAATGGAGATAGCACTGTTGTTGTCAATGTGGATAGGATTGCTCATGAATTTGAATCCGTAGTCTATCATCTGGTTCTGAATCCACAGCAGCTGAGCGCAGCAACTAGCAGCAGCAATGTATTCAGCTTCAGCAGTTGATGTGGAGACACAGAATTGCTTCTTGCATTGCCATGAGATGATCCTTCCACCAAGAAATTGACATCCACCGGATGTTGATTTCTTGTTGATATTACAACCACCATAATCAATGACAGATTAACCATAGAGATTGAAATCACTATTCCTTGGATACCAGAGACTTAATTTAGGTGCTCCTTTGAGGTATCCGAGGATTCTCTTGGCAGCAACTAGGTGAGACACCTTTGGAGCAGCCTGATATCATGCACAAATATAAGTTGCAAACATGATATCAGGTCTACTTGCTGTGGAATACATCAGAGAACTGATAATTGCTCTATACTAATGTTGATCAGTATCCTCCCCCTCAGAGTCAGGGTAGAGATTATGGTTTCTGGGTATAGGTGTTTTGCCTGCCTTACAATCTTTCATGTCAAATCTTTCTAAGATGTCATTGACATACATAGATTGACTGATGAAAAACACTTCCTTCATTTGCTTCAACTGAATTCCAAGGAAAATGTCCATTTTTCCCATGGAACTCATCTCAAACTCCTTATTCATGATGCTCTCAAAGTCTTTACGCATTTGGTCATTTGAGGAACCAAATATGATGTCATCAACATAGACTTGAACGAGCAAGATGTCTTTCCCAGACTTCCTTATGAAAAGAGTCTTATCAATAGTACCTCTAGTGTAACCATTCTTCAGGAGAAACCGAGACAATGTCGCATACCACAGCCTAGGTGCTTGGTGCAGCCTATATAGAGCTTTATCCAATTTGCACACATAGTTGGGATGTTGTGGGTCTTCAAATCCTGGAGGTTGGCATACATAGACTTCCCTATCTATATCCCCATATAGAAAGGCACACTTGACATCAAGCTGGTAGACAGTGAAATTCTTGGATGCGGCATAAGCAAGGAAGATCCTAACTGCCTCAAGTCTTGCAACAGGTGCAAAGACATCAGTATAATCGATTCCTTCCTCTTGAGTGTATCGTTGAACCGCCAGTCTTGCTTTGTTCTTGATGATCAAGCCTCTATCATCTCTCTTATTTCTAAAAATCCATTTAGTGATTATAGGTACTTGACCAGATGGCAGCGGACATAGGTTCCAAACCTTTTGTCTTTTGAATTGAAGCATCTCCTCTTGCATTGATTCAACCCAACTACTATCTTTCAAGGCATCTTCCACCTTCTTGGGTTCCATCTGGGATAAAAAGCATGAGTACAAGCAGACATTCCCATTGTGAGTTTGTCCCCTTATTCTCACACCTTCAGAGACTTCCCTTATGATGTTCCCAGCTGGATGAGTGTTATGAATCCTAAGTCTAGGAATTACCTCTAGTTGCAAAGATAGATCCAGATTGGACATATTTTGCTCAGGAGCTTGAACACTTGGTCCAACTGTTGTTTCAAACTCATTCAATGAGGACTGATTGAATGAATGAGAAACATCATCCTCATTTGTTTGCTGTGAAGCAGCATTAACAGTTGCATGTTCCTTAAGATGTTGCTTCCATCAGCTTGGTGTTGTGCAGTGTCACCTAATGAAGTTTGAGGGTCAACAGCTGAACCGCTGGTTGAAGCTTCACTATCCCTTGAGATAGTCATAGTGTCAGATCTGCCAATAGTGGGAGCTTGATTTGTTGTAGCTCATGGAGAACTTGGAATAGGTCTGGGTAGCTCAAACAGTTGGTCATCATCAGAATCACTTTGAGCACCTGTTCCAGCTGAAACATTCTCACAAGATGGTTTAGATTAGTTTGGAAACAATTCTAAATCAAAGATATGATCAGGGCCATTCCCCCTAACACAAGGAGTGTGCTCATTAACTACAATGTTGAAAGATTCCTCAAATTGTTGATTTTTAATGTTATAAACTCTATAAGCTTTAGAGTTAGAGGAATATCCAACAAAGATAGCATCATCCGACTTTTCAGCAAATTTTGCCGAATTGTCTTTTGTGTTAAGTATGGTACACCTGCTGTCAAAGGTCCTTAGAAAGCCAATGAACGGTGGCCTCTTGTTCCATAGATCATAAGGGGTTTTTCCATGTGGCTTAACTATAAGAACCCTGTTCTGCACATAGCATGCAGTGCTGACTGCCTCTGCCAAGAATGTTAGAGGCAGATTTGAATCAGCTAACATGGTCCGAGCAGCCTCGATAAGTGTCATGTTCCTCCTCTCAACAACACCATTTTGTTGAGGAGTTCTAGGAGCACTTTATTGTCTGGCAATCCTTTTTGAGTTACAAAATGAGTCAAGAATGTGGTTCTTAAACTCAGTCCCTTGATCACTTCTAATTATTTTAATCTTATGATCAATTTTATTTTCTATTTTAAGAATAAAAGCTTTTAAATATTCAACAGTTTCATCTTTGGTTCTTAAAAAGAATACCCATGTAAATCTAGTATAATCATCAACAATCACAAGGCAATATGATTTCCTTCCAATGCTCAATATACTTGTGGGACCAAATAGATCCATGTGCAATAAGTGTAATGGAGTGGTGATGGAATTAACAACTTTGGATTTATGAGATGCTCTGTGTTGCTACCCTTTCAGGCATGCAACACAGTTATCTTTGCAGAAAAATTCCTTTTTAGGCAAACCATGTACCAAGTTATTTTTATCCAATTTATTCATTGTCTTAAAATTTACATGACCCATTCGTTTATGCCATAGTGTTGACTCATCACCTTCAGCTTTGAAAATAAAAGCATGATACTTCACCCATTGGGGAAGCATTGTTCATATCCAGCTTGTACATATCCCCTTTCCTGGGAGATCTAAGAAGCACCAATTCCTGAGGAATTGTCATCCCGTGTTTGAGGATAATGCACTCATGTTCTGTGAAGAGCATTTGATGCTTTTGATCACAGAACTGAGAAACACTTAACAGGTTGTGTTCAAGCTGTTTGACAAAGTGAACTTTGTCAACTTCTAATTTTCCATTGTATATACTTCCTCTACCAGAAATATATCCTCCGGCCTCACCTCCAAACTAGACAGGACCTCCATCATAATGTTGAAATTGTTGAAGGAGAGATCTGTTCCCTGTCATTTGCCAGAAGCATCCACTATCCACAATCAAAACATTGTTATTCTTGTCATATGGATGTCCCTGCACATAAGATGAGATGATTAGTTTTGCTTGGAAACCCAAGCCTTGTTGGTCTTGGGTTCTTCCAATGATAGTGACATAATTGAACCAAAACTTAGGCATGGGGGTTCAATGGATGTCTTTGAAGAAGAGGTTTGGGCTGCAACATCTTCCTTGATCTTCCATTCCATCCTTTGGTTGATCATGGAGGATAAGCTTGTAAAAGCTTTTGCAGCATGGCATTCTTCCGAAGCTTCTTTCATTTCGGGAAGAAGCCTTCACCACATTTTCTTCCAAAGTAGTCTTCTTCTGGGATGGTTTCAAGGGTACTCTTTTATTCTTTTGAGTCTTGACAGCTTTAGTTTCCGAAGTCATTTTCCCTTCGGAAGAAGGACCTTCTTCCGAAAGCAACCTTGCTTCGAAAACAAGCTTTCCCTTTTTCATCACTTGAACCATTTGATATGGTACAAATGAGAAATCTTCCCTTACTCCTTCCTTTTTAACATTATTTGCATAATGTGTGCTAGCAGGATTGTAGTAACAATCATTGGCCATGTGGTTTTGCAGACCACACATTATGCATGCAATGTTAATCTTTTGGGAATTTGAGGATTGTTGTTTCTTGTTCTTTTTCTCTTCATCAGCAACCTTTCCCTTTAAATTCAGATCCTTGGGTAGGATAGGAATGCTGGTACTACACTCCTTTCCTGAATCAGAGTTTCCTACCACCTGGAATCCAGCTGAGATGAATACACCCTTTTGCTTTGGGTCTATCTTCAGCTTAGACTCAGCCACTTTCTTGGCAGTTTTTCTGGCTGCCTTAGCTGTGCTTCTTTTGGCTTTGGTGGTAAGGGGTTGATCATCACCGGTAGGAGTGGGTAAAATTACCTGATTCTTCCCTGTGATGGTCTCTATGGTTGCATCACTCTTTGACTCATGTGAAGGTGGGTCAGCAGATGGAACCTCTTGCTCTTCAGTACCACACCTTGGTTTTCTTATAGACTCATAAGTGTATGGTGGAGCAATTTCATTGGTTCCCAACCCACCTTTGTTTTGGTAACAAAGTTTTGAGTGAGAGGATGATGCAAGAATGGCTTGGAAGTTTCGCTCAGAAATAGCATACTTCCTGGCTTGAGCCTTAGTTGTGACAAGCTGGGCTTGAGCCTCAGACAATTTGGATATTAAATCCTTTATTTAAGTCTTATAGTTTGTGTGTTCATGGTTAATAAGGAAACAGTTTTCTCCAACTCCTCAATCTTTCTTTGATTGTAAGATTTAGCCCTTTTAAAATCAGATTATAAAACATTTAAATACTCAATATCGGATTTAATCTCCATATTGTAGTCCTGATACAATTTAACCTTAGCAATACAGGAAAGAGTACAGAGATGTTCATATACCTTATTGTCATCTGTTCAGGCCATAAGTGCTTGAGCAGGAGTCACATCCTCTACCATGAAGCTCCAATCAACTTCTTGAGCCATTGCAGCTGTCTCTGTTGACTTTCCAGTGGGCTTTGGTGTAGAGGGATGTGTGGAGGCTTGTGGGGTTCTCGGATTAGACTAGGGAGCCTTGCATTCCCTTGCAAAATGACCAAGTTTGTTACAGTTGTAACATTTGGCCTGGGTTTTGTCAAACCCAAATTTGCTGTTGATTGGGTTCTGGGGAAATTGCCTTCTAGTTCTCTTGAAGAACTTCTTTGTTCTGTATGTTAAGAGAGCCATTTGTTGGACTATGTCCTTATATTCCACATCATCTAGGCTGAAGCACTCTAGATCATCAAAGCAATACTGATAATCACTAGAGTGTCCACTTCCTGAGACAAAAGCACAACTTTCCTGAAAGGAACTTTGCTGAGCTTCTTGAGACCTTGGAGTCTCAGGAAATATGATGTATGGCCCAGAAGAACAAGATGACTGCTGGGTGTAAGTCAGGTACTGTTGAGGTTGGGAGGGTCCTGAGCCTTCAGCAACCATTAAAGCGTTGCTAGCAGGAAGACTCAAGGGTCTGCTTGTCTTATGGCCTCTCTTGTTTTCCATTTCCAAACGGCATCCATCAAGGATGCCATAGAGTTCGGTCATGGTGAGGGTGTTCAAATTTTCGGTTCTCTTGATGGAGACATAGTAGAACGTCCACTCATTGGGCAGTGCACTCATGAATTTTCTTGTGATGTTTCTAAGTTCAAGAGCGATTCCCACAGACTGAAGGGATGAAATGAGATCCATGTACCTGAAGTATTGTTGGCTGAGGGTCTCTCCAGCAATGTAGGTGAAGTTCTTGAATTGCTGCTTCAGTGAGTCCTTCTTGAAGTCATTGGAGCTGGAGTACATGTGAGCAAGTGCATCAAACAGTTCTTTGGCTAACTTGCAATGCTCAAACCCCACAATGATGGAGTTCGGAATTGCAGTCATAAGAACAGTCATATCATTATTGTCAATGTCCAGCTTCTTCCGGTCCTCATCAGAGTAGTCTTCAACGACTTTCTCTATCATGGCACCGTTTCCACCAGCCACCTTTGGCTTATACGGGCCATTGACAATAGATTGCCACATCTTGCTGTCTTGATACCTAATGAAGGCTTCCATGCGTCTGCTCCATGACTTGAAGTTTTCAAGGGTGATGATGGGTGCTTTAGTCATCGTCCCATCTCTACTTCAGACTTGTTCAGGGGCATTTTGAGTGTGGTGTAAGGAGGAGTGAAAAACAGGTTGATTAGGATGGTAAGATCTCACAATCAAGAGCGTAAAAAGCTCTGATACCAATTGCAGGATCAAGTTTTGTCACTTAACACTTGGATTTCTCTCAAACTCACTTATACAACACTCAGATCAGTTGAAGTACAATCTCTTCTAATAGTTGATAATAATATAATAAGTAACAAACAACACAAAGAAATAAATTTCAAGGCACTTGTATATATTACTTCTCAACTCAAAGTATTACAAGACTCTTACAAGCATGAAACAAGAGTTACAATGAGAAACTATATATACTAGATCCTACAGCCGGATATACTTTGATACCAGCTGGAAACCTAAGACTAAAGTATATACTACAATGCTAAAGTTAAGGTATCTAAGATAAAGTTTTATCTAAGATATGGTAGTCATGACATGTCCATGACTTACCTTTTGTCACCAACTAAAGTTGGCAACTATACTAAATGATAAAGGTAAACAGTGGAATAAAGTATGGTCAACTACATGGCTTTTGAGAAAACGCCATGCAGTATCTCAAGGGTCTGCAACGGAGTGTCAGAGAGACAATAATTATGTCCACTAGATAATATTAGTGTCTTCCGAAGGTAAGTTGGCTTCGGAAGAACAAGTTCTTCCAAAGCCACTTATACTTCGGAAGAGGCTTCTATACTTCCGAGGCTTGAGGACTTCTTTCATACTTCGGAAGTTTACTTCTGATCTTTCACTCTAAGTCTTGATCTTCGGAAGTGAATACTTTGTCTTCGAAAGTTGGAGTTTTCCTTTTGGAAGTTGATCTTACACTTTGTCTTCGGAAGAGCTCCTTTTCCTTCGGAAGTTCCACACTTAGCTTCGGAAGTCCTTTATTAGTTGCACCAAAATAGTCTAAGTGATTTGGTTTTGGTTGCACCAGCCTTTCTAGATCCAACATAATGTCTCGAGATCTTCAAGGCAAAGACTACTGCTCCTAACTCCATGTCATGAGTAGTGTAGTTCTTTTCATAAACATTCAGTTGTCGTGAGGCATAAGTTATCACTTTGTCACGTTGCATCAGGACGCAACCCAGTCCTTGGATGGAAGCATCACAATAAACCACGAAATCATCACTTCCCTCAGGTAATGCTAGTATCGGTGCGCTACAGAGTTCCCGCTTCAGCAACTGAAAAGCAGCTTCTTGACTCTCACCCAATTTATAGGTTGTTCCTTTATGGGTCAGAGCTGTGAGAGGTTGAGCGATTTTTGAAAATCCCTCAATGAAAGGACAGTAATACCCTGCCAGTCCAAGAAATTGTCTTATCTCACTAGGCGTCTTGGGTACCGACCAGTTCTTTATAGCCTCAATTTTTGCAGGATCCACTTGTATTCCCTTCTCATTAACGATGTGACCCAAGAATTGCACCTCACGAATCCAGAAATCACACTTAGAAAATTTCACATACAACTATTCCTTTCTAAGTAATTCCAGAATTAAACGTAGGTGCTCCTCATGTTCCTCCTTGGTCTTAGAATAAATCAATATGTCATTGATAAACACAATAACAAACTGATCGACATAGGGTTTTCACACGCGATTCATGAGATCCATGAACACTGCTGGTGCATTAGTCAACCCAAAAGGCATGACCAAGAACTCATAGTGACCATAATGAGTACGGAACGTGGTTTTGGAGATATCTTCCTCTCGAACTCTTAGTTGATGATAACCAGACCTCATATCAATCTTCGAATAATAGCTTGATCCCTGAAGCTGATCAAACAAGTCTTCGATACGAGGTAACGGGTATCGGTTCTTGACTGTGACTTTATTCAACTCCCTGTAGTCGATGCACATTCGGAATGTGCCATCTTTCTTCTTAACAAAGAGAACATGTGCTCCCCACAGAGATGAACTCGGTCAAATAAACCCTTTATCCAATAGTTCTTGAAGTTGTGTAGATAATTCCTGCAGTTAATTCGGTGCTAACCGGTAAGGTGCTCGCTCAATCGGAGCAGCTTCGGGAGTCAAATCGATCTGAAATTCAACTTGACGGTGAGGTGGTAGTCCAGGCAGATCCTCTGGAAACACCTCTGGAAAATCACGAACCACCGGAATATCCTATACTTTCTTTTCCTCTTGTTGCTTGTCGGAGACGAGGGCTAATATGGCTAAGTGACCCTTACGTAGCCACTTCTGAGCCTTTAGGAATGAGATGATGCCTATCATAGCACCACTCTTCTCACCCTTAACCGAAAGAGTTTCCCCGTCTATTAGAAGAATGCAAACGACCTTCTCATAGCAAATCACTTCTGCTTGCTTCTCGGACAGCCAGTCCATGCCTATGACCACATCGAAACTTCCAAGAGTAACAAGCATGAGATCAATGTCGAAGGTATGACAAGCGAGTTCTATCTTGCAATTCTTAAGGATGTGCATAACGGAGATTTGCTTACCATCAGCCAACACTACGACATACTTAGATTCCAATACAGAAGGCATATCACTTAAAAGACTACAAAACTTAGTAGAGATAAAACTCCTATCGGCTCTAGTGTCAAACAGTAAAGAAGCAAAACGACCATTAATAGGAAATTTACCAGTAACGGTAGTAGTATCATTTAGAGCCTCACCTGAACCCATGACAAAGGTTCTCCCTTTAGATCCACCATTGTTGCCACCATTGTTGTCACCATTGCCTCCATTGTTATTGTTGTCACCATTCTCGTTGCCATTCCCATTTCTACTCAGCTGAGGAGAGTTTTTTCTTGTAACGCCCTTCCTTTCCACACTCAAAGCAACCCTTTGGTGTTTCATGAGGCTACTGAGGCTGCTGAGGTTGTTGAGGCTTCTTCGTCAGTTCTCCACGACAATCCTTTGCCAGTGTCTAACCTTTCCATAACGTTGGCATCGATAGCTGTTACACCTGCCAGTGTGGTGGTAGTTGCATCGGTTGTACTTTGGGTTTTTCCCCACGTATCCACTTGGTCCTTGAGATGATGATGATGATTGGTGGAAGTTGCGATTGTTATCAAACCGTCTCTCCTGATGGTGCTGTTAAGGTTGGTGTTGCTGATGTTGGTTACCAGATGACGATCCTTTGCTGGTGTTGTTTTCCCACTTGCGTTTGTTGTCGGGCACGCTCGCCACAGCACCCTGCTTGGGTAACTTTCCTTGCTCCACAGCTTGATCAGTGAGCTTGTAAGCTAGTCGGATAACCTGCTGAATAGTAGGGATATTTGCAGCAGTCACCATACTCTGTATCTCCAGAACTAAACCACGTAACTCAATTTGTTGGCTCGGCGGGTCAACCATGCCTGGACAGAGTGTCGCAGCTTATGAGACCTAGTGGTGTAAGCCTCGATATCAGATCCATCCATCTTAAATTACCAGTTCTCAGCTTCTAGTTTCTAAACTTTATTACAAGGACTATATTCCTCCATCATCATTGCTTTGAAATCACCCTATGACAAAGCATTAGCCATCTCTTGGCCTTGCATCTAGACTTGAGCATTCCACCACGAGAGCGCTACACCATCTAGTGTTCCTTCGGCTCCTCCTCAGGCTCCCTTCCCAGGGCCTATCTAGGCTCGAGCTAGTTTTACAGCTCATGTATATGAACTATATCCTCGTGATGTGAGGCCAATAAAGCTGCAATAGCAATATGAGGTGTTCAGAGTAGGGGGTATAATATGGCGTCTCTAGTCAGGGTAGGGATCATACATGGAACATTTTTTTTCTTTTCTAGCATCCTAATAAGTGCAGTGCGATACTAGTCCCAATTGTCAGGATTACCCATGTCCCCCTCAATTTTTGACTCATTCGGAAAGTACACATCAGATATCAATACGGGGGTCTAGAACCATAACCCATAGACGACAAAGGAAGAATAGGAACGTCGGGTTCCTTTCCTAGTGCGTGTCGAATAGGGGATGAAGACGATGATGATGCCATATTGCAGTGTATGTGATGTGTATGCCAATGAGTATACAGTAAGAGGATGAGCAACGAGTAACTAACTAACTGTGTGCGGTTATAGACTTGTGTGTATGCAACCTAGTTCCCTATAACCAATGGCTCTAACACCAATCTGTCACACCCTCAATATCCACGTGCGGAGTTTATTGCGAGGCGTGTGAACAAACCAGGATCACAGTCAATAGTTACTCAGATCGACTCTATATGCCACATTTAAAATAAAACCAACCAAAGTTCAAACTTTTAAACCATGCGGAAGCGTTTTGTAAGTATAGCAAACCCAAAGTATATAAATGCATAATATGGAAAAAACACGCGCCAACCCAAATGATTAAACATTCATAAATAAAACCAACAAAGATGTCTTTAAAATAGAGTCTTAGAATGCATGATGAACCTGTGCAGTGCTCCTAATGGCAAGCAAAGTTAACGACTTGAGAATAGCATACTAAAATGGCAACACAATGGTTGGTGAGTTCAAGAGTTTGCGTTCATCATAAATATTAACAATTGTATAACATAAGAAGTGCATTGAAATAGATAGCTAGTCTATATTCACATGTATTAACTATAGTGATTTCGCGATCGAAGCTGACTGTGTTTCGTTTGTTGCCTCCCGTCACGACTTACCAGGTCGTGACAAATATTTGTGTATAGGACAAAATTGCACCCGCTTGACCTCCAGTCTCACGGGTGGGGCTCGTCAGACCCAGTAGTACCACCTAAGATTTCCCGCTAGTTACCGTTATTAACGATCTAAAAGTGTGAGGACTTTCCATGGTATTCAGCACTATGTTAAATACATGCACAACTTATAATAATAATAATAAAATAGCGTTTGAGTACAAGTATGCTACCTCCCCCAGAAGAAGGTTTATAAAATAAGGGGCATGAACTCACCTGATGCGCAACGAACAATGATTGAAGCTAACACAGACGGAAAGACAACCCTTCAAAGGTTACATAGAACACGCAAGTACATAAGTACGTGTACACAGAAAACTTAACAACCCTAGGTGCTCAATAAACACATTGACCCAAGGTTTTTGAATGCAAGACTCATTTGACCTAGTTGACCCATTTGATCCGTTGGTGATATATTAATTGAAATATTGTTTAATCATGCATATCAACATAACATACATGAATATCATACATATTATTCACGTGTATCACATCATCAACCCAAGTTCTACTAATGTTGTCATACTACATTAGATTATCATACAACTTATGTGAATCTCAAACAATCAACATGCTCAACAATGATCAAGTTCAATCCCAAACATGATTCCCTAATCAATCACCATAATCCATCATTATGTATAATAATCAAGAACCTAAATTCCCTAAATGATCAATCAAGTATCCATACAACCCAATTAACACATTCCACCACATTATACATCATCAACAAGCATTCTAACATGATCCTGATATCATGAGCATACATAATTCACCATATCCAACGTTCCTCACAAATAAAGTTTCCCTTTTGGGAAAGTAACAGCCGAAATTAATTTAACATCAAAATTCATTCATGAATTCATCAACTTTATACCTAATCAAGTTCATAACTATCATCTAGGCATGACCAACATCATCAATTCAACATAATTCACAAACCTCATATCCAAAAGTTTCTACTTATAGCAAGGTGTGAACAACTACTAGATTTCATGCTTTTTCTTGCACAGTCCATGTAAACTAACATCAAAGCAATACAAATAACATCATACAATCATCAAATCATGATCAAATCACAAAATCATACATTTCATATGAATAAAGTTTCCCTTTCGGGAAAGTCATATCCAAAATCCATACTTTCATCAACTTCAATCTCAAGTTCATCAATAGCATCCCTAATCTAGTTCATAGCAATCATAACAATCCATCTAACATATGCCAATCATCAAAAGATGAATTCAATGAAGAAAAAGTTTCTTCTTTAGGCAATGTATGAACTAGATGATCAAACCATGGATTTCTTGCATAATCAACATAACCTAGCATTCATACAACCTAACGAACATCATATCAACATCTAACAATCATCAATTTCATATTCTCATACATAATTTCGAACTAGGGCTCATCATGAATTAAAACTATGAAAACTTGATGAAATCTAACCTTTAAATGTGTAGAAATCAGGAATTAGACTTGGTAACACCTTGAAAAACTAAAAAGAATAACCATCCAGCCCTGGGGATTTGTTATCATCAATATCAAATAAAACAACCTTAATTTCCTCCTTAGAAACCTGTTTAATCATATTTTCAGCCTCCTGAGGAGAGAGTTTTCTCTTAAATAAATCAGCAGCACCAGCAAAAGATTTGAAAAGAGACTTACAGTCCAGAATACTCTTAAAATAATCCACAAACTTATTATTCATCTCCAATCCATACCACAAATTACCATCCAGGTCCATAAAAGAATTAATCCTTCTATTGTTGACATTTCCGTTAACCACTTTATAAAAATATTTGGATTTTCTATCCCCTTAACTTAACTATTCCACCTTAGCTTTTTGTTTTAGAAATAACTCCTCGTATACCAAAGCTTCATTGTACTTTTTAAGACAAATAGATTCCTGCTTTCTCAATTCCTCATTGTAAGGATCGTCAACTATTCTTCTTTGGACATCTTCCAGCTCCCCCTTCCTCTTTCCCACATTAACAAATAGATTATCTTGTTTGAAATTCAAATCCCTTAAAGGGCCTTTGAACTGTTTCAACTTAGAGACAATAGCAAACATCTCATATCCTCTAACATTTTTATCCAACCTCTCTTCACAATATCCATAATATCAGGAAATTTAAACGAATACTGCTTCACCTTCATAATATCAGGAATATAAAGAATAGCTAGGGAATGATCAGATAGAAGAAAAGGGTGAAAAATAGTTTTAGCACTCTAAAACTCATTCATAAAATAAATGTTGCCCATCACTCTATCTAACTTCTTTAATATACCCCCAGAATTCCAAGGAGCTTGATTCCAAGTAAATTTCAGTCTGACAAGTTCAGGTCATCCACTTCTAAATCAGCAATACAATCTTTAAACTCACCCATAGCAGCTGAAATGCAAGAAGGACCAACAGACCTTTCAGCCGGATCAAAAATGGCATTGAAATCACCCATTATAGCTCAAGGTCTGTTATTAACAACCACTTTGTGTTGTAACAGGTCACTCCATAAATATCTACGCCCAATCATCTTAATATGTCCATAAACAAAGGTGCAAAAGAAACTGCTTTTCCCATTAATAGGCACAATAATGCAACGGATAGCTTGAGAAGATTGAGTAATCACCATCAGTTGAGTAGTATTTGGATCCACCCAATGACAATTCTAGTATACCCCAAACAACTAGTAGAATTAGAAATCCAATCCCACTACCCAAATTGTTGGTCCATGTGATCGATGAACAGTACAATTGATATGATAATTTGATCAATATCAAACACTCAAGCCAAACAACAACAATTGAGAATGTATAAGATGAATCAAGACATATTTGATACTCAAATGAACAATATCACTCAATAACAACAAGCACAATAGTATTTCAATGAAGAAACTGCTTAGAATTGGTAGCTTGCAACAGAAATCCACGATTAGGGTTTTGCAAGCTTACCCTACAAAGTGAAATGACAATTGTATATATAGTAGTCATAGTTTCGCTGACAGTTTCGCTACAGGCGAAACTGTCATGCCGAAACTATAGTTTCGCCCGGCAGAACACAAGTTCGCCGGGTAAACCAAAACAGCAAACTGTGAGCGAATTTATAGATTCACTCGCAGTTTCGCTGGACTGCCAAAACTTCTAATTACTAAGAAAATACAAAATGAAACTAACAAAAGTCCTATTACAATGTAAAGTAAACAACTATACTAAAGTGAGTCCAACCTAACATGATCTTCAATACTCCCCCTAGGTTGGACCTCACTATCTTCACTTCTCTTGATTTGACTCGTCGGCTCCGGTTTCCTCTGCTGCTATTGATCTATCTTCATCACCTCCCGCAACAACATCTTCAGAAGCTTCAGCCACTGATCCTCCAAGGTTCTTTCCTGCATCACTAGCTTCCTCAGAATGACCACTAGCCTTTGCAAACTGCCTGGTCATATCTTGAACATCCATGGCAAAATCATCTTGTGCTCTCACCTTTTCAGCTAAACTCTTAACCTCCGCCCTTACTCCTCTTATCTTGTTTGCCACATTCATAAACAGACTGGCCTCTTTTCTTGTTTCCTCTCCAGCCCCAGCCTTAATGTGATTTTCACAGAGAATCAAAAGATCTTCATCACTGAAGCTAAATAACTCCATCGGGTCAAACACCCTAAACTCTTTTCCGTGTTTAGCTCTAATAACCGCCTCTCTAGTATTATTATCATAAAACCACTTTTCAAAGTCCTGTAACTGTTGGGGAAGAGGATCAACCAATCTTACCCTATTTACAGTCTTTGGTGGTTTGACTCTCAGTACAATCCTTCCTTTGCCTGTCTCCCAATCTTTATCTTTCTTTGACCTTTTTCTTTCAGCCTTCATGTATCCAAATGACTCGAAATTATCATTAAGTCCATTTTTGATTTCCTTCTCAAGAAATAATGCCCTTTCACTTAAATGAGCATTGATCAAAGGCAAAGTTGCCAACCGTCTCAAATCCCATTTGGGCAAGGTCTTAAAAGCCTTCCTCTTAAGCATATAGCTGATATTTCCTCCTCTTCTTTTAATCATAAACATCTTTAAGCTTGGATTGTAGCACCAACTAATGATCTTCTTATCTGCTTCTTTCCTGCTTAAACCTTCTAGATTTTGAAATAAAGGAGTAAGTTCTTCAGCCTCCTTTTCCTTGACCAACCAATCATTCTTGTCCATCTCAAACACATCAGCTTCATCTTCTCCTTTTTTAGCAACATAAATCAGTGGTCGCTCATCAATTTCATAGAATTCTGGTTCAGAATCATAGTCTACCAATTGTTCATCCTCCTCTTCTTCATCAACCAAACCTTTCCCTTTATCAGACACTCCCTCAGTGGTAGCTGTAACAACCACTTCTTCACCAACAATATCCTTATCAAAATCAAACTGTAAGTTAACAAACCCAGCCTCAATAATATCATCATCCTCATTCCTTACAGCATCCTCTCTTGGGATCTCCTGTTCTCCTTCTTCAGTATTAGCTGCTCCAGAAGTGCCCTCTCCTACCTTAGATGAAGTACCCACATTCAAGAATGAGTACTTAGATGTATCAGTCAAATCATCTAACTCAGATTGAGTCAGTTGACTAGGTAGGCCGGCTGCAGCTTTCATCTGAGTAATCTCCTCAAACAATCTCTTAATCAGTTTATTCTGGTCAACCAACATCCTTTGCATTCCTTCAATTACCTCATCATATTGTATTTCTCTAATCTCCTAATTCGTCAGTTTAGTCTTGATCATACTCAACTCATTTGCCAATGAAGTATTTAGATTACGAATCACATCTTCATCAAGACCCGCACTAGCATCTCTCCTGGCTGTAAATCCCTCATGTCGATGTTTTGTTCTCCGCTCAGGCTCAACAAAGTCAGTTTTCTTTTTAGATCTCCGTTCTTTCTCTACCCTGATCTCCTCTGCTTGTGCATCAATATCTTCTTCAAAATCATAATCTTTTTCTTTTGCGTATCTCTTCCTATTCTTAGTTGCATCAGCTTGCTGCACTCTTGTTTCTTCAGCCCTTTTGCTTTCAGATACATCGACCCGTCTGATATAATTCCAGCGTTCTGGAGGATACATATTCTCCTAAAGATGGGTGATTTTACCACTGAAATGATGACGGATAGCACAGCAATCAGCAAATATTCGAGGGTTCATCTGCACTAGTCTCTTTACTTCACCATGTTTAGGAACATCAGGAATAAGATCATCAAAAATCATTTGAAGAAAGCGAGGGTATAACAACCATTTGTCTTTCTTCACAGCCATCACATTCTCTGCCATACATGCAAAGATCAGTCTAGCAATGTTTGCCTTCTCCCCTTTACAACATAACACCATAGCTTTGGCCCAATCGAGATTAAGTCCATCGGATCCACCCTTACGGTGATCTAAGCACATAATAAAAACATGAGCGATATATCTCCACTCCTTAGATAAGAAAGACTTTTTAATCTCTTTCCTTGAACCAAAAGCTGGTCCCTCATACCCCATTCGTCTGAAAGCTTGAAACACTTCAGACTCTGTCATATCCACTTCATTTCCAGAATCATCATCTAGTCTAAGAATCCTAGACACGCTCTCAGCAGTAATAGTCACATCATGATCAATCACTTTGGCTGTGATTCTCTGTACATCTCCTCTAGTGTCGTATTCTACTGATCTCCAAAAATCTCTAATATGAAGATCATAAATAGTAGGTGAGTGAGAAATAGCATATGCAATAGGTGATCTCTGAAGCCATCTAATACAGTCACGAAATCCGGCTGCCTTGGGAAGAGTATCGTCTAAAATGGCAGTGATGTTATTCCTCTCATCAAATTTGAGATTTGCCATGATAACCTGAAAAGAAAAACAATTAAATTTGAATGAGAAATACTGAAAATAAGAAAATAAGACAAAAGCATTAGAAACAATCAGTTTCGGCAAGCGAAACAATAGTTTCGCTCACTAAGACATGATAGTTTCGCTGAATCAAAGACAGTTTCGACAAAGAAAACAAACAGTTTCGACAAGCGAAACTATAATTTCGCTCATTGAAACTTGTTATTTTCGCAGAACAAAAGACAATTTCGGCAAGATTAGAACAGATTAAAGAAGTTTTGCAATTAGTTTCTCCAAGAATTAACTTAGTTTCGCTATTACAAATTAGTTTCGCTGTTTTAAAATTAGTTTCGCTGTCCAGAAGAAAACAAGAACAGGCGAAACTGTGCAAGTTAAAGACCAGACATTGCGAACTTAAAGAAAATATGGCGAAACTGTTAATTTCGCTTGGACAGCATAACTTTACAGATTCGCTGAAAAGAGGTGAACTTTCGTTCAATTTCGCAGAGGAATCAGTAGTTTCGCTGAACGAACAGCGAACCCAGCGAAGAGTCACAATCCAGATTACTTAAATGTAGATGATTTTAACCAGATTAAAGGGTGAATCAAGGTTCGAAACTCACATACGAAGCAAATATAACTGAAAATCAGTCCAAAACACTAACACAAGTCAAAATCGTCAATAAAGTCACGGAGAAACCCTAAGAGAGATACTGAGCGATTTTGCGAAATTATGAGAGAAATTTCGCAAACATGACTTATATAGCAAATAGTTTCGCAGACAACGAAACTATAAATTCGTTAGGCGAATTTACAGTTTCGTCCAGTGAAACTGTAATTTCGCTAGGAGATAACAGGTTAACAACTTATTAGCAAACCTAGCGAAATTGCAGTTTCGCTTTGCGAAACTATTAGCGAAAGAATAAATAATTTCGCAAATTTTTTTTTATTTTTTTATTTTTTTATTTTATTTTTATTATTTTTATTTATATAATAATTTTTTTTATTATAAGTTTTTTTTAAAGGAAGCACATCACATAATGAGATCTAAAATATTCAGAGATCACATTCTCTAAATATTTTAGAACATAAAGATGATCAACAATCATCTACCAGTCATGAGATCATACTGAATACAAGATCTGATCACAATCTGCACAGAAACAATTGAAATTAGAACAAATCAATAACGATTGCTGATATAATTGTCCACTTAAACTCATGCCTTATCCTTTTTCAACCAACAGCTTATGATTCGTTTAAGGTTCGATTAGATGCTTTAGAATGCTAAGACCCCACAATCATTTGGTAAAAACCCTCACCCAACCTCAGGATTTCTTGAATTATGAATCAATCTTCATAGAACAAGGCTTGTGCGTTAGTGTGCAAATGATTATAAACAGAATATTTCATTCTGAGAGAAATTCATCGATAAGATGATTTGACATAATTATATCAAAATGGTGAGAGCTCCAGATCTATACTCACGTATAACAGAGGAGATAACCATTTGAACTTATGCTGATGAGAGCTCCAGGTCAGTACTATCGTACAGCAGAGGAGATCATCACTCCAGGTCAGTACTCACGTACAGCAGAGGAGATAAGCACAGACACAAGACATCTTAACACCAAACATACCAGCAGATGGTGATGACATAACAAAACAAAATGGACGAAAGATTCATTCTCAATCCAATTTTTGTCAGGACTCAGTTTTTGTGCAATCCAAAACAATTGAGTAAATCCAGACATTCTTAAGCATGATGTTTAATTTAATCATAAAGCTGCTGTCTACTTCATTCATCAGGCTGAGTCTATCAAGCATATCGTTAAAGAATCTGATCCATTTTCTTTTTTTTTAAATGTGAAACAGAATCCAGTAACAGTTACTATCATTTCTCATAAAAGTATCGGTCATGTAAATAAAAATACTTAGAATATACAATCATTTCTCATCATGTTAAATTCCGATCTCAGAATTATGAAATTACTCCCCCAAATTGTTATTTTCATATTTCTATTATTATAAGTTAATCAAAAAAAAATTTGATATATAATTTTTTTTATATTTTTTTTATATTTTTAAATATCAAAGAAATAGAAAATGAAAATTTAAAAAGATATTAACCCAAGCATAGAAATCAATTCATAAAAACGAGGTTTATCAAATGTTTTTGTGAAAAGATCAGCTTTTTGATTTTTTGTATCGATGGGTATAATATTAATGAAACCCTTCTCTTGAGCATCACGAATCGCATGAATTCGTGTTTCAATATGCTTTGTGCGGGAATGATGAATGAGATTTTTAGCAATTCCAATGGCAGCCTCATTGTCACAGAATAAAGGTGTATGAAGAAAATTAATCCCATAATCAATCATTTGGTGTTGGATCCAGAGAACTTAAGAGCAACAACTGGATGCAGCAATGTATTCAGCTTCCCCTGTAGAAAGAGAAACAGTAGTTTGTTTCTTGCTCTGCCAGGATACCAGACAATTTCCCAAATATTGACAACCGCCAGACACAGATTTTCTGTTTAACCTGCAACCATTGGAATCACTATTAGAGTAAGCATGTAAATCAAAATTTCCACCATATGGATACCACAATCCTAGACGAGATGATCCTCTGAGATAACGAAATATTCTTTTGACAGCTTTCTCATGTGATTCCTTTGGAGCCGACTGATATCTAGCACAATATCCAACAGCGAAAGTGATATGAGGACGACTTGCAGTAAGATACATGAGAGAGCCAATCATAGACCTAAAAAGATGAGGATCAACTGGTTTTCCATTTTCATCCGGAGTGAGACAGGTCTGAGCCGTAAAGGGAGTCATCTCAGTAGAAGCATCATCCATCTTAAATTTCTTCAAAATATCTTTAATATACTTCTCCTGATGAATAAGAATTCCTTCTTGCTGTTGTTCAACTTGCAATCCAAGAAAGAAACACATTTCACCCATCATGCTCATTTCAAACCTCTGGCTCATAACTTCTTCGAACTCTCTACACAATTGTGAATTTGTAGATCCGAAAATAATATCATCAACATACACTTGGACAAAGATCATTTCACCATTCACCTGTCTTTTGAATAAAGTCATATCAATGGTACCACGAGAGTAACCATTGCTTAGAAGATATTGCGTAAGAGTCTCATACCAGATTCTGGGTGCTTGATGAAGACCATACAAAGATTT
Organism: Flaveria ramosissima; assembly: GCA_025215565.1. Classification (NCBI taxonomy): domain Eukaryota; kingdom Viridiplantae; phylum Streptophyta; class Magnoliopsida; order Asterales; family Asteraceae; genus Flaveria; species Flaveria ramosissima. Next base: position 51,910,452 of record CM046037.1, read on the forward strand.
ATCAAGCTTATACACTTTATCAGGAAAATCAAGATCTTCAAAGCCTGGTGGTTGACACACATATATCTCCTCATCAATGTCTCCGTAGAGAAAAGCACACTTCACATCCATCTGGTAGACTTTGAATTGTTTGTGAGCAGCATGAGCAAGAAATATTCTGATTGCTTCAAGACGAGCAACTGGAGCAAAGACTTCTGTATAATCAATTCCTTCTTCTTGAGCAAAGCCTTGCACTACAAGTCTAGATTTGTTACGCACCACCACTCCCCGATCATCTGGTTTGTTCTTAAATACCCATTTTGTACCAATTGGATATTTGTTGGGAGGTAAATCAACTAAGGTCCAAACCTTAAGCTTTCTGAACTGTTGAAGTTCCAATTCCATAGACTCTACCCAACAAGGATCTTGTAGAGCAGCATGAACATTTTTCGGAATAATTTGAGAGATGAAGCATGAGAAAAGACAAACATTAATTAGACCAGATTGACTTCGCGTGCGGACACCATCAGAAACAGATCCAATCACATTATCAAGTGGATGATCTTTCAGAGTTTTGTAATCACTTGAAGGAGGAAAGATGGTTGAAGAAGTATCACCCATAGCTGGAGAAATAGTAGATGAAGGAGAATCAATGACAGGTGTTGAATCAGGTAAATTAGGAGATGTAGAAGGTAAAGAATCAGATGATGGAGCTTGATCAGGCATTGGAGACGAGGAGCTGACATCAGTTGAAACAACATCATTTACTAACGAGGTGGATGGAACAGACGATGGAGATGATGAAATAATATTTGTTTGAGTACTTGGAATTGATGTATCATCATCGAAAACTGGCAAATTAAATGAATTGAACACTGTATCGGAGTCAAAGAACCATGCAGGTTCAGATTTAACTTCAGAAGGATTGGATTCTTGCCAATCAACATAGAATGACTCTTGAACAATACGTGTTCTCTTGTTATAAACCCGGTACGCCTTTTGTGAAGAAGAGTATCCAACAAAATAACACTCGTCAGAAACAGCACCAAATTTTGTCTTTTGAGATTGAGTATTCAAAAGAGTACAAGAACAACCAAATGGTCGAAAGAAATCAATTAGTGGCTTCCTCTTATGAAAAAGTTCATAAGGAGTCTTCACTTTATCTTTCACAATTAGCACCCTGTTTAGAACATAAGATGCACAATTGACAGCTTCAGCCCAGAAAATAATTGGTAATGAGGATTCTATCAGCATTGTACGAGCAGCTTCCACGAGAGTGCGATTCTTTCTTTCTGCAATACCATTCTGCTGGGGTGTTCTTGCAGCACTAAATTGTCTGACAATCCCTTTTTGAGCACAAAATGAATCAAGAATCTGATTTTTAAATTCAGTGCTGTTGTCACTTCTTAGGCCCATAACTCTTCTCTTACTGATTGATTCGATAGAAAGAATTAATTTCTGCAATTCCTCTGCAACTTCGCCTTTGTGTGCAAGAAATCTCACCCATGAATATCTTGAAAAATCATCCGTAACAACAAGACAAAAGGATTTTTTAACAATTGATTTAACACTAATTGGCCCAAATAAATCAATATGTACCAACTCAAGAGGACTTGGTATGCTATTTAAAAGTTTGGGCTTATGAGGTTTCTTATGTTGTTTCCCTTTGGCACAAGCCATGCATTTTTCATTAACAGAAAAATCTTTTAAAGGAAGTCCTCTAACAAGATTGTTCTTTACTAATTTATTAATTATCTTAAAATTGACATGGCTAAAGCGACGATGCCACAAGAGTGACTCAAAGGTTGATGCTTTTGAGAGAAGACAAGTTTCAGTAGCATTTGACTCATTTGAATTCATATCAAGAAGATATGTATCATGTTTCCTTGGAGCACGCATGAGAATTAAATCCTCTGGAATGGCAATCTCTGATTTTAAAAATAAACATTCGTCAGATTTAAATAGAACAGGAATGTCTTTATCGCAAATTTGAGAAACACTCAGAAGATTAAAAGCCAATTCAGGAACATGGTTGACTTTTTCTAGAGTAAGAGAACCATTGGTAACTTCTCCTTGTCCAATCATTTTTCCACCCTTCTTATTTCCAGCAAACGCCACATATCCTCCATCTATAATCCGATAATTGGTCAACAAATCCTTTAATCCCGTCATATGCTTGGAACATCCGCTATCAACATGCCACAAACTGTGTACAATCTTTGAAGAGGATTCCTGAAATGAATTAACAAATCATTTAGCCAGGAGCAATAGGGACCCAAGATTGAACAACTTTATTTTTTAAAGAAGTTGATTTTTTACAGAAGAAATTATTAACCAATTTTGTCAATTTATTCCCAAAACCATTCCTATTAGAGGATCTTTGAATCAAAGGACAATTTTTGACAAGATGATCCTCTTGACCACACCTGAAACAATGAGGTTTGAATCTAGGTCTATGATGTGATGAGGTAAAAATAGGATCAATAATAATCTCCTCATCACACTCAGACAAACTAGAATCAACATCACTGAATGCCTCATACAACTCATGATGTTGTTGTTCATTTGAATCAGAATTTTTCTTTACAAAATCAGAACATGATTCTTCTGACAAATCAGTAAAACTTGTATCATTGATACTAGTGTCAGATGAAGACGAACTGCATTTTTCTGATGATGTCATATTTAATGGTATGAAAGATGGAATAGGTTGAGAAAAGAACTTTTCAAAAGAATTAATTTTAAGTTGCTCAGTTGTGTTTGGAGAAACATCAGATTCATTACATTCATTACGAGAACAAAAATCATCACTATCATGATTTGAAGTACAAGATGGAATAAAACTATCAAGAGAACATGAGACATTCAAGTCTGTTACATTTGAACTAGGGACAAAAACTGAATTTAAACTAGACTTATTATCTAAAACAGACTGCTGATTTTCAGGTGTACTAGAACTAGTGCATCCAAGCCCACTAGTTGGTCCATAGTCGTAGTCTTCACGAATGTACTTAGAGTTATTCCCGACTAAACCTGCAGACATACTGTCAGTATCTGATTTGATTAAATCATTAGAAGGATGAGGAACAGGCATAGGAGAATAACAGTATGTACTAGGAGGAGGATAAACCTGTACATTTTCATAACCCAAACCTGTTTTAATTCTTGCTCCCCGTTGAGATTTACAAAGATCATCATTTTTCATTCCAGAAATAGTCCATTTATCTAACTTTGACTGAAGTTTGCTTGCTTCAAATTCAGCAAGAGCAACCCGTTCAGTCAAAGTATTAATCTTTACATTTCTTTCCAAAACAATTCTTTTTAAATGATCAGTTTCTTTTAAATCCTCATTTAATTTCACAAAGTATTTTGATTCATTCATTTTAAGTTCATCATTAATTCGTTTTAAATCCTTTTCATTATCAATTAACAAACGATTAGCCTTATAAATCCCAAAAAGTCTAATTTTGCAAGCAGATGAGCACATATCCTGTATTACCTCATAAGGAAGTCCCATTACCATCCTTTCAGCAGCTAAAGCTTTATCGCACATGCATACTGGAGTACTTGATTTCCCTTCCTCAACAGTAGCAGCCACATCATCCTTCTCTTTTCCTATCTCATCTTTTGAATGTCTTTCTTCATTTGAACCTGTAGTTTCCTCTTTCTCCTCTCCATCTGCCTTCTCTTCTTTCTCCTTTACTGAAGACTCGTTTTCTCTTTTGAATTCCTTGAACAGCACAAATCCATCTTTACCAACTTCCATTTCATCACCTTCCACAACCTCAGCAACTAACGCGTGGTTTGTCTCAGATCTTGTTTCTTCCACCTTTGCACTCCAATCAAAGTTTGAGATCAAGGCTGACTCCTTTTTTGAATTTCCTTCTTCCTTTTCTTTCTCTGCTGTCAATCTTGGTACTCCAGTGTTACTAGGATCTGTGACAATTGGTAATGGACATTCACGTTTAAAATGTCCCAATTGTTTACAATTAAAGCACCTCAATTTTGACTTATCAAATCCTAGTTTTGAGGTAGATGAACAAACATTCCAAAAAGAGCCATTGTTTCAGATGGAATTGAAGTTTCAGCATTGACCTTAGAATTTCCCAATTCTTTTCCAACATGACTATTACCACTCGAGAAATTACTTGTATTGCTCCCTCCTTGAATTGGATTGTGAATGTGAGAGTTTGCAGCGGATGACAACAAAGCAGCATTTTGAGAAAAACCAGATGTGGGCATCATAGTCTGGTTAAATTCTCTTCTTTTCATATCCAACTCAAAAGATTTCAACTTGTTAATGATATCCATCAGCTTATAATCTGTAAAACCTCTTTCTTGTTTAAGCATTCTCACTTGAAGACTCCACTGTGGTGGAAGAGAATCGAGAAGCCTATTAACTTGTTCACTGTTGGAGAGTCTTTCATCATACTTCTTCAGAGTGCTTGAGACGGTTAAGAAACGATTTGTAAGATCTGTCAAACTTTCATTCTTGTATCCTACAAACGAATTGAACTCCTTTTCAGCCTGAATACTTTTGTCTTTTACCAAATCTGCATTCCCATCATAGAACTCACAGAGAGCATCATAAAGAGATTTAGCATTTTTATGCTCTGCAAAACGGTTGTAGATGTCTGGAGCCAAGCAGAGAGTTAGAGCACCAAAAGCTTTTTGATCACGATCAATAAATTTCAGATCTCTTTCAGTATAAGAAGATGGGTCTTTGTTCTGAGAAACGACATCACCGACAGTAACCGTAGGTATGTGAGGACCTGAAATAATCGATTCCCATTGATTATGATCTGTGTAGAAAAAGAAAGCTTTGAGACATCTCTTCCAATCTTCAAAATTATCTCCATTAATGAGTCTTGGAGGTCTATTAGGAGCAACACTTTCAAGATCAGCAAGTGTAAGAGTAGTTAATTTCGACATGATAGTTTCGGCAGAAATATTGATAATTTCGCTGACAAATTCGCAGAAAAAGGTGACTTGGATAACAGTTTCGCTGAAACAATACTTTCGCAGACACTTTCGCAGAAACAGACACTTTCGCTAGCAAATTCAGCAGCACTTTCGCTTGAACAGAGACACCAATTGCTTAGTTTCGCTGCTAACTTCGCAGGAAACAAGCTTGAACTTTCGTTCAGAAATAAATTCGGCAGCAATTTCGCTTGTTGACAGGTCACAAACACTAATGAACTTTCGTTCAAGGGAATAGTTTCGCAAAAACTCTAGAAAACAACTTCTGATCCAAGATAACTCATAATTTCGCTGAAAGATGATGACAGTTTCACTGTAAGAACAGTAGTTTCGCTGATCGATCTCAAAACCCTTTATCACCTCAAAATCAATCTGAAATCATCCAAAACTCAATGAATTTGAGATCTGATGATTGTATAATCTTCCTCAATCACAAACAAGCATAATTCAATCAATTTCCATGCCAAAAACAGTTGATAATCCAATGAAAATTGATTGAAACTAGATATTGACCAAAACCACAAAAACTCAACAAATCAAGAGCACTAAGGCTCTGATACCATATTGTTGGTCCATGTGATCGATGAACAGTACAATTGATATGATAATTTGATCAATATCAAACACTCAAGCCAAACAACAACAATTGAGAATGTATAAGATGAATCAAGACATATTTGATACTCAAATGAACAATATCACTCAATAACAACAAGCACAATAGTATTTCAATGAAGAAACTGCTTAGAATTGGTAGCTTGCAACAGAAATCCACGATTAGGGTTTTGCTAGCTTACCCTACAAAGTGAAATGACAATTGTATATATAGCAGTCATACTTTCGCTGACAGTTTCGCTACAGGCGAAACTGTCATGCCGAAACTATAGTTTCGCCCGGCAGAACACAAGTTCGCCGGGTAAACCAAAACAGCAAACTGTGAGCGAATGTATAGATTCGCTCACAGTTTCGCTGGACTGCCAAAACTGCTAATTACTAAGAAAATACAAAATGAAACTAACAAAAGTCCTATTACAATGTAAAGTAAACAACTATACTAAAGTGAGTCCAACCTAACATGATCTTCACAAATACTTTATTAAAAACTTTATCCGAATTCTTTTTTGGAACATGAGTCTCAACCAAACCACGAACACTAACACCATGAACATTAATTAATTCCTTAACCTACGTTCGATTGCAACAAATTTTAACATCATTAAACCGATTGAGAGGTACCTGCACCTATATCAACTAATTCGGGACCCTTTCGTAAATCAACACCCTCACCCATAAAACAACCAGTTCCTTCCTGATCAGAATTAACTTCCTTGGTTATTATATGATGAACGTCACATTGCCAATAAAAGAACATCTTCTGATTTTCTGTCCACCCATCAAGAATTCCAATTGGAGGGAATTCTCTTTTATCAAAATTTTCCCATACTTCATCTCTTTGATGAGTATACAACCTAGTTTTTTCATCAAAATCATCATATATGTCAGCAACATCATCATAAGCAACCATCCGACTCTTCCTCAATACATCGAACCTATTAGAAACACCCTTGCTACTCACTCCAGAGAACTTAGTATTCATAGCATGCACTCCATCATCAGAACTTCTCTTTTCAGCCTCATTCTCTTAGATCTTATTTTTCCCTTTATTTTTTCATTCCCCAAATTCAGGACAGGTTTGATATTATACTGTGATATTTCTTTTCCTTTGTGGACCGGTGAAGGGTATGCACTTACAACACAACAACACAATGAGGAGAGTTGCTTAGAACACTTAACAGATCAATAGGGAACTGGTTAACTTTGTTAATGAAAGATGCTAAGAACACAAGTAAAAGTGAGACAGAACAAGATTGCGAAACAACACAAGTATTTGGTTTTCAAGAATGTTGTATATTGCTTCTCGAGTTCTATTACAAGTTACAAAGCATCGATGGAAAGTTACAAGTACTTGAGATACTTTATACTACATCCTACAGCCGGCCATACTTTGAAGGCCAGCTGGATACAATTGACTAGACAACTACAAAATCAAATGTAGAGTCAAAAGACATATCTGCCTTTTGACTTGTCACTATGACATGCTGTAGCTCACATCCTAATATATTACAAAAAGGATAAAGGTACATAAAGTAGAAAGCATTGACTCAAGACTTCAATGTACAGTTACCAAAAGCATGGACCTTTCACCAACTCATGTAAGTTGGTGACTTTACAGAGTAGCAGCGGAAAGGTGGTCCAGCTTTATGGTAAAGTACATCAGATAAAGGCATATCTATAAAAGCCTTCGGAAGAAATCTGTCTTCACTCCAGCTCCCCCTTCCTCTTTCCCACATTAACAAATAGATTATCTTGTTTGAAATTCAAATCCCTTAAAGGGCCTTTGAACTGTTTCAACTTAGAGACAATAGCAAACATCTCATATCCTCTAACATTTTTATCCAACCTCTCTTCACAATATCCATAATATCAGGAAATTTAAACGAATACTGCTTCACCTTCATAATATCAGGAATATAAAGAATAGATAGGGAATGATCAGATAGAAGAAAAGGGTGAAAAATAGTTTTAGCACTCTAAAACTCATTCATAAAATAAATGTTGCCCATCACTCTATCTAACTTCTTTAATATACCCCCAGAATTCCAAGGAGCTTGATTCCAAGTAAATTTCAGTCTGACAAGTTCAGGTCATCCACTTCTAAATCAGCATACAATCTTTAAACTCACCCATAGCAGCTGAAATGCAAGAAGGACCAACAGACCTTTCAACCGGATCAAAAATGGCATTGAAATCACCCATTATAGCTCAAGGTCTGTTATTAACAACCACCTTGTGTTGTAACAGGTCACTCCATAAATATCTACGCCCAATCATCTTAATATGTCCATAAACAAAGGTGCAAAAGAAATCGCTTTTCCCATTAATAGGCACAATAATGCAACGGATAGCTTGAGAAGATTGAGTAATCACCATCAGTTGAGTAGTATTTGGATCCACCCAATGACAATTCTAGTATACCCCAAACAACTAGTAGAATTAGAAATCCAATCCCACTACCCAAATACTTTATTAAAAACTTTATCCGAATTCTTTTTTGGAACATGAGTCTCAACCAAACCACGAACACTAACACCATGAACATTATATAATTCCTTAACCTACGTTCGATTGCAACAAGTTTTAACATCATTAAACCGATTGAGAGGTACCTGTACCTATATCAACTAATTCGGGACCCTTTCGTAAATCAACACCCTCACCCATAAAACAACCAGTTCCTTCCTGATCAGAATTAACTTCCTTGGTTATTATATGATGAACGTCACATTGCCAATAAAAGAACATCTTCTGATTTTCTGTCCACCCATCAAGAATTCCAATTGGAGGGAATTCTCTTTTATCAAAATTTTCCCATACTTCATCTCTTTGATGAGTATACAACCTAGTTTTTTCATCAAAATCATCATATATGTCAGCAACATCATCATAAGCAACCATCCGACTCTTCCTCAATACATCGAACCTATTAGAAACACCCTTGCTACTCACTCCAGAGAACTTAGTATTCATAGCATGCACTCCATCATCAGAACTTCTCTTTTCAGCCTCATTCTCTTAGATCATATTTTTCCCTTTATTTTTTCATTCCCCAAATTTAGGACAGGTTTGATATTATACTGTGATATTTCTTTTCCTTTGTGGACCGGTGAAGGGTATGCATTTACAACACAACAACACAATGAGGAGAGTTGCTCAGAACACTTAACAGATCAATAGGGAACTGGTTAACTTTGTTAATGAAAGATGCTAAGAACACAAGTAAAAGTGAGACAGAACAAGATTGCGAAATAACACAAGTATTTGGTTTTCAAGAATGTTGTATATTGCTTCTCGAGTTCTATTACAAGTTACAAAGCATCGATGGAAAGTTACAAGTACTTGAGATACTTTATACTACATCCTACAGCCGGCCATACTTTGAAGGCCATATCTGCCTTTTGACTTGTCACTATGACATGCTGTAGCTCACATCCTAATATATTACAAAAAGGATAAAGGTACATAAAGTAGAAAGCATGGACTCAAGACTTCAATGTACAGTTACCAAAAGCATGGACCTTTCACCAACTCATGTAAGTTGGTGACTTACAGAGTAGCAGCGGAAAGGTGGTCCAGCTTTATGGTAAAGTACATCAGATAAAGGCATATCTCTAAAAGCCTTCGAAAGAAATCTGTCTTCACTCTTTGGCTTCGATAGACTTTGTCTTTGAAGCTTCGAAAGACTTCACTTTTGGCTTCGGAAGATGTTGGTATTGGCTTCAGAAGATTTTACACTTAGAATATTTCTAGTGCATGGTGTAAAACTTTCGAAGCATTTCTACTTCTGTTCTTTAGTGCATGCTTGCAAAGAGACTTTGGATGTTTTGGCTGCATCAGACTTATAGGAATCCTTACAAACTCCCCTAGGCTGATGCTACCAAAACACTTAGAAAATCTTCAAATGTTTGTAGTCTTCAACATAATGATGACCATACCCTTCTTCATCAGATGGTCAGGATCATTCAGACTCTCATAATATCTTCTCATCTCAAAGAGATCATGCACAGGTAAGTTGATTATGTCTTGCCACGTATAGACATTCTCAACACCTTGATCTCTGATAACATGTCATCTCTCTTGATTAGTAGTGAAGGTCCAGGATAAGATGGGTGTCTCAGCTATAAGAGGAGCCACTTGAATTGGAGTTGATTGGGCTGCCTCTTCATGCACTTCCTCAGGTTGATCTGACTCAGCCTGAGGTGTAGAGGTGGATGATTCAGGCTTCTTCTTCTTAGACTTTGGTTTGGAAGCCATCCTCTTCTTCCTCTTAGAAGACTGGTCTGCAACACCTTGTTGATCATCCTTGTCTTTCTCAGTTGGGTGTTCCTCCCTCACTAGTTCAGAAGGAGAGGGAGTTTGACCCTGCTGTGGATCACAAGATGAAGCTTGCTGAGGCTCAGCAGGAGGTCCAGGTTGTGTTGTCCCAAGTTGTTCAACCTTAACCTCCATTTCAGGTGGGATTTGACTTGGAGGAGAGTATAGGGCCAAGTCTCCTTCCGGAGAATCCATACAACTTCAAGAAGTTCATCATCCTTTGTCTGTCAGCAGACTTCTTCATACTCTTTTGGATGATAGCTCTTGACTTTGCAGTATCTTCCCTCATCTCTCTTTTTGTTGCTTTTTGTTCTTTGAGCACTTGAAGTTCAAGCTGTTTGAGATACTCAAACTCAATGTACTCAAAGGACAAGGGAAGAAGTGCAAATGCCTGGTAGAGACATGTGGCACTCAGGTAGTTGATCATGTTTTGCATATTTGTTTCCTTGTCTACTTGAGGTTCTTGTGTAGCAGCCACATCCTCTTACACAGGACTTTCCTGAACTGGGAAGAGAGTTAGAGCATGCTTGTATAATCTTTTCTGTCTCTTCTCCTCTTTGAATTGGAGAAGTAATCTTGCATCCTCTGCTTCCTTCATCTCTCTTGACACTTCCATGTCAGTCAGTTCATTTAATTGCTCTAAGGGGAGAGATATAATCTCTTCTATGTCATAGTTCCTGGTCTGCAGGTAAGTAATCCTGACTGCCCTCAACTCATCTTGTTGAGTGTTTGGTCTTGGGGCAACCCTAATTGCAGCTTGCATAAAGCCTTAAGACCCAGAGGAACTTTCTCCCCTTAGCTTCCTTTTCCTCTCTCTCTCCTCCTCCTCAATCTCCTCAGGAGTCAAAATCTTTTTCCCTTTGTCACCCACAGACCTTTATGACTCAGGGTGGAGAGAGGTTTGGCCTTCATGGCTTGGTGTAGCATCCAAGCTTTGGCCAGAGAGAGGTTGTGAGACACCTTCACCAGTAGGTGTTTCACTGAGGGAATGAATTTCTGAAGCAGTTATTGGTGTGACAGGGCTCTTAGGCTCTATCACTAGGCCTTCAGCCAAGGTTTTCCCTTTGAAGCTAATCTCAGGGTCTGCCTCAGCATCTAGTTGACCAATGACATTACCTGATTGCCATTGTCTCCTTCTAAGGCTGAACTCTTTAGTAATTCTGTCTTGAATCTTGAGTGCTAACATGTCAGCTTGTCTTGATTTGCTTGGGTTGTGTCAAGATCAGCGATCACAAGTTTGAAGTATTAGAGTGTAATGCAGCGGAATGAAAAGAAGAATTAGTCAAATTATAGCAAGAGTTTGTTACTTGTAAACAAATGCGAGAGAATATTTTTCTGTGATAAGGAATGTTTCAATAATGCCCAATATTATTGCTAAATCATTTACTGTTACAATAAGGTTGGCACTCCTTATATAGAGTGCAATCACTGCTGTAATCACGGGATGGTGATTACTAGCAGATCTAGTACAAAAATAACTAATACTTAATAAACCACTGAAATGTTCACAACTACTGAGAACATGTCAGAGTGCTAAGTATAAAACATAAAACAGCTGAAAAGAAATTACTGATACTACAACGACTGAAGAACAAACTCTTCAGTCGTTTTACAAAACTACTGAAAAGAGAAAATATAAAACTACTGAAGGCAAACCGTCACAACTACTGAAGAAGTCCTCTTCAGCTGTTGTGACAACGTCTGATACTTTGTCTTCAGCACTTGTCTTCAGACTTTGTCTTCAGCACTTGTCTTCAGACTTTGTCTTCAGCACTTGTGTCTTCAAACTTTGTAATCAGTTGTTGTCTTCAGCTGTTGTGGACTTCAGTAGTTGTTGTGACGTCTGTGGGACTTAAAGGTTTTTCTGATCCGGCTCATTGGTTCTTTTGGTCCAACAAACTCCCCCTGAACCAATGCAGCCAAAACCTTTAACTTTATTGAGGTCCCACTTATTGTTGGCAAAATGGTTGGTCTTTTTCCTTCTTGATCAGTTGAGAAGATAACCCATATAAGCACCGGCCTGGAAGTAAGTCTCTGATGATTTGGTTGGCAAAGTATGGATGGGAGCTCTGTATTGGGGAATTGGACACTGAGCTGTTCCCCCATCCATGAAACTCACTTCCCATGTATAAGCCTGTAGGATTCTCTGGTGTATGCTCTGAGAAACATGATTTGTTCTTCCATAGTAAGATTCTCTGGTTCACCATCGAACAATCCTTCACGCCCATACAGCTCTGAGATGTATCTGTCTGTAGGCAAACTCATCTGGGTGATTACCTTCAAGTAACAGACTGAGCTCATTTTGTTTGAAGTTCTCAAGCTTCTTGTAGACTAACCCCTTCTTGATTACTCTGTTTTCTAACATCTTTTGGGGAGGCTGTTTAGTCTCATAAGCCTTCTTGAAGTCTTCTACAATTTCCCAGGGTGATACTACAAGGACCACTGTGATCTCTTCATCTACGATCCTTTTTATCTGGCCCTTGTATCTTGCGGAATGTCCTTCTTCACAATTCTGTGAGCCACTCTAGGATCAGGCCATATCCTCACCTTTTCCTTTTGATATTGAAATGTGTTGGCAAGGGTGTACAGTCTCAGAGCTTCTTTCTTCATACTTATTATTGATGAAGAAGCAGCATAAGTTTTGTCTATACTCTTCAGCATCTCCTCATCATGAAGCCTTTGCTGCTGCTCTTCTTCTATCTTTACTCTCACAGTCTCCATCTGTGAGGTGGGAGTGATGGGCATAGATTTGGCTTTAGGCAAAGTTAGGACTGCAGAAAGAGGCAACCTATCTTCTTCCTCATCATCCTCTTCATCTTCTTCTTCTAGCCTCAACATCCTTCTCTTCTTCTTCTTGGATGCATCATCGGCTGTTGGTTTTGAGGGTAAAGGAGTTGGTTTAATAGGTTGTGGTAGTGGTGATTTTGAAGTGGTAGGTTTTGCAGGTTGTTCTAGCATTCTTGTAATGAGTGAGGCTTTGGAGTATTTTGCTAGTTCGTTTCTGTTTCCAGCACCTGCTTCATTTAGTGCTTCAATCACTAATCCCTTTGTGTATGCTTCAGACGTACAGATCTTGATGGTTATTGCCAAGATACTGTCCCTGGTCCATGACTTAATCTCTATCAATGATCTTCCAAGATACTTTGCAATGAATCTGATCATGATCTCCAGTCTTTCTCTTTCTAACACATCATAACTTGCCCATCTTGAGTTAATTTCTTCAACTTCAAGTCTTCTAATCTCTGAGTCAAGCTGTGCAGTATCGAACCCTTGTCTGTATAGTTGATCAATAATGGAGTCCATAGATTTACTATGTGTAGCATCCGCCATTTTGACCATCTCATCAAGTTGGAGTTCTTTTTCTTTTCTTTCAATCTTCCTCTTCTTATATGTGATGTGAAAGTCTTTGTGACTTTCACTCACTTGATCAGTGTCAGCTCCCTTCACATATTCTTCCTCCTTCTCAGTCTCTTTCACAACCTCTTCTTCCTCCTGTTCTCTCTCTATCAATATGCTCTTCCCTTTGTCTTTCACTAACTGACTCTCCCCCTTTTTGGTTGCATTGGTTGCAAGGGTTTGAGTAGTAGAAAGCCTTGTGCTCACAATCTCCTCCACCAGTGGCTGTATGATTGAGGGAAGTCTGTCATCCAAGGTTTTGATCACAATGTCGGTGATCATTGGGGTGATGAGAGGTAGGGATTTATGAAAGATAGCAGCTGTTTGCTCAGAGGGGTTCTGTCCCTGAGAAGCAGTGCCAGATGTAGAGGCTGGTGGATTGAATGTTTTTAGTGGCTGAGTGTTTAGGAGACCTTCAGGTGAAGGTGCCATCTGTGGGTGTATGGTGGTATCAGATGGACTTGCTTTTTGAGAGAATTGGTCAAGTAGTCTTTGTAGTCTACTGACTTCTTCCTCAAGAATTGTGTTCTGGGCTAGAACATCATAAAAGAAGCCCAGGTCATCATCAGCAGATGCTGAATCACCTGACCTCCTGCTAGTAGCAAGATGTACATGCCCTGGGTGTAGACCAGATGTAGCATGTGCCCCTTTTTCTTGGAACTGGGGACTTCCAGCCTCTGGACGATGTCCTTCATCAGCTGTTGCCTCTGATGAGGTCTTAGCCATGTTACCAGCCTCAGTCTGATCATGTGCTGATGCAGAAGAGGTGGCAGCCTCACCAGATATTCTTGTCTCCGTATCTACACTAGGAGACTGAACATTTAAACCCCTGTGCTGTGGGTTGTCAGAAGCATGTTGATCCTCTACCTCAATATCTGTGGTTTTCCCTTTAGGTGGTTGTTGGGGAGGAGGAGAGGCATGCAGCTGAGTCAGCATATTTGCAATTATAAGTGTTGGACTTTGGGGGGCATTTTCATGAGGAGATAGGGTATTATGCACCTGGGGAGAATGGTGTGTTTCAATGGCAATCTCCTCAAATGAGGAAGATTCCAGATTTGTGGGTACCCCTTCTTTGGTTGCTTCAAGTTCCTTTTGAGAGGAATCCTGAGCGGCTGTGGCTAGGTGAGTCTCTGATACTACTGGGGGGTTTACACCAGTAAGTATATCCTGTCTTGGTGGTACAGGAGCATCTTCAGGGGACTCATCTTCCTGAATAGTTGTTTTGGTTCGTTTTGTTTTTGGTTTGGTGGGGACTTTGGATTTTGTGGTGGTGGCTGTGGGTTCCAGCTGCGTGGGTTTGCGCAGCTTGGCAGCCATTTTGAGTGATTGGTCAGAGTTGTGCCGGGAGTATACTTCAGGCAATACAGCCATAGCAGGGACTCCCAGGCCAACAAGTCCCTCAGCTTGAAGCTGGTTTTCAATTATGGCCATTATGAACCGAGGATATAATATCCAACGGTTAGAAAGTTGTTTTTGGGCCATATCCTTAAGCTCTAAGAATAGTATTTCAGAAAAATTTAAAGGTTGTTGCTCAAGGATAGAGTACAATACCTGTTGCCACCTTGTGGACATTTGATCCCATGATGAAGTCTTGGGAGCCAGGCAGACATTGACCATATGAAAGATAAGCCGTTCAGCATCCTGAAAATGTTTCTTCAATATGGTAGAGGCACTCAGGTTGCCTTCGTATCCATGGTGGGCAAATGATAGATCAGTGGTGCCCTTTGGATAGCTAGTCGGGAAAGTGGCATCATCCAGATTGAGGGTTTGGCGAAGAATCTCTGGATTGATGACCACCTTTTGGCTATGGACAAACGAATGAAGTGACTCTGTGTTATTCTCCTCAGAGACAAGAGTGACGTTTGTCCAGAATTGGCTAAGGGATTCGGCATATATGGTGGGGTTTATCAGAAAGGCTGTTTGGTAAGGTGACTGGACCATTAAATCAATGGCGTTGTGAAACTTGGTCCAGTATGGTGATTTGGTAAGGTGAGCGACACAGTTGTGTCGTGGTTTTAGTTGCATGGTCGCCATGGATGAAGAGAGGATACCGAGTTTTTGAACGTTAGGTTTGAGAGGAAGGTGAGAAAAACTCTGATGAGATAAGGTATTTATAGGGTAGGGTTATGAACCGACTGAAGGTTTTGGTGTTAGTCATCATTTGGTGAAACTAGTGATGACGTGGCATTAACTTTCAGAGGTTTGTAATGACTGACCGTATTGGTGTGATCATCAGTTGTTATAAAACAACTGAAGACTTGGGTTTAACCGTCAGACATTGAAACAGCTGAAGTCTTTGATTTAGTCTTCAGTAGTTATAAAACTACTGAGGACAATGCCGACTTCAGGTGGTGAAACAACTGAGGACATGGTGTTTGTCATCAGTAGTTATGAAACTACTGAAGACAGTGGTTTTGTCATCAGTTGTTGTAAACAGCTGAAGACTTAGTGGTAGTCTTCAGTAGTTGTAAACTACTGAAGACATAGCTGTGGCTTCAGTTGTTTAGAAACAGCAGTTGTAGAAACAACTGAAGAGAGATTACTCAGCAGCTGTTTTCGTCAATTCATAGCTTTTCAGCTGTTTCAGTCTGACCTCCACATTTAAATCCGAGTTTATGTTTCATTGGTCATCAGTACTTATCTGCATTTCTGACATCAGCAGTTGTAGTTACATCAGCTGTTGTGATTTCATCAGCTGTTATAACTACATCAGCTGTTTTAACAAATGAAGTACTTATATATGACATGGTTACCAATGATCATCAGTATTTATTACTGAGATTATCGGTAGTTGTCACTTATTCTAGCTGCAGCATACCAAGCCTTAACACCAGGTTGTGGAAGGTTGAACTATCCAAAGGCTTAGTAAAAATGTCTGCAAGCTCATCAGCACTAGGAAAAATTTTGGATCAATCAGACCTTTTTCAAAACAATCTCTAATAAAATGATGTCTGATTTCAATATGTTTAGTCCTAGAGTGCTGGACAGGATTCTTGACAATACAAAGAGCTGAAGAGCTGTCCATTAACAATGGAGTCTTAGTCTCAGTTATGCCATAATCCAATAATTGGTTTTGAAGCCATAATACCTGAGATGTACAACTTGCAGCAGCAATGTACTCGGCTTCAGCAGTTGATGTAGCAACTGAGGTTTGTTTCTTACTCTGCCAAGAAATCAAACAGTTGCCTAGGAATTGCATCCACCAGAAGTTGATTTCCTGGTCAACTTACACCCTGCATAGTCACTGTCAGAAAAAGCAACTAATTTACCAGAATGTCTAGTAGAATACCATAAACCTAGAGATGGAGTGCCTTGCAAATATCTAAAGATCCTCTTGACTGCAATCAGATGAGACTCCTTAGGTGCAGCCTGAAATCTAGCACAAACACATGTAGCAAACATAATATCTGGTCTAGAAGCTGTTAAGTACATCAAGGACCCAATCATACATCTGTAAAGTGTTTCATCAACCACTTTACCTTTCTGATCTGTATCCAGTTGTGTGGTGTTGCACATGGGAGTAGAACAAGGTTTACAATTTTGTAAATCAAATTTTTCCAAAAGATTTTTTGTATATTTGGACTGATGAATGAAAATTCCATCAGCCTTTTGTTTGATTTGCAAACCCAGAAAGAATTGTAATTCCCCCATTGCACTCATTTCAAACTTTTGTTGCATCAGCTTTGTAAAGCCATCACACAACTGTGGATCAGAAGATGCAAAAATAATATCATCTACATAAATTTGAACAAGTAAATTATGCTGCCCTGCTTTCTTAATGAATAAAGTTTTATCTATGGTGCCTCTAGTAAAATTATTTTCAAGAAGAAAGTTTGATAATGTCTCATACCAGGCTCTAGGAGCTTGTTTCAACCCATAAAGAGCCTTATCAAGCTTATACACCCAATTAGGATGTTTGTTGTCCTCAAAACCTGGTGGTTGACATACATAAACCTCTTCTTTAATTTTCCCATACAGAAAAGCACTTTTGACATCCATTTGAAAAACTTTAAGATTTTGAAAGCAGCATAAGCTAAAAACAATCGAATTGCTTCCAGTCTGGCTACAGGAGCAAAGGTTTCATCATAATCAATACCTTCTTCTTGTGCAAACCCCTGAACAACCAGTCTGGCCTTGTTCTTAACAATAAGCCCATTTTCATCAGTCTTATTCCTAAACACCCATTTAGTGCCTATTGCACACTTACCTGGAGGTAGAGGAACCAGTTCCCACACTTGTTGTTTCTTGAACTGAAGAAGCTCAAGCTGCATGGCATCAACCCATCCATTGTCCTTTAAGGCAATGTGATAATTCTTTGGCTCTTGCTGACTAATGAAGAGAGCATAGAAGCAGAAATTTGACAATTGACTTCTTGTTGATACTCCAGCAGTGATATCACCAATGATTTGAGACATAGGGTGATTCTTCAGATCTTGATACACAATGAGATCAGTGCAAGTGTTTGTAGCAGGCTCAGCAGCAACAGATGGTGATGGTGAAGAATTTCCTTGAAACCAATCAGTAGATGGTAGTTCAAAGGAAGTTGAAGTTGTAGAAATCTCATCAGCATTTGTTGTGGATTGAGCTGCTGGAGCTACAGGAACATCAGGTCTAGCTGAATCAGGCAGTTGATCAGTAAAGCTGAAGAGGTGAGTACTACTATCATCATCATCAGTACCAGCAGTACCACCAGGTGGAGAACTGTTGACAGGAGCAACAGCAGGAGTTTGATGAGGAGCATATTGTAGTATGTCCAAATCAAATATCTCCACAGGGTTTTGTGGAATCTTGTCCTTTGGAGATTCATTAAACTTAACATGTAGAGTCTCTTCAACCATCTTTGTTCTACAGTTGAAGACTCTGTATGCTTTGCAAGTTGATGAATAACCAACAAAATATCCTGCATCCACCTTAGAATCAAATTTTTGGAGTTGATCCCTTGTGTTGAGAATGAAACAAGGACATCCAAAAGCTCTAAAGAATGAAATTAGAGGGGCCAAATGATGAAGAACTTCATATGGAGTTTTCATCAACCTCTTATTCACTAGAGCTCTATTTTGTACATAGCAAGCTGTATTGATAGCTTCAGCCCAAAAAGTCATTGGCAATCCAGAGTCAGCCAACATGGACCTTGCAGCTTCAATAAGGGTCCTGTTCTTTCTCTCCACTACTCCATTTTGTTCAGGAGTTCTTGGAATGCTAAAATGCCTCTTGATTCCCTTTGAGAGGTAGAACTCATCAAGTGTATTGTTTCTAAATTCTGTTCCATTATCACTTCTAATACACTTGACTGAGAGGGAATACTGCTTCTCAACATACAACACAAAGTTGATAATCTTCTGAGGTGCTTCATCCTTTGAATGCAAGAAGAAAGTCCATACAAATCTGGAGTAATCATCCACAATTACTAGACAGTATTTCTTCTTAGCCATACTCATCACTCTCACAGGACCAAAGAGATCCATGTGAAGAAGCTGTAAGCAGGCTGTGGACTTAGGTTCTTCTATGGAGGGAAATGAAACTTTGTGCTGTTTTCCTTTTAGACAAGCAGTGCAGTCATCTTCACATTTAAACTCCTTCATAGGCAATCCCCTTACTAAACCATGGTTGATCAGCTGATTTATGTTTTTGAGATTAACATGACCCAGCCTTCTATGCCATAGTGTAGATTCTTGAGGGGAAGCCTTGGAAAATAGGCAAGGATGGCCTTTGAGATCTATTTTCTTAGAAAGATCTAAGGCATACACTCTTCCTGTCCTGTTGGCCTTAAGGAGAGTGTGTTTATCCAACACCTTGTCAATCAAACTCAGAACTTTGGATGACAGAATCTGGCAGTTCTGACTTGTGAAAAGAGCAACATGGCCTTTGTCACACATTTGACTGACACTCAAGAGGTTGTACTTGAGATTTTCCACATGGTTAACATCATCAAACTTTATTTCCCCATTGGAAACAAAGCCTTTGCCGATGATGTAACCCTTTGCATCATTGCCAAAAGATACAAATCCCTTCCTTCCTTGAGAGTAGTCATTAAGAAGTGATCTGTTTCCTGTCATATGCATGGATCCTCCACTGTCTACATACCAGATGCCTCTGTGGCATGTTGAAGAACCCTGCAGAACAAAGCAAATTAGTTAGATTTTGAGACCCAAACCTTTTTGGTTTTGGGCCTATTCACATCAACAGATGGTGGACTAACAAATTTGCTGGAAATAACAGCTTGAGAGGAAGAGAATGGTGGAGAAGAGGAATCCTTTGGCTTGGACCTCCTTTTCTGTGGATTCAACATAGGAACATCTAATTGGTTGACTCTTCCCAATAGATGTTGAACCATCATAACCAGCTGTGTCTGATTTTGTGATAAAGCTTTCAGCTCTTCAGACACATTAGCACTGGAGTGTGATAAGTTCTTATGTTGCACCTTCTTCTTTTGAGCAACCTCAGCTGTTACCTGTTTAACCCCTTCCTTTTTGGATTTCTTTTTGGGCTTAAGGATTACAGGATTTGATGTTGCTGGTACAAATGTGGCTTTAAACTCATTTTTCATTTTAACCATTTTCTCTTTAATTTCATCTTTATGTTTGAGTTTGGATCCTCTTTTGTACCAACAATCATCAGTGAGATGATTAAACAAACCACATACTTCACATGGTTTCTTTTTCATCTTATGTTGATCATCAACTAAAGAGGATATAACTACTGAAGACTTGCTCTTCAGTACATTGGAAGCACTATTTGCTTTCTTGACTTCCTCTTTAGTAGTCTTCAAACTCTTTCTACTGACAGTTTTCTTCTTTTCAGTGCTGTCAGTAGTTGGAGCTTGAACTTCAAGAGTTAAATCTTGCTCTCCAGTCCTTTCAGGACTTTCAGAAATAACTCCTGAGTTGACCAACTCTTTGATCATGTGAGTGTCAGCAATTGAACCATCAACATTAGATGATAGGTTCTGAGAGGGCTTAGTGCTGATTTCAACTTTTGATGATGCTTTATCAAAAAGTGAATCACATGATGAGGTGGATTGGTTATTGCTTTCTCCATCAGATTTCACCTCTACTCTTGGAGCAAAATCTGTAGGAGGAGCAGTGTGATTATAACCAATGCCAAACTTCACATTGGAAGCTGATTGCTTACTAAGAAGCATCTCAAAACCTTTGCATGATTGTACCCATCGATCACACTCTACTTGGGTGACTGCAAGGGTTTCTTTAAGACTTTTCTGGTCTTCCAGAATAACCTCTAGCTTAGCCTTTTCATCATTTAATTGGCATTTAAGCTTATAAATCTCATCATTTTTACTATTAAGAGCAGACTCATACTCAGCTTGTCTTTTGGAAATTGTTTTCTCAAATCAAGTTTTTCATTTATTAATGCTACATTTGCCTCTCTAATAGAGACAAAGGCAGCAATGCAAGATTCAGAACATAACTTGGCTTTAGCCTCTGAAGATACCTGAGTTACCTGTGAAGATGAGCAGGAACCCTCAGTTGATTCCAGAGCCATAAGTGCCAGATTCCCAAAAGGACTATCACCACCATGTTGATCAGCACTTGTGAACAGTTGTTCATGACCAGACATGTCATCTGGCAAGCTGCTCCAATCAACAACTTCTGGGGTGAAGAAGCTATGTTGTTGAGGTTGAGGGGGTTGATGAGATGGTTGAGGTTCTGGGAGTGCATGAGGTTGTGGTACCATAGGAGCTTGAACTTGACTGGTTTGTGGCATGTAATAACACGGGTAAGGGTAAGGCATTTGACCCTGAGGAACAAAATATGCAGGAGATTGTAGTTGAGACTGATGACTAGAATTGACAGGATGTTGCCCTTTGTTTTGTTGACTATTGCTAGGAAAAGTCACAAAAGGTGCAGAGGAATTAGATCCAGATGATCTACATTCTCTAGCAAAGTGTCCAAGCCTTTGGCATCTGTGACACCTCAACTTACTCTTGTCAAAACCAACTTTGGTTTTGCCAGAGAGTCCTGGGAACTTTCTTCCAGTTCTTTTGTAGAACTTCTGAGATCTGATATTTATCAAGGCCATTTGGCTCAAAGTATCCATCTCTTCTAAGTCATCATCAGCAATCCCCTTGAGATCATCCATGATGAAGCATAGATTGTCATTATTACACCCAGAAAATTGACTATCAACACTCACAAATGCTGAATCAGAAATGTTTGAAGAGAAATCAATATGCTCATCATACTGGCATTCAGATGAAGCATATTCTGACTCATGACTAACCAGAGCAGTGTTGCCTGGTACAAAGTCCTCAGTGAGCTTACCAGATGAAGACAGTTTTCTCTTTTGTTCTATCTCTCTCTCAAATGTGAGCAATTTCCCATGAAGTTGGGTGAGAGATAGTTTGTCCAAATTTGCACTGGAGCGTAGGACAATGGTATATGTATCCCATCTCTCAGGCAATGATCTGAGAAATCTGTTATTCATCTGGATATTAGTATACTCATGTTTGACCATTTTCAATTCAGAGATCAAACAAGAGAACCGCTCAAACTGTTGAGTCAGTGTCTCACCCTTCCTATGAGAGAATGTCTCATATTGTTGGGCAAGGATCTCTCTATTATTTGCCAAGACCTCATCTGTTCCTCCAAATTGTTCTTTCAAGGCATTCCAGAGGTCATGGGCAGATTCATAATGCATTAGCCCAGAATAAATTTCATTGGGTAGTGCCATGGCCAGAATTCCATGAGCTTTTGCATCTATCTCAAACAATTTCTTATCCTCATCTGAGTATTGATCCTTCCTCTTCGGAACCATTTGATTGGTTTCCGGGTTATTCACCATAGGCTTGTGTGGACCATGTACCACTGATGTCCAACAACCTGAGCTGTTAACAGACAGGTGATGGAGCATACGACGTTGCCATATGTTATACTCATTCCTAACCAGCATTGGAGGCTTGGTTGAGGAACCAGTATTGTGAGGATCATTGGAAGGAGTAGTCATTTTGGATCCAAAAACAATTTTATTCAAGCAAAAAAAATATTTAGACACACCACAACAAACTCAATGAAAACCAAGAATAAGTCTCAGGATGAATGATTAAAAGCACAGAAAATTCAATCTCTATAACAGTTTCTTGCAAAAAATGCTAATTCAATCAAACTTGGATCTTGAAGAGCAGTTTCAATGATCAATTATTAGATCGATCAATGATTAACCTGCTCTGATACCATTTGTCAAGATCAGCGATCACAAGTTTGAAGTATTAGAGTGTAATGCAGCGGAATGAAAAGAAGAATTAGTCAAATTATAGCAAGAGTTTGTTACTTGTAAACAAATGCGAGAGAATATTTTTCTGTGATAAGGAATGTTTCAATAATGCCCAATATTATTGCTAAATCATTTACTGTTACAATAAGGTTGGCACTCCTTATATAGAGTGCAATCACTGCTGTAATCACGGGATGGTGATTACTAGCAGATCTAGTACAAAAATAACTAATACTTAATAAACCACTGAAATGTTCACAACTACTGAGAACATGTCAGAGTGCTAAGTATAAAACATAAAACAGCTGAAAAGAAATTACTGATACTACAACGACTGAAGAACAAACTCTTCAGTCGTTTTACAAAACTACTGAAAAGAGAAAATATAAAACTACTGAAGGCAAACCGTCACAACTACTGAAGAAGTCCTCTTCAGCTGTTGTGACAACGTCTGATACTTTGTCTTCAGCACTTGTCTTCAGACTTTGTCTTCAGCACTTGTCTTCAGACTTTGTCTTCAGCACTTGTGTCTTCAGACTTTGTAATCAGTTGTTGTCTTCAGCTGTTGTGGACTTCAGTAGTTGTTGTGACGTCTGTGGGACTTAAAGGTTTTTCTGATCCGGCTCATTGGTTCTTTTGGTCCAACAGGTTGACAAGTGGCATGTTGATCAGGTCAAGACCTTCATAGTAGTCCAAAGTCTGAAAATTGAACACTTCTTGCTGCCCTTGAACTCTGTGAAGAATGAGGGCTCTTCTATCAGCATCATACCTCCACCCAATAATGTAGTTTGAAGTTCCTTGAGGTGGAGATGACACAGCCCTTGGAATGCCTTCCTCAAAGAGACTCCTAATGACAGAGTCTATAATGTCCACATTAATGTGAACTTGAGGAAGTTGCTGAGTATGCACAGTTGCAAGTGAGGATGGTGAATCCTCAATGTCCATATTCCCTGAAGAACTCCCAGGTTTTGTGACTGTAATGACTTTCCCCTTTTTGGTAGCATCACCCACTTGCATAGGTGAGCTAGAGGCTAGGTCAATCACATTCACAGGTTCTTGTGATCCTGGTTGAGCTCTTCTTAAAGGTCTCCCAGCTAGTTTTTCCCTGAGATAAGATATCTCAAGTTGCTGATCATTGACCCTATTATGCAGGGTGGTCATCTGAGATTCAAGGTGACTAACCTTAGAGATGATTGGACCAAAGACCTCTCTCTCGCCACTAGCCTCAGGTTCTTAGCTGCTGGATTTCCTCTGTACATTGACATTCTCAGTTGAGGTGTCAATAGGCTGATTTGCCATGGTTGAGGTCTTAATGATGTAATCACTTGCAGAAGTGAGAGCCTCTTCCATATGGATATCCTGAACAGGTTCAGAAGTATCCACCTCAGTTATGGGTGGCTGATATGGTCTAGACAAAGGAGACTCAAGAGTATTCATCTCTCTTTGATTAGGGGAAGAGTAGAGAGACTCATGGTACCCACTGAAACCAAAGTCTTCATCAGTATAGAATGAGAGGTTGGGAATGGGTTGATTTAAGTCTAATGGCTGGGGATGGTAACTGTCCCCTGAAGGTTGTTCACCTGAGTATTGAGACTTAGAGTGAAGGCATAAGGCAGTTGGGCTTGTGAGCTCATCAGGGTGAGCATGAGGAACCTCAGCCTTGATTGTTGAAGAAATGGGAGTGGTTTGCTCCTCAGGGGAAGTGGGAGATCTAGTGTCCACTTCCTCCTATATGGGTGAGTATATGCGGGCCTGCACAGACTCAATAGCTTGATCAAGGGTTCGTTTGGATTTTCTTTGGTAGGTGAGGGTGACTTGGGGCCTTTTTGGTGGTTGTGAGGTAGAAGGTGTGGGTTCAACACTAGCTTGTGTTGCTAGGTTGTCACCTTGAGCAATGAGCTCTAATATTTTTGGGACTAGGGTTGTTTCTACCCCTGATAAGCCTACAATTGGCTTCTTCATAATTTTAAAGATGTCGGGCTTCATCTTTAAAAATATTATCTGTTTCCCTCAACTGTGAGCCCAGTTCACAGTTGAGAATGTGTTGAACATATCTAGGAAACATATAATACTTTAAGGAGTCCAATTTAGCAAGCAAATTTGTATAAACAAATTGAGAGTACCTGAACTTGACCCGTTGAACCATTCCATGTACTATGAAGGAGAGATCCTCAGGAATCTGGTCCCACCCTCCATGCTTGTTTGACAAGCTGTGGATAACCACATGGAGCAGGTATTTCCACTAGGATGAGACCTTCCCTTTCCTGAAGGTCTTTACAGAGAAATCTCCCTCATAGCCTATTTGCTCAAAGGATGATTTGCAGCTTCCTTTGGGAAGGACAACTCACCTTCTTCATCATCCAGCTGCAAATGAGTGTTTATGATGGCCAGAGTGATGAAGATTGTCCTCCCTTGCACTGTAGCAGACAGTGCCTTCTCCCCGTCCATAATGACCTCTTGGCAGGTATTCCAAAATTCAAGCAGATGATCCTCATAGAGAGTAGGATCAATGATTAGGGAGGTGGAGTAATTTGATAGAGTTAAGAAACGGCAAATCTCTGAGAAACTTTCATCTTTCTCATAAATTAACAGAGCAACTTGGTTATGTTGCATATGAAGTTGCATGGAGAAATATAGGTTGTTTTTAAGGTTTAGGTTTGCCATTTTAGAAGCTTAAGGATGAAGAAAGATGAAGAACAAAAGGTGATTTGGGAGAATTTAGGTTTAAGGAATAGTGTAAGTGAGGAAGATAGTGAAAGAGGGGGGAACCGTTGGGCATTTATGTGAAAAGGATTTGAGACAAAGTTAATGAAAGAGGATAAACTTTGAAATCCGGATTTCGGTCCCACCTCTGAAAAGTAGTTTACTTTTGCCAAAAAAGTAGTTTTCTTGGAAGTCGAGACATCTTCCGAAGGTTATTTGCTTCGGAAGTTCTGAAGAAAAAGCTTCCGAAGGCAAATCGGCTTCGGAAGATATTTCAAAGGTTTTTGAGAATTTTGCTTCGGAAGAGAATTTTACACTGAGAGATTTTTATTCTAAGAAGAATAAATACTTCCGAAGGTAAGTTTGTTTCGGAAGAAACTTGTTCTTTGAAAACATACAAAGTACTTAAGTTGATTTTAAGCTTCGGAAGATATTTCAGAAATTTCTTCCGAAGGTAAAATCACTGAAGCAATTATTTGTTTACTAAGACATAAACTTCTTCCGAAGGTAATTTTGAATCTTCCGAAGAGATCAAGATTTTCAAAAATCTAAGAAAAGTCTTTTGAAAAGATTTTCTTCCAAAGAAAACAAGGGCTTATGAAGGTGATATAATAGACAACTTAGGAATCAGAGGTTTTAGAAATAAATATGATTAAGTTTTAAGAAAAGCTATTCAAAGTTAATCATCCCAATAGCTTATAGAAGATATTTAAATCTCTGCTCATCAAAAGCTTTGGTGAACAGATCAGCATATTGTTCATTTGTGTTAACTTTGACTAGTTTGATTAATCCCTTTTCAATGTTATATCTGATCAAATGATACCTGATATTAATATGCTTTTTCCTTGAGTGCTGCACAAGATTCTCTATGATGGAGATAGGACTATTGTTGTCTATGTGGATGGGAGTCTCTTTGAAGTTAAATCCGTAGTCCAACATCTGATTTTGAATCCAAAGCACTTGAGCACAACAACTTGCAGCAGCAATGTATTCAGCCTCAGCAGTTGATGCAGACACACAGGATTGTTTCTTGCATTACCAAGGGAGTACTCTTCCACCAAGAAATTGACATCCCCCTGATGGAGACTTTGCAGTCATGTTGCAACCACCATAGTCACTATCTGTATAAGCATACAGATTAAAGTCAGAATTCTTTGGATACCAAAGGCCAAGTGATGGAGCACCTTTAAGATATCTTAAAATTATTTTGACAGTGACCAGGTGTGACATCTTGGGGTTGGCTTGATATCTTGCACAAATGCATGTAGCAAACATGATATCTGGCCTGCTAGCTGTGAGGTACATAAGAGACCCAATCATTGCCCTATAGAGATGTTCATCAACACACTCCCCCTCAAGATCAGGTCCAACGGAGTGATTTCTGGCTATGGGTGTCTTAGCAACCTTACAATCAGTCATGTTAAACCTTTTAAGTATGTCTTGTACATACTTTGACTGACTTATGAACATGCCATTGTCAACTTGCTTCACTTGAATTCCTAGAAAGAAATTGAGTTCCCCCATGGCACTCATTTCAAACCTGTCCTTCATTAGCTTCTTAAAGTCTTTGCAGAGCTTTGGATTAGTTGATCCAAAGATAATGTCATCTACGTATACTTGAACTAGCATTATGTCATTTCATGTTCCTTTGATGAAGAGAGTTCCATCTATAGTACCTCTTTTGTAGCCATGTTGATAGAGATACTGAGATAGAGTCTCATACCACTTTCTTGGTGCTTGGTGCAGCCCATAAAGTGCTTTATCAAGCCTGCAGACATAATCAGGATGATCAGGATCTGCAAACCCAGGTGGTTGTCTAACATACACCTCTTCATCAATCACCCCCATAAAGAAAGGCACACTTGACATCAAGTTGGTAGACCTTGAAATTCTTGGATGCAGCAAAAGCTAGGAATATTCTAAAAGTTTCAAGTCTTGCCACATGAGTAAAAACATCTGTGTAGTCAGTTCCTTCTTCTTGAGTATATCCTTGAACAACTAGTCTTGCCTTGTTTTTTATGACAAGTCCTCTATCATCCTTCCTGTTCCTAAAAACCCAACTTCCATCCTTTAGAGCCTCATCAATTTTCTTTGGCTCTATCTGGGACAAGAAACAAGAGTGAAGACAAACATTTGCTTCATGGGTTTGTCCTCTTGTTCTCACCCCTGAATCAACCTCTCTAATGATGTTTGTGGTAGGATGAGAATTGTGGATCCTTAGCTGAGGGATCACAACAAGTTGCTTAGACAGATCTAGATTTCAAAATTTTTGATGTGGCAAAGAAGATTCACCCTCCATATCAGCACACTTATCAAGATTGACTTGATCCAATGAGTGTGTGACATCATTGATGTTATCTTCAATGCAGTGGTTATCAGCATCAAGAAATTCTTGATCACTTTCACCACCACCATTTTCTCCAACATTTGAAGCTCCTTCTTCTGAGTTTTGTGCCTCTAAGCTGGAAAGGCACCCCAGAAGCATCAGCATGGTTTGTCATTGATGTGCTGGTAAAAGCTTCATTTGCAAGAGTAGTTACCACTGGAGCTGAGGATGTGTAACTTGAAGGTCTTTTAAGCTCAAATCTTGCGTCAAGATCACCTGTTGGTAATATATCTGTAGATCCTGAAACATTCTCACAAGATTTGTTAAAATAGTTGGTAACTAAATCAAGATCAAATAGCCAATCCGGACTAGAACCTTTCACACTGGGAGTGTGCTCATTGAAAGTCACATTTGCTTACTCCTTAACTACTCTAGTTTTGAGATTGTGTACTCTATAAGCTTTAGCTTGAGAAGAGTATCGAATAAAGTGTCCATCATCTAATTTCTCAGCAAACTTGGCAATTTGATCCTTGGTATTCAAGATGGTGCAAGGACATCCAAATGACCTGAGAAAATCAATGACTGGTTTTCTCTTGTTCCAAAGTTCATAAGAAGTCTTACCACTAAAACTCTGTTTTGCACATAGCAGGCAGTGTTCACTGCCTCTGTCCAGAAGGTGATGGGCAGTTTAGAGTCAGACAACATAGTTCTTGCTGCTTCAATTATTGTCCTGTTTCTCCTCTCAGCAAACACCATTTTGCTGAGGAGTCCTGGGAGCACTATATTGTCTTATAATACCTTTTCATCACAAAATGTATCAAGGATTTGATTCTTGAATTCAGTTCCTTGATCACATCTTATGGTTTTGACCTTGTGATCACATTGATTCTCAATCTTTAAGATGAAATTCTTCAGAATCTTAGGAGTCTCATCCTTAGTTCTAAGAAAGAAGACCCAAGTGAATCTTGTAAAATCATCTATGATCACCAAACAATAAAAGGTCCTTCATAGACTCATTACACTGGTGGGGCCAAAGAGAACCATACGTAATAAGTGTAGGGGATAAATAATGGAGTTTCTTTCCTTTGGCTTGTGTGATACCTTGTGTTGCTTCCCTTTTAGGCATGCAACACAGTGGTCATCACTTGTAAACTCTTTCTTTGGTATTCTAGTTACCAAATCATTCATAATTAATTTATTCATGTTTTTAAAGTTTACATGGCACGTTCTTTTATGCCAGAGGAAAGATTCATCATTATTTGCTTTAGATAGAAATCATAAAACTTCTCCTGAGGGAGATGTTTCTTGCAAGTCCATCTTGTACATGTTCCCTCTCCTGGGGGCTCTAAGCAGGATGTGCTCATGAGGAATGACCACCCCGGGCCTGAGAACAATGCACTCATGCTCAGTAAAGAGCATGTTATTACTATGATCACAAAATTGGGATACACTCAGAAGATTGTTCCCAAGCTCCTTGACAAAGTTTACCTTCTCAATGCTAAGCTTACCATTTGTGACCTTGTCCCTTCCAGTAATGTAACCTCCTGCATCTCCTCCAAAAGCAACTAGTCCTCCATCAATTCTTTCAAACTTTTGGAGTAGTGACCTATTGCCTGTCATGTGTCTAGAACAGGCACTATCAATGATCCATTCATTTCTGTTTGTCTTGAGTTGTCCCTTCACAAAAGAGATGATTAGTTACATTCGGAAACCCAAGCCTCATTGGTCTTGGGCTCATCAAAAGAAGTTTAAGACAATGCAACAGTAATTGATCCTATAGTCATGCTAGAAGGATCATTTGCTGATGTTGATGAAGAACTTTCAACCACTTGGTCTTTCTTTGACTTCCATACCACCTTTGGAAACTTAGACTTGACCTTCAATACTTCGGAAGTTTTGATGATTTTGGAAGTTTTAAGGACTGGCCCTTCGGAATAACTTGCTTTCACTGCAGCAGGCTTCAGTGCTTCAGAAGTATTCCTTTCTTCCAAGACCAAATTTTCTTTCGAAGGCAAGTTTCCACTTGTCTTCTTCTTCATTTTGGAGCTTCCGAAGGAAACAGATTTTCCTTCCGAAGCTTGCTTCATCTTCTCCAAACTCTTAGAAGTTTCTTTCTTGGTCATGTGAGAGTACTCCTTGGATTGTAGACACAATCTTTAGCAAGATGAGAAGTACTCCCACACATAACACAGTCCATTTTCTTCCTTCTGAGAGTTCTTCTTTGTGAACAAGGCTGAACTTGATCACTTTCCTTCTCCATATTCATCTTTGTAGATGCTGTGTTCCACCCCATGGCCGTACTGTAGGGGGCAAAAATCGCGTGTATGGCAATTCTTCTGGGGTTAGAACTAACTTTGGAGCTGGATGGTCCAGGTTGTACAGCAGCAATGCACATTTGATTAGCCTTCTTCTTGAGGATGGGATGATTTGGAGATGAAATAGAACTCTTGTTGATGGAGTTCAAGTTTGTGTGTTCTGCCTTTACCACTTCAAATCCTGTAGAGATGAAGACTTGTTTCTCTGTAGAATTGAAGGTGGCCTTGATCTCTTGAGCCTTTTTGGACTTTCTTTTGGCCTTCCTGATCAAGTTCTTTCTTCTTGACTTGGTCATCCCAACAACTTTGCTCTCCTTAGAGGGATGGTGACCCTTCTTAGAATGCTCTTCTTCACTCTTCTCAGAGCCATTCTCCACCATCTCCTCTTCATCCTCTTCAGTCACAGGATCTACGAAGGGAAGCCCATCTTCACAAGTTCCACACCTTGGAGATGTTACAGACAAGATTGTGTGTGGAGGAGCTATATCACAAGATCCTAGTCCTTGCTTTTTTTGATAACAAATTTTTTCATACAAGGATGATGATATTATGTTCTTGAAGGTCTCTTCTTCAAGAACACATTTTTCTACCTTAGCTTTGCTGATCACAAGCTCAGCCTGGCATTCAGTTAATTTAGTAATGAGATCTTTGATCTGAGTCCTATAGTTTGTATGCTCATGCTTAAGAGTTGAAATGGTTTTCTCTAAGTCCTCTATCTTTAGTTTATAATCATTTTCAGCTCTTTTAAAGTCAGCTTTTAAAATATTTAAGGACTCAAGGTGAGATCTCATTTTTTAAATTATAGGACCTGTATCTATTAACTTTAGCAATGCATTCAGGAGTACAAAGATGTTCCAATACCTTGGCTTCATCGTGGTCTGCCATGAGTGCTTGGTTTGGAGATGCATCTTCTACTTGAAAGCTCCAGTCAAAGCCTCCTTCTTCAACAGCAACTGCAGCTTGCTGTTTTGGCTTCTCATTTGGGGGGCTTTCTCAGTGTAGTTTGGTCTGGTATGTGCTTGGCCACCATTTGTCCTTGGTGCCTTACACTCTTTTGCAAAGTGTCCTATCTGGTTACAGTTGTAACACTTTACTTTGCTTTTGTCCAGCCCAAACTTTCCACTGCCTGCATTGCTTGGAAACTTTCTCCCTGTCCTCTTGTAGAACTTCTTGGCTCTGTGAGTGAGAAGAGCCATCTGCTGGACTATCTCCATGTACTCCAGATCATCTGGATGGATACAGTCCGAATCTTCAAGAGTGAGAGAAAGTTTCCTGAAGTTTCATCAAAAGAGACAAAGGCATGAGAAGATTTTGTCTCTTGGAAAGAACTTCCTTGAGTGTAGCTTTCCCTTGGAGTCTCTGGGAAGGTGATGAAAGGGCCCTTTTGTGAGTTGTCAGGGAAGCATATAAGATGATGTTGTGGTTCAATGCTTTCCCTTTCAACCACATGGAGGGCTGAACTCAGTTGATTCCTGGAGTTACCAGATGAGATTTGCATGTTCATCTCCATCTGGTAGCCACTAAGAATACCATACAACTCTATGAGAGTAAGAGTCTTAAGGTTCTCAGTCCACTTGATAACAACACAATAATGTGTCCGTTGTCTAGGAAGAGAGGACATAAACTTCCTTACAATGTCCCTGTTCTCAAGAGTTACTCCCACATCCATTAGAGTATCCACAATCTCAACATAGCTGAAGTATTGTTGAGTCATGGTTTCACCTGCCTTGAAGGTGAAGTTTTCAAACTGCTGCCTCAGGAGATCCTTCTTGTTCTCCTTTGCTTCAGTAGACCCCTCATACATCAGCTTTAGTGCTTCCCATAGTTGCTTGGCAGTTTTCCACTTCTTGAAGCCTCTGTAGATGGAGTTTGGAAGAGCAGTTTGAAGGGCTGTCATCTCTATTCAGAGTAATCAGCCACAACCTTAGGAATCATACCACCACTAGTAGCAGTGGTGGTGCTTGGTATGTAAGGTCCTTCAACAACAGAGTCCCACATCATGGAGTCTTGAGACTTGATGAGGCCTTCCATTCTTTGACACCAAGTATCAAAGTCTTCAGGTGTGATCAGTGGAGACTTTGTCATAGTTCCAGTTTCCATATCAACTTTGGTTATAGCTGCTATTTGAGTTGTTAAGTATTTTGTGTGTGTGAGGGATCTTAAGATGGTGAGATCTTATATCAAGAGCCTGAAATGCTCTGATACCAAATGCAGGACCGGTGAAGGGTATGCACTTACAACACAACAACACAATGAGGAGAGTTGCTTAGAACACTTAACAGATCAAATAGGGAACTGGTTAACTTTGTTAATGAAAGATGCTAAGAACACAAGTAAAAGTGAGACAGAACAAGTTTGCAAAACAACACAAGTATTTGGTTTTCAAGAATGCTGTATATTGCTTCTCAAGTTCTATTACAAGTTACAAAGCATCGATGGAAAGTTATAAGTACTTGAGATACTTTATACTACATCCTACAGCCGGCCATACTTTGAAGGCCAGCTGGATACAATTGACTAGACAACTACAAAA
This sequence comes from Flaveria ramosissima, assembly GCA_025215565.1. Taxonomy (NCBI): domain Eukaryota; kingdom Viridiplantae; phylum Streptophyta; class Magnoliopsida; order Asterales; family Asteraceae; genus Flaveria; species Flaveria ramosissima. The sequence goes on from CM046037.1 coordinate 51,942,844, forward strand.
TCAAATGTAGAGTCAAAAGGCATATCTGCCTTTTGACTTGTCACTATGACATGCCATAGCTCACATCCTAATATATTACAAAAAGGATAAAAGTACATAAAGTAGAAAGCATGGACTCAAGACCTCAATGTACAGTTACCAAAAGCATGGACCTTTCACCAACTCATGTAAGTTGGTGACTTTACAGAGTAGCAGCGAAAAGGTGGTCCAGCTTTATGGTAAAGTGCATCAGATAAAGGCATATCTCTAAATGTCTTCGGAAGAAATCTGTCTTCACTCTTTGGGTTCGGAAGACTTTGTCTTTAAAGCTTCGGAAGACTTCACTTTTGGCTTCGGAAGATGTTGGTCTTGGCTTCGGAAGATTTTACACTTAGAATATTTCTAGTGCATGGTGTAAAACTTCCAAAGCATTTCTACTTCTGTTCTTAAGTGCATGCTTGCAAAGAGACTTTGGATATTTTGGCTGCATCAGACTTATAGGAATCCTTACACCCCCCATATTCTTAATAGCAACATTCTTCCTCGTATTACTCTAAATACCAGATCTGTTGTTCCCCAAATTATTAGCACCTTCTGAAGTCTTATTACCACCATAACCCGTATAAAATCCCCAAGTAGCATTCCCATCATTATAACCTCTTCCATCACTCCTATGAACAACTTTACCACTTGAAACATTAGTAACACCATCCTACCTAGGACCATTATAGCCCTGTAACCTACTAAAAACACTGGTTGTACCTTTATCCTGACCACCACCCTGTTGTCCATTCTCATGTTGATAGTTCCCTTCCTAAACAACCCTATTCTTCTTTCCAACCACCTAAAATCCCTTAGAATCCACCCCTTTACCATCCGAATCAGCCCCATTATTTCCCCTTCTAGTATCATATTGATCATCCTGGTGCATCTTATATCTTGGAATAGAACTACAATTAGCATTACTGTGCCCAAAAACACAACAATGAGAGCAATACAGGGGTTTCCACTCATATTCCACTTTCAGAAGAGTACTTTTGCCTATTGACTTACCGGTACTAGGATATTGGACTTTTACAGAATTCGGGAGATCAGCATCAGCACATACTTCAACTAAAAATCAAGGAAATCAAGCCCGACCACTATTGTTAGCACATCTCTCAGTTGTCATTTTATCTGGCGTAGTTAGGTCCCCAATGCAGCTTATAATCGGACTAAGACAATCTTCATTCCAAAATTCCAATGGTAGTTCTATCTTTGAGGCCCACACAGGATTTTCTTTGGTTCATGCTTTTGTAACTTCAAATTCATCTCCCATCTTTTAACACATAAAGGAACATTATTCACCGGCCATGTTCCATACTTTAACACTTTACCCAATCCTTCTTCAATCTTAAATCGGAAAAAGAAAAAACCAGAGTTATTAGATGAGACATCAATTAACTCATAAGCTTTCCACATTCTCCTCAAATAATTGTTAACAAACCCAAAAGAAAGTTTAGTCCCAATAAAGTACCCATATAATGTCAAAGCTTGAGCAACCACACTCAAAGACAATTGTTCCTTTCTAAGTTTGACAACTTTGTCGCCAGAAGACAACTTTCTCACCAGAAGCACAATCTTCTCATTACTTTTCTGGACCCCCTTAACAGCCCCTAGATAAGATTTTTTTACTATTTTGAATATGATCACCACATGGCTTTGAAGCATTAAAAATAATTTTATGATCATTTCTAGGACTATTTCCACCATTAGTATTAATATTCTCAACAAGACCAGGATTCCAAACCAAAACAGAATTACCAGCATCACAAATAGTAGCACCAATCATATCCACATCACCAATATCACTAGATTTGCCATTAGAATAGCAACAGGCATAAAACACCATATCAATACCCTATAAATTCATCCCAAAAGAAGACCCAAATGCAGGAGACCTGGAAACAGGAGTAGAAACACTGCCAACCCAATGATTTTTAGTACAAAGGGCTAGTGCATTATTGCTTAGTACGAGGAGAAACTGTAAGTGACCCTTTCGGAGTAGCAATAGTAACAAGAGCATAAGATTCTAGAATGTATTGTACCTTACGAGCAGCACTGTTGCTATCCGGAGTATGAGCACGTCTATTATGCTTAATCTTGTGGACAACTTAAGAGTTTAATGCCTTTCGAATCCTCTTAATAGCCAATCGAGTCACCCTTGCAGGCAATTCAGAAATTGAATTCGGTTCAGACTGTATAGATGATGATCACCCTTGAATTTCAGCCGCATCAGTTAGTCATATTTTGCAACGGGGAGCCCATCGAATTTTGCAATGATCACCAACATCATTCATACTCTCGCAATTAAGCTTACCTGGACCAGCCAAGGTGTTAGGAATCGAATTGGAAACAATTCGAGTATCAAGAGTTTTGAAGTCACTCAGTCGACCCTTATCCGAATGATCAAGGGGTTACGAATGATTCAACTAATGAGAGGAATCATTGAAACTAGGATCCGTTGATCAACTAGAATAATAATGGGTTAAACCAGGTGAACTTAATTGATCGAATGAGACTATTCGGAAGGAAAATGGTCGAGACCCGTGAAAATCGCCCAAATTGCCTAGAGCCTATCCTAGAAAGAGAAACTATGAGAGAAATAAATTGACCAAATGAATTTTCTTCAAATATTTCATCTTTGGATTTGAAAGAATTGGTCTTTTGGATTCGAAAGATTTGATACTTAATGAATTTCATTGAGTTGTATCAAATCTTCCGAAATACATTTCTTTGTACTTAATATGTGTGTGCTAAGAGCTCTTTGGTTGCATTAGCCTCTAAGTATAACTCTTAAAAATCCTTATCAATAACAACATATCAAAGAATAAGAAGTTCTTTTAAAGGATATGAAAACGAATCAAACAGAATTTTAATACCCTTAACGTACACATGTTATTAGGTTATATTTTACTAACCCAGTAAAACAAGTTTAGTAAGTCTTGCTGTTGAAAGAAATGTAAAACAACACCATTATGGATACTTGACATTTGTTCTCAAGTGGGGGCCATGAAAGTTTTACTTGAAGATTATACGACATTGTTCAACTTAATGAATCTCACATAAAGAAATTAAGCAGTGACTAGATAGTTTTCCAGCAAATTTCATACAAGATAGTTTTTTATATATTTAAAGAAGAGACATTATAATAAGAGGGGGGAGGCATTTTACCTACTGCACCCTTTTTTCCTGACAAAGCTTTGTCCATCTGGATTGTCTTAGAAAGGTTTCTAATGAGGTGGTTAAACTGATACAATGGTATCAGTTTATCTTATAGGTCATAAAGTATCAATTTAACAACATACTAAAGTACGTTATTAAACACATAATATATCTAAGGGGGAGTGTTATAAATATATATTAAATCAGACATTGTTACGATCATTACTCCCTACTCATGTCTCCATAATTATCACCTATGTCTTAGTTTTTGGTTTCACATTGTACACATTATATATATGTGTATGTGTACTTGAGACGTATGAATTAAAAAGGATTACTCTATTCTTTATTTTCTATTTCTCTCTAGATGTGATGCTATTATGATGTTCAACAGTTATTACTAATAATATTAATAATGATAATAATTGCTGCAGGATCGGTTTTTATCACTTAACATTTTTGTTTTCTCTCAAACTCAATGAATCACACTCGGTTTGATGATGCAGAATCCCTTCTAAGAGTTGATAATAATATACTAAGTAACTTAAAACACAGAAAGATAATTTTCAAGGTACTTGTATATATTACTTCGCAACTCAAAGTATTACAAGACTCTTACAAGCATATTACACTAATCTAGATAACAATATCAATGTAAAGTCAAAAAATAAATTGTCTACTGATTAGCGACTATGGCTTGTCATAGCTCATATTCTTGTATATTACACAAAAGGATAAAAGTACAAAAGTAGACAGTTACAAACTCTAAGATGGACTTTTCACCAACTTGTATAAGTTGGTGAGTCTTTAGAGATGGCAGTGAAAAGTGGTTTAGCTTTTGTCAAAAGCATGTTAGAGAAAGCATGTCTTCTCTATCTTCATAAGAAATCAGTCTCTTGGCTTGGGAAAACTTTGTCTTGAAGCTTCAGAAGACTTAGTCTTTTTTTTGTTAAAGGGGAAGGTACCCTGGAAAAATTTATTAATAAAATAAAAATAAAATAATACAAAGGAATCATGCTAAGAGATAGAATCGGACAATCCCCGATACTAGAAATCCACAAAGCCTTACAAAAACTAAAAGAAAGCCCATATAAATGTAAGCATAGCAAGCCCAACAATGGCAACAAACTCACAAGCCAACATTGGAAACAATACCCAAAAAAAAACAACCAAGACCTATAATAGTAGCCAAATATAAAAGAAAAAGGCCTAAATCTATGATCACTAGAAAGTAACCATGGGTCTATATAAGGGCCCATGGATCTTCAACAAAATATCTTGAAAAACCATAAAGCTAGACCAATTTGTATCAAACTAATTGTCAACAGCCTTTTTCAAATCAAATGCCCCCATACAGCATGTAATCTCAGCAGCCTTCATAATCCACAACAGCATCACAAGAGCATCATCGAGAATCCATATCAACCTAGAATACTAAGATACTCTCGAAACCAGTAGCAGCATACAGGCAGTTACAAAAGTTAATACAACTACATGAAGTAGAAGGCAGCAACATGTAGAACATCAGCATCATTTCATCAGCAGCATTGCTGACTACAACAGCAGCAGCCCAGGCAGGAGCTGACCAGTAGTAGTAGCATCATACAGTAGTCACTGCAGCATACATATTAGCAGCAGTCAACTTCAGTAGCATCCATAGAATCAAGGCCAACAACAACATTAAACAAAACAAGTACAACATCATCATGAACAGTAACACCCACATCAAAAATAGTTGAATCCATAACTGTTGGACCAAAAGAACCAATGAGCCTGATCAGAAAAACCTCTAAGTCCCACTGACATTACAACTGCTGAAGATAGTTACATCAGCTGAAGACATCAGCTGATTACAAAGGTCTGAAGACAAAGTCTGAAAGCAAAGAACTGAAGATAAAGTCTGAAAGCAAAGAACTGAAGACAAAGTCTGAAAGCAAAGAACTGAAGATAAAGTCTGAAAGCAAAGAACTGAAGACAAAGTCTGAAGATGAAGTGCTGGAGACAAAGTCTGAAGACCAGAGTGATCAGCAGTTGTCACAACAGCTGAAGTTGTTAACTTCAGTAGTTGTGATGGTTTTACTTTTCAGTACTTGTAATTTTATATTTCAGTAGTTTATTGTTTCAGTAGTTATTAGTCAGTAGTTTTATGTAATTGTACTTAGCATTCACTGAGATGTAATCAGTTGTTGAGAACATCTCAGTAGTTTGCTTATTTCAGTTGTTTTTGTAATTCTGTTAGATGTCACTGTCAAGTGACATCAGCAGACGTCACATTCCTCTATATAAGGGATGTTGACCTAGCTGTATTTTTAACCGAAGCATTACGCGTGAATGAAATCTTTCCCTTAACAGAAATATTCTCTCTATAATTGTGATTGATTGTCTTGCATATTCATTACCTTTCTTGCTTGAATTCGATCTCAATCTGTGATATTCCGCTGCATAATTCTAACCTAATTGATCCGATCCTATCAAATGGTATCAGAGCAGGTTAATCATTGATCGATCAATTGATCATTGAAACTGTTCTTTTGATAGCAAAGGTTGATCGAATTAGTAGTTTTGCAAGAATTGACTATAGAGATTAATTTTATGTGCTTCCGGTTCATTAATTGTGATTCTAATTGTGCTTTCTAAGTATATTGTTGAGTTTTCAAACCAGACCAATTTTAATCTCCTTGACTTCAATTGAATTAGTGAAAATGACTACTTCAATGAATGATCCTCACAATACTGGCTCCTCAACTAAGCCTCCTATGCTTGTTAGGAGTGAGTATAACATATGGCAACGCCGAATGCTCCATCACCTGTCTGTTAACAGTTCAGGTTGTTGGAAGTCTGTGGTTCATGGACCATACAAGCCTATGGTGAGTAATCCTGAAACCAAGGAGATGGTTCCCAAAAAGAAGGAACAATATTCTGATGAGGATTTAAAACTGTTTGAGATTGATGCTAAAGCCCATGGAATTCTGGACATGGCACTGCCTAATGAAATCTATTCTGGGCTCATGCATCATGAAATTGCTTATGATCTCTGGGTTGCTCTAAAGGAACAATTTGGAGGAACTGATGAGGTCTTAGCAAACAATAGAGAAATCCTTGCCCAGCAATATGAGACATTCTCTCATAGGAAGGGTGAGACACTGACTCAACAGTTTGAGCGGTTTTCATGTTTAATCTCTGAGCTTAAAATGGTTCAACATGAATACACAAACAGCCAGATGAATAATAGATTCCTCAGATCCCTGCCTGAGAGATGGGACACTTACACCATTGTCCTACGCTCCGTGCAAATCTGGATACTCTATCTCTCACCCAACTTCATGGGAAGCTCTTAACATTTGAGATAGAGATAGAACAGAAAAGGAAACTATCTTCATCTAGAAAGCTCACTGATGACTTTGTACCAGGTAATACTACTCTGGTTGGTCATGAGTCTGAATATGCTTCATCTGAAAGTTCATATGATGAGCATATTGATTTCTCTTCAAACAGTGGAAATCATGCTTTTGTTGGAGTTGAGGGAAACTCATGTTTTAATGCTGATAATTTGTGTTTTGTGATGGATGATTTGAAGGGAATAGCTGATGATGATCTTGAAGAGATGGATATTTTGAGACAAATGACATTGATTAATATCAGATCTCAAAAATTTTATAAGAGAACTGGTAGGAAATTTCCTGGTCTCTCTGGCAAACCCAAGGTTGGTTTTGACAAGAGTAAGTTGAGATGTCACAAGTGTCACAGACTTGGACATTTTGCTAGAGAGTGTAGATCATCTGGATCTAACTCATCTGCACCCTTTGTGACTTTTCCAAGTAATAATTCACAATCCAAAGGGCAATATCCTACCAGTTCTGATCATCATTTTCAGCATCAATCATCTCCTGCATACTTTGTCCCTCAAAGCCCCATGCCATATCCTTATCCATGTTTTTACATGCCTCAGTCTTGTCAAGTTTCAGTACCAATGGCTCAACAACCACATGCTCTACCTGATTCTCAGCCTTCTCAATCAAATCAGCAATCTCAACCTCAATCTCATCAGAGCTTTTTCACCCCTGAGGTTGTTGACTGGAGCAGCCTACCAGATGATGTCTCTGGTTATTCTGAGCAATTTAATGGTGCTGGTCAACATGGTGGTGACAATCCTTTTGGAAACCTTGCTTTAATGGCCCTGGAATCTACTGATGACAATCCTTCATCATCACAGGGTTCTTCATCACAGGTACCACAGGTATCTTCTGAGGCTAAGGCCAAGATTTGTTCTGAATCATGCATAGCTGCTTTTGTTTCTATTAGGGAAGCAAATGTAGCTTTAATTAATCAAAATCTTGACCTAGAAAAGGCAATTTCTAAAAGAAAATCTGAGTTTGAGTCTGTGTTAAAAGAAAAGGATGAAGAGATTTATAAGCTTAAATGTCAAATTACTAATGAAAAGGCTAAGGTAGAGGTCATTCTAGAAAATCACAAGAATCTCAAGGAAACACTTGCAGCTACCCAAGTTGATTGTGAACGATGGGTAACATCCTGCAAGGGATTTGAAATGCTTCTTAGTAAGGAAACTGCTTCAAATGTGAAGTTTAGGATTGGGTATAATCATACCATACCTCCCACAGATTTTACTCCTAAGTCAGAAGTACAATCTGAGGTTGAGAGTCATTCCCAAACCACATCCTCAGGTGTTTCATCCTCTATTGAAAATTTAAAATCTGAGGATGAAGATAGTGTGAGTATCTCAGTTAATCAAATAACTGATGATCCTACTACTTCGAAACACTTGATCAAGAAGAAGCTGAGAATCTCAGGTGTTGTTCCACAAGGTACTCAAAGTACTGAAGGGCAAAACACAACACCTGAAGAGCATTTCAAATCAGAAGAAAATGAGCAATCCTTGACAACTGCTGAAGAATCTATCAGGATTTCAAGAAATACTGATAGCAAACCACTGAAGAAGAAATCTTCAGTTGTTGAAAATCCTTCAGTACTTCCCAAGAGTACTGAAAGGAAGAAAGTACTGAAGAACAAATCTTCAGTAGTTTCCTCAACTTCAGCAGTTGATCAAGAAAAGATGAAAAGAAAACCATGTGAAATATGTGGTCTGTTCAATCATCTGACTGATGAATGCTGGTATAGCAAGGGTTTAAAATTCAATAAAAAGAAAATCATTAAGCAGGAAATGCAGAAAATGAAAAACGAATTTCAAACCAAGTTTGTACCTCCATCATCTCATTCTGATAAATCTAAGCTTTCTCAAAATGTCACTAAGAAAGAAGGGGTTTTTCAAACAACAGCTGGAAATATTCCTCAGGGAATATTGAAAACTCAGACTAAGTCTGTGTCTTTTCAAAAGAAGGGTGTAGAGAATAACAAGAACAAATCATCCACAAGTACTGATGTGTCAACTGAGTTGAAAACTCTATCAACAAATCAGACACAACTTGTGATGATGATTCAACATCTATTGGGGAGAGTTAACCAATTGGATGTTTCTGTGTCTAAACCACTGAAAAGGATACCTAAGATAAAATCCAAGGAATCCTTTTCAGCATCATCTACATCTTCAAAAGCTGTTAATCATGCACAACCTGTTAGTTTAACATCTGTTGATGAAAACAGACCCAAAACCAAAAAGGTTTGGGTCTCAAAGACTAACTAATGTTTGTGTTAAATGCAGGGTTCTTCATCATGCCAAAGAAGCATCTGGTATGTGGACAGTGGAGGATCCATGCACATGACAGGGAGCAGCTCTCTTCTTCATGACTATTCCCAAAGGAAGAAGGGATTTGTTTCATTTGGAAATGATGCAAAAGGTTACATCATTGGGAAGGGTTTTGTCTCAAATGGGGAGATAAGATTTGATGATGTCAACCATATGGAGAACCTCAAATACAATCTTTTGAGTGTCAGCCAAATGTGTGATAAAGGGCATGTTGCACTTTTCACAAGTCAAAACTGTCGGATTCTGTCTTCCACAGTTTTGCACAAGATTGACAAAATATTGGATGAGTATACTCTCCTGAAGGCCAACAGGATTGGTAGAGTATATGCTTTAGATCTATCAAAGAAAATAGATCTAAAAGGCCATCCATGTTTGTTCTCCAAAGCCTCTCTTCAAGAATCTGAACTATGGCATAGAAGGCTGGGTCATGTGAATTTCAAGAACATGAATCAGCTCATTCATCATGGATTAGTGAGAGGGTTACCATTGAAAGAGTTCAAGTGTGATGATACTAGCCCAGCTTGCTTGAAAGGAAAACAACACAAAGCTTCATTCCCTTCTATAGAAGAACCTAAGTCCACAGCATGCTTGCAATTACTGCACATGGATCTTTTTGGTCCTGTGAGAGTAATGAGCATGGCAAAGAAAAAGTACTGTCTGGTAATTATGGATGATTACTCTAGATATGTATGGACTTTCTTCTTGCACTCCAAGGATGAAGCAGCTCAAAGTATTATCTATTTTGTGTTACATGTGGAGAAACAGCATTCACTTCCTGTTAAGTGTGTGAGAAGTGATAATGGGACAGAGTTTAGAAATCACACTCTTGATGAATTCTATTTGTCTAAGGGAATCAAAAGACAATATAGTATTCAAAGAATTCCAGAGCAAAATGGAGTGGTGGAAAGAAAGAACAGGACCCTGATTGAAGCTGCAAGGACAATGTTGGCTGACTCTGGGTTGCCACTAACCTTTTGGGCTGAAGCTGTCAATACAGCCTGCTATGTTCAGAATAGAGTATTAGTGAATCAGAGGTTGATGAAGACTCCTTATGAGCTCTTACATCATTTGGCTCCTTTGATTTCATTCTTTAGAGCTTTTGGGTGTCCTTGTTATATTCTTAACACATAAAGTATCCTTCAGAAGTTTGATTCCAAGGTGGATGCAGGGTATTTTGTTGGGTACTCATCTACTTGCAAAGCATACAGAGTGTTCAACTGCAGAACAAAGATTGTTGAAGAGACCTTGCATGTCAAGTTCAATGAATCCCCAAAAGACAAGATTCCTCAAAACCCTGTTGAGATGTTTGACTTGAACATACTGCAATATGTTCCATATCAGCCTCCACGTGTTATTGTCTCTGATGATCCATCATCTCCAACTGAAGATACAAATGCAAGTTGTAGTGATCATCTGCCTGGTTCTACTACACTTGATGTTCCTGTAGCCTCAGCAGCTCCATCCACAACAAATGCTGATGAAATCTCTGAATCCTCTACTTCATTTGAACTGCCATCTCAGTCTAGGTTTCAAGAGTCTACATCAACATCTGCTGCTGCTGAATCTTCTACAAACACTTGCACAGATATTATTGCATATCAAGAATTGAAGAATCATCCTGTGTCCCAGATCATTGGTGACATAACTGCTGGTGTTTCAACAAGAAGTCAATTGTCCAAATTTTGTCTCTATGCTCTCTTCATCAGTCAGCAAGAGCCAAAGAACTATCATGTTGCTCTAAGGGACAATGGATGGGTTGAAGCCATGCAGCTTGAGCTTCTTCAATTTCAAAACAGCAAGTGTGGGAACTGGTTCCTCTACCCCCAGGTAAGTGTGCAATAGGCACTAAATGGGTGTTTAGGAATAAAACTGATGAAAAAGGTCAAATTGTCAAGAACAAGGCCAGACTGGTTGTACAGGGGTTTTCACAAGAAGAAGGTATTGATTATGATGAAACCTTTGCCCCTGTGGCCAGACTGGAGGCAATTCGTTTGTTTTTAGCTTATGCTGCTTTTCATAACCTTAAAGTTTTCAAATGGATGTCAAAAGTGCATTTTTGTATGGTAAAATAAAAGAAGAAGTTTATGTATGTCAACCACCAGGTTTTGAAGATCATAAACACCCTGATTGGGTGTATAAGCTTGATAAGGCTCTTTATGGGTGAAACAAGCACCCAGAGCCTGGTATGAAACATTATCTAATTTTCTTCTTCAAAATAATTTCACTAGAGGCTCCATAGATAAAACTTTGTTCATAAAGAAAGCTGGTATGCATAAGCTCCTTGTTCAAATTTATGTTGATGATATTATTTTTGCATCATCTGATCCCTAGTTGTGTGATGCATTCACAAAATTGATGCAACAAAAGTTTGAAATGAGTGCCATGGGAGAATTACAGTTCTTTCTGGGTTTACAAATCAAACAACTGACTGATGGAACTTTCATTCATCAGTCAAAATACACAAAAGATTTGTTAACCAAGTTTGATTTACAAAACTGTAAATCCTGTTCTACTCCCATGTGCAGCAACACACAACTGGATGCTGATCAAAAAGGTAAAGCAGTTGATGAAACTCTTTACAGATGTATGATTGGTTCCTTGATGTACCTAACAGCTTCTAGACAAGATATTATGTTTGCAACTTGTGTCTGTGCTAGATTTCAGGCAGCTCCTAAGGATTCCCATATGATTGCAGTCAAGAGGATCTTTAGATATTTGCAGGGAACTAAATCACTAGGACTATGGTATTCCACTGGGCACTCTTGTAAATTGGTTGCTTTCTCTGATAGTGACTATGCAGGGTGTAAGTTAACCAGAAAATCAACTTCTGGTGGATGCCAATTTCTAGGCAACTGTTTGGTCTCTTGGCAGAGTAAGAAATAAACATCAGTTGCTACATCAACAGCTGAAGCAGAGTACATTGCAGCTGCAAGCTGTACATCTCAGGTACTTTGGCTTCAAAATCAGTTATTGGATTATGACATTACAGAGACTAAGACTCCATTATTAATGGATAGTTCTCCAGCTCTTTGTATTGTGAAGAATCCTGTCCAGCATTCTAGAACCAAACATATTGAGATCAGATATCATTTAATTAGGGATTGCTATGAAAAAGGTCTGATTGATCCAAAGTTTGTGCCTAGTGCTGATGAGCTTGCAGATATATTTACTAAGCCTTTGGATAGTGCAACATTTCATAATCTTGTACTCAGGCTTGGTATGCTGCAGCTAGAATAATTTGACAACTACTGATGCTCTTAGTTCATAAATACTGATGAGCATTAGTACTCTTTTGTAAAAAATAAGTACTGATGACCAATGAAACATCTGAAAATCAGATGATCTGATGAGTAAGTGTCAAGGTCATTGAAACAGCTGAACTTTGTGAATTGACGACAACTACTGTTTCATTTCCAAACAACTGAAGCCAAAACCATGTCTTCCGTAGTTTTACAACTAATGATGACCAACACCAAGTCTTCAGTTGTTTACAACATCTGAAAGTTAAAACCATGTCTTCAGTTGTTTTCTAACATCTGATGACCAACACCAACACTTTCAGTTGTTTTGCCTCAGCCGTTTCATAACCTATATATATACCTAACCCTAACTTCAACCTTTTCATAACCCACTTTCCAAACGTTCATCTTCCATTAATGGCGACCATGCAAATCAAACCTCGACACAACTGTGTTGCTCATCTTACCAAATCACCATTCTGGAACAAGTTTGATGCTGCTATCGACTTGATGAACGATTCCCAATACCGCACAGCCTTTCTCCTAAATCCAACCATTTACCCTGATACCCTGTGCCAGTTCTGGACGAACGTTACCGTTCATACTGATGAGAATGATGCCACCATCACTCTCAAGTCTTTTGTTAACCAGAAACGGGTGATCATCACTCCTGAGATCATTCGTCAAACCCTAGACCTAAATGATGCCACCTATCCCACCAAGTACCCCAAAAGGCACCATTGATCTTTCTTTTGCCAATCATGGTTATGAAGGTGACCTAAGTGCTACTATCATACTGAAGAAGCACTTCCATGATGCTGAGCGACTCATATTTCACATGATCAATGTCTGCCTGGCTTCTAAAACATCTTCTTGGGATCAAATGTCATCTAGATGGCAACAGGTATTATACTCTATCCTTGAGCATCAAAATCTAAATTTTTCTGATATTATCTTTTTGGAACTAAAAGATTTGGCATTGAAACCTGTGGCAAATAGATGGATATTATATCCAAGGTTTCTTATGGCAATCATGTTAAACCAATTAAAATCTGATGGCCTAGTTGGCCTTGGAGTCCCTGCTCTGTTGGTTCTACCAGAGGTATACTCCAGGCACAACTCAAACCCACAACTCAAACAGGCTGCCAAACTGCTCAAACCCAAGCAGAAGGAACCCACAGCCTCCACCTCCAAATCTAAAGTCCCCTCCAAACCCAAACCAAAGAAAACCAAAAAGGCTACTCAGGGAGTTGAGTCCCCTGATGATGCCCCTGCAGCACAAATGCAGGATGAGACTACAAGTCTTAATCCCCTTGTAGTCTCAATGACTCCACCAGCTGAAACCGCTCAGGTATCCTCTCAACAGGATCCTGATGCAACCAATATAGGGGAAACCACATTGCTGGAATCTATCTCACTTGAGAAGAATACCATTGAAGAGCACCAATCTCCCCAGGTGCAAACCTTTTCACCACCATCTCCCACTGATACCGCCCCTACAAGCCCAATTGCAGTCATTGCACAAGTGCTGACTCAGCTACATTCCTCTACCCCTCCCCAGATACCTGTTACTACTGGGAAAACCTCAATAGCTGAGGGAGAGGATCAAAATGTAGTTGTTATCCAACAGCATAGGGATTATCAAGTTCAGTCTCCCAGTGTAAATGTGGAGACTAGAACATCTGGTGAGGCTACCTCTTCCCCTGCTTCAGCACATGAACAGGATGAAGCTGGTATCATCTCTAAGCCCTCACCAGATGCAACTGTCAATGAAGGACATGCTCCTGAGACAGGAAGTCCCCAGTTCCAAGACAAAGGGGCACATGTGATTACTGATTTACACTCAGCACATGTTCATCCTGATTCACTCAGGAGGTCAGGTGATTCAATGTATACTGATGATGACCTGGGCTTTTTCTTTGAAGTCTTAGCCCAAAACACTATTCTTGAGGCTGAGGTTTGTAGATTGAAAGATCTGCTTCCCATCATGCCTCAGGAATCAAGACCATCTGCCCCAATAAACCCATAGATGGCAGCTTCTGTTGAAGCTTCCCTAAACACTGAGCCACTCAAATCAACCAAAACACCAGCCTCAGGTTTAGGCACCATTTCTCAGGGAGAGAACCCCTCTGAGCAAATGGTTGCTGCATTCAAATCTTCCTTACTTCTCATCACACCCATCATCACATCTATTGTTCATAAAACCATTGATGAGAGGCTCTCCTCAGATATTACCTCACTTGTGACTGATGTTGTGTCCAAGCACCTTTTTGACATTCAAACCCCTGAACCCAATGGACCCAAAAAGGGGGAGTCTAAGTCAGTAAAGGATGATAAAAGGAAAAGAGCTGAAGAGGAAGAAGATAAGGAAGAGAACAAAGGAAAAGAGATCATCACCTACAAAAGAAAGAAAAGTATTGGTGATAAAACTGAAGATGAGAAGAGGCTAGATGAGATGATCAAAGAAGCTGATGACCAACACAGCAGATCCATGGACAGGATCATTGATCAGCTCTTCAGGCAAGGATTTGACACTGCTAAACTTGACTCAGAGATCAGGAGACTTGAGATTCAAGAAATTGAAGATCGATGGGCAAGTTGTAATGAAGAAGAAAGGGAGAGACTAGAGGCTATGATTAGATTTCTGTCTAAACATGTGGGAAGACCTATCATAGAGATTAAATCATGGTCCAGAGATAGCATCTTGGAAATAACTACCAAGATATGCTCATCTGAAAGCTTCAACAAAGGCCTAATCATTGAAGCTCTGGATGAAGCTGGTGCTGGGAAGAGAACTGATATGGCCAAGTTGTCAAAAGCCACCCTCACCAACAAAATGATAGAGCAGCCCTTCAAATCCCCCTTACCTAAACAATCCTCCAAGCCAACCTCACAATCAAAACTGCCTACATCTAAACCTTCAAAACAACCAACCTCTCAACCTCCAAAACAAACAACCTCACAACCATCTAAACCAATTCCTTCACCCAAGAAACCTATCCAAGAGTCCACCAGTGAAGCACCAAAAAGAAAAAGAAGGTTGCTGAGGATGGAAGATCCAGGTGATCCTGATCCAAGATTTGAGCTAGGAAGACCCTCAACTCATACATCTTCAGCTCCAGTTGGAACTACTTCAGCAAATGAGGTTTCTATTAGCACAACAATGACAAATTCAGCTGATACATCTGGTATGCCTTCAAATTCCAGCTCAGAGGCTCCTCAACCAGATAAAGATACCTCAATTATAGAAGACAACAATGGTGATGGTGATAGTGATCAGGAATTCCTTGATGCTAATAACCACACCATAGATGACAAGATCAATGATGTCACACACTCATTGGATCAAGTTAATCTTGATAAGTGTGGTAATGTGGAGGGTGAATCATCTATGCCAGATCTGAATTTCTCAAATTTGGATCTTTCTCAGCAACTTGCTGTGATCCCTCAGCTAAGGATCCACAAGTCTCACCCCACCACAAACATCATTGGAGATGTTGTCACAGGGTAAGAACAAGAGGACAAACCTATGAAGCAAATGTTTGTCTTCATTCTTGTTTCTTATCTCAGATAGAGCCAAAGAAAGTTGATAAAGCTCTAAAGGATGGAAGTTGGGTTGAAGCTATGCAACAAGAGCTGCTTCAATTCAAAAGGCAGAAAGTTTGGAACCTTTGTCCTCTTCCTCATGGGAAGACTACCATTGGAACCAAATGGGTTTTTAGGAATAAGAAGGATGATAGAGGAACTATCATCAAGAACAAGGCAAGACTAGTTGTTCAAGGATACATACAAGAAGAAGGGATTGACTACACTGATGTCTTTGCTCCTGTAGCAAGATTAGAAGCTGTTAGGATATTCCTAGCATTTGCTGCATCCAAGAACTTCAAGGTCTTTCAACTTGATGTAAAGTGTGCTTTCTTATATGGAGTGATTGATGAAGCGGTTTATGTCAAACAGCCACCTGGTTTTGTAGACACTGATCATCCTGATTATGTCTGCAAGCTTGACAAAGCTCTTTATAGGCTGCATCAGGCACCTAGGAAGTCGTATGACACACTGTCTGAGTATCTTTGTAAACATGGATACAGGAGAGGTACTATAGATGGAACTCTCTTCATCAAAGGACAGGGAAATGACTTATTGCTAGTTCAAGTATATGTAGATGACATCATCTTTGGTTCAACTAATCCAAGGCTCTGTAAAGACTTTGAGAAGCTGATGAAAGACAGATTTGAAATGAGTGCAATGGGAGAACTCAATTTCTTTCTGGGAATTCAAGTGAAGCAAGTTGAAGATGGCATCTTCATAAGTCAGTCAAAGTATGTTCAGGACATACACAAGAGGTTCAACATGACTGATTGTAAGATTGCTAAGACACCCATAGCCAGAAACCACTCCCTTGGACCTGATCTTGAGGGGGAGTGTGTAGATGAACATTTATACAGGGCTATGATTGGGTCTCTTATGTATCTTACAGCTAGCAGGCCTGATATCATGTTTGCTATATGTATTTATGCAAGATATCAAGCCAACCCTAAGATGTCTCACTTAATCACTGTCAAAAGGATTTTAAGATACCTCAAAGGTGCTTCAACACTTGGTCTATGGTATCCAAAGAATCCTGACTTCAATCTGTATGCTTATACAGATAGTGATTATGGTGGTTGCAACATGACTGCAAAGTCTACATCTGGGGGATGTCAATTTCTTGGTGGAAGGGTTGTCTCATGGCAATGCAAGAAACAATCCTATGTGTCTGCATCAACTGCTGAGGCTGAATACATTGCTGCTGCAAGCTGCTGTGCTCAAGTACTTTGGATTTAAAATCAGATGCTGGACTATGGATTTAACTTCAAGGAGACTCCTATCCACATAGACAACAATAGTGCTATCTCTATCACTGAGAACCCTGTGCAGCACTCAAGGACCAAACACATCAATATCAGGTATCATTTAATAAGAGATAACTATGAAAAGGGATTAATTAAACTAGTCAAAGTTCATACAGATGAACAATATGCTGATCTGTTTACAAAAGCTTTTGATGAACAGAGATTTAAATATCTAATATTGGGATGATAAACTTTGAGTAGACATTTTCTTAAAACTAATTCTAATTATTTCTTCTTAAAATATGTGTGTCCTAAGTTGTCTAGTTCATCACTTTCATAAGCTCATGTTTTCTTTGGATGTAAAATTCTTTTTGAAGACTTTCCTTAGATTCTTGAAAATTTTCTCATACTTCGGAAGATAAAATTTTATCTTCCGAAGAAAATCATGCCTTCAAAATAAATAACTGTCTAAGAAATTTTACCTTCGGAAGAAGTCTAAATCTATCTTCCGAAACTTAAATTCTTATCTCAGACACTTATTTGTTTTTAAGGACTTTTTCTTCCGAAGCAAAATTAACTCTCGGAAGCTTTGTTGTTTCTTATACAAAGCATTCAAGTGTTTATTTCTCTTCCGAAGCAAAATTTTCAAGACTTTCAGAAAAATCTTCCGAAGCCATTTTAGCTTCGGAAGCTTTTTCATTAAAACTTCCGAAGACAATTTACCTTCGGAAGCTTTTCGACTTCCAAGAAAACTACTTTTTGAGCAAAAGTAAACTACTTTTTCAGAGGTGGGACCGACTTTCGGATTTCAAAGTTTATCCTCTTTCATTAACTTTGGTTCAAATCCCTTTTCACATAAATACCCAACGGTTCCCCCTCTTCCTCACTATCTTCCTCAATTCCACTATTCCTCAAACCTAATTCTCTAAACCGCCTTTGCTTTCTACCTTTCTTCACCGTTAAGCTTCTGAAATGGCCAACCTTAACCGCAGAAACAACCTAGATTTCTCCATGCAACTTCACAGGCAACACAATCAAGTTGCTTTGTTAAGCTCTGAGAAAGATGCAAGTTTCTCAGAGATTTGCCAATTCTTAACTCTATCCAACTACTTCACCTCCCTAACCATTGATCCTACTCCGTATGAGGATCATTTGCTTGAATTCTGGAAGACCTGCCAAGAGGTCATTATGGATGGGGAGAAGGCATTGTCTGCCACAGTGCAAGGGAGGACAATCTTCATCACTCCAGCCATCATCAACCATCATTTGCAGCTGGATGATGAAGAAGGTGAGTTGTTCTTCCCAAAGGAAGCTGTTAATCATTCCTTTGAGAAGATGGGCTATGAGGGAGATTTCTTTGTAAAGACCTTCAGGAAAGGGAAGGTCTCATCCCAGTGGAAATACCTGTTCCATGTGGTTATCCACAGCTTATCAAACAAGCATGGAGGGTGGGACCAGATTCCTGAGGATCTCTCCTTTATAGTGCATGGAATGGTTCAGGGGGTCATGTTCAGGTACTCTCAATTTGTTTATACTAATTTACTTGCAAACTTGGACTCCTTAGAGTATTACATGTTTCCTAGATATGTTCAACACATTCTTAACTGTGAACTGGGCTCACAGTTGAGGGAAACAAGTAATATTCTTAAATTGGGACAGATGAAGCCCGGCATCTTTAAAATCATGAAGAAGCCAACTGTAGGCTTCTCAGGGGTAGAAACAGCCCTAGTCCCCAAAATGTTAGAGCTCATTGCTCAAGGTGACAACCTAGCAACACAAGCTAGTGTTGAACCCACACCTTCTTTTTCTTTACCACTAAAAAGACTACAAATAACCCTCACCTACCAAAGAAAATCCAAACGAACCCCTGCTCAGGCTATTGAGTCTGTGCAGGTCCCCATATACTCACCCTTACAGGAGGAAGTGGATACTAGAGCTCCCACTTCCCCTAAGGAGCAAACCACTCCCATTTCTTCACCTATCAGGGCTGAGGTTCCTCATGCTCACCCTGATGAGCTCACAAGCCCAACAACCTTAAGCCTTCACTCTGAGTCTCAACACTCAAGTGAACAACCTTCAGGGGATAGTTACCATCCCCAGCCTTTAGATCTAAACCAACCAATTCCCAACCTATCCTTCTATACTGATGAAGACTTAGGATTCAGTGAGTACCACGAGTCTCTCTTCTCCTCCCCTACTTAAAGAGAGATGAGTACCTCTGATTCTCCTCAGTCTATCCCACATCAGTCACCTGTTACTAAGGTGGACACTTCTGAACATGTTCAGGATGTCCATATGGAAGAGGCTCTCACTTCTGCAAGTGATTACATCTTTAAGACCTCAACCATGGCAACTCAGCCCACTGGCATCTCAACTGAGATTGCTAGTGAGCAGAGGAAAACCAACAGCCAAGAACCTCAAGCTGGTGGTGAGAGAGAGAACTTTGGTCCAATCATCTCATCCCCCAATGATTCTTCTGATGAAGAAGAGGGGAATTTGAGACTAAAGGTGCAAAAACTTTCAAAAACATGCTCCTATTTGGTCTTTAAGGTTAGTCACCTTGAATCTCAGGTGACTACCTTACAAAACAGGGTCAGTGATCAGCAACTTCAGATTTCATATCTAAAGGAAAAACTAGCTGGGAGACCTTTAAGGAGAGCTCAACCAGGAACACAAGAACCTGTGGAAGTGATTGACTTATCCTCCAGCTTACCTATGCAAGTGGGTGATGCTACCAAAAAAGGGGAGAAAGTTATTACAGCCACAGAACCTGGGAGTTCTTCACAGAGAATGGACATAGAGGACTCACCATCCTCACTTGCTGTTGTGCATTCTCAGCAACTTCCTCAAGTTCACATTAATGTGGACTCTATAGACTCTATCATCAAGAGTCTATTTGAGGAAGGTATACCAAGGGCTATATCATCTCCACCACAAGGAACTTCAAACTACATCATAAGGTGGAGATATGATGCTGACAGAAGAGCCCTTATTCTTCACAGAGTTCAAGGGCAACAAGAAGTATTTGATTTTCAAAGCCTGAACTTCTATGAAAGATTGGATCTAGTCAACATGCCACTTGTCAATCCAAGCAACTCAAGACAAGCTGACAAATTGGCTCAAAGAATCCAAGATAGGATCCTTGCAGAGTTCACTCTAAGAAGGAGACTTAGGCAATCAGGCAATGTCATCGGTCAACTGGATGTTGAGGTGGACCTTAAGATTAGTTTCATTGGGGAAACCTTGACTGAAAGCCCAGTGACAGAACCTGAGATCCCTGTCTCATCATCAACAACTGCTGCAGAGGTTCACACTCCTTCTGAGACACCTGCTGGTGAAGGTGTTTCTCAGCCTCTCTCTGGCCAGAGCATGGAAGCTACACCAAGCAATGACGGCCAAGCCTCTATCCACCCTGAGTCACAAAGGTCTGTGGGTGACAAAGGGAAAAGGATTATGACTCCTGAGGAAATTGAGGAGGAAGAGATAGAGAGGAAAAGGAAGCTAAGGGGAGAAAGTTCCTCTGGGTCATCAAGCTTTATGCAAGCTGCAATTAGGGCTACCCCCAGACCAAATACTCAAGATGATGAGTTGAGGGCAGTCAGGATTACTTATTTACAGACCAGGAACTATGATATTGATGAAATCATCTCCCTCCCCTCAGAAGAATTGAATGAACTGGCTGACATGGAAGTGTCAAGAGAGATGAAAGAAAAAGAGGATGCAAGGCTACTTCTCCAATTCAAAGAGGAGAGGAGACAGAGAAGACTCTACAAGCATGCTCCCACTCTCTCTCCAGTTCAAGAAAGCCCTGTACAGGAAGATGTGGCTCCACAAGAACCTCAGGTAGACAAAGAAGAAGATAGGATCAAGATGATCAACTACCTGAGTGCCACAAGCTTCTATCAGGCAGATGCACTTCTTCCTCTGTCCTATGACTTCATTGAGTTTGAGTACCTAAAGCAACTTGAACTTGAGCTACTCAAAGAAAGAAATACAACTAAAAGGAAGCTAAGGGAAGAAGCTGCAAAGTCAAGAGCCATCATCCAAAAGAGTGAGAAGAAGTCTGCTGATAGACAAAGGATGATGAGCTTCTTGAAGCTATATGGATTCTCCGGAAGGAGACTTGGCCCTATGTCTTTATCCACAATGGATGAGCATATAAGGGTGATCAAGCAGAAGATTAAGAGTGGTGAACTGATTGACTTGCACTCTCTTCCAAGTCAAGTTCCACCTGAAGTGGAGGTTAAGTTTGAACAACCTGAGACACCTCAACCCGGAACTCCAGCTGAGCCTCAACAAGCTTCATCTTCTGATCCAAGGCAGGGTCAAACTCCCTCTCCTTCTGAACCTGTGAGGGAGGAACACCCAACTGAGAAAGACAAGGATGATCAACAAGGTGCTGCAGACCAATCTTCTCAGTTAAAGTCATCTAAGAGGAAGAAGAGAATGGCTTCTAAACCAAAGTCAAAGAAGAAGAAGCCTAAGTCATCTACCTCTACACCTCAGGCTGAGTCAGATCAACCTGAGGAAGTGCATGATGAGGCAGCCCAATCAACTCCAATGCAAGCGGCTCCTCTAACAACTAAGACACCCATCCTGTCCTGGACTTACTCTACCAATCCAGAAAGATGGCATGTAATCAGAGATCAAGGAGTTGAGAATGTCTACACTTGGCAAGACATAATCAACTTACCTCTGCATGATCTCTTTGAGATGAGAAGATACTATGAAGGTCTTGATGATCCTGACCATCTGATGAAGAAGGGTATGGTCATGATTGTACTGAAGACCACCAACATCTGAAGATCTTCTAAGTGTTTTGGTAGCATCAGCCTAGGGGGAGTTTGTAAGGATTCCTTAAGTCTGATACAAACCAAAACATTCAAATGTCTGTCTGCAACATGCACTAAGTACTGAAGTATGAAATGCTTCGGAAGTTTTACACAATACACTAGAAAATACTCTAAGTGTAAAATCTTCCGAAGCCAAGACCAATATCTTCCGAAGCCAAACATGAAGTCTTCCGAAGCCTCAGAGACAAAGTCTTCTGAAGCTTCAACCTATGAAGACAGATTTCTTCCGAAGACTTTTAGTATACATGCTTTATCTGATGTACTGTTCCATAAAGCTGAACACCTTTCCGATGCATCTCTGTAAAGTCACCAACTTACATGAGTTGGTGAAAAGGTCCATGCTTTTGGTAACTGTACATTGAGGTCTTGACTCTGTAACTTTCTACTTTATGTACTTTATCCTTTTTGTAATAGATAAGGATGTGAGCTATGGCATGTCATAGTCACAAGGTCAAAAGGCAGATATGCCTTTTGATCCTACAATTGATTTTGTTAGTGTCTAGTCAATTATATCCAGCTGGCTTTCAAAGTATAGCCGGATGTAGGTTGCAGTATTAGTATTCCAAGTTCTTGTATCTTTCTTTATGTTTCATAACACTTGTAAAAGAACTTGAGAAAGCAATATACTGCCTCCTTGAAACCCAACTCTCTTGTTCTGTCTCTTTACTTTACTTGTGTTCTTTGCATCAATATTGGTTATTCCAGTTTCACTGTTTGATAATGTTTAGTTGTTCTCCTCATTGTGTTGTTGTGTTGTAATTTGTTCAAGCCCTTAACCGGTCCTGCAGAATCCACCCCTTTACCATCCGAATCAGCCCCATTTATTTCCCCTTCTAGTATCATATTGATCATCCTCGTGCATCTTATATCTTGGAATAGAACTACAATTAGCATTATTGTGCCCAAAAACACAACAATGAGAGCAACGCAGGGGTTTCCACTCATATTCCACTTTCAGAAGAGTACGTTTGCCTATTGACTTACCAGTACTAGGATATTGGACTTTTACAGAGTTCGGGAGATCAGCATCAGCACATACTTCCACTAAAAATCTAGGAAATCAAGCCCGACCACTATTGTTAGCACATCTCTCAGTTGTCATTTTATCCGGCATAATTAGCTCCCCAATGCAGCTTATAATCGGACTAAGACAATGTTCATTCCAAAATTCCAATGGTAGTTCTATCTTTGAGGCCCGCACAGGAATTTTCTTTGGTTCATAAAGGAACATTATTCACCGACCATGTTCCATACTCTGACACCTTACCCAATCCTTCTTCAATCTTAAATCGGAAAAAGAAAAAACCAGAGTTACTAGATGAGACATCAATTAACCCATAAGCTTTCCATATTCTCCTCAAATGATAGTTAACAACCCCAAAAGAAAGTTTAGTCCCAATAGAGTACCCATATAATGTCAAAGCTTGATCAACCACACTCAAAGACAATTGTTCCTTTCTAAGTTTGACAACTTTGTCGCCAGAAGTCAACTTTGTCGCGAGAAGACAACTTTCTCACCAGAAGCACAATCTTCTCATTACTTTTCTGGACCCCCCTAACAGCTCCTAGATAATATTTTTTTACTATTTTGAATATGATCACCACATTGCTTTGAAGCATTAAAAATAATTTTAGGATCATTTCTAGGACTATTTCTATAATTAGTATTAATATTCTCAACAAGATCAGGATTCCCAACCAAAACTGAATTACCAGCATCACGAATAGTAGCACCAATCATATCCACATCACCAATATCACCAGATTTGCCATTAGAATCCACACCAGGCATAAACACCATATTAATACCCTGTAAATTCATCCCAAAAGAATAACCAAATGCAGGAGACCTGGAAACAGGAGTAGCAGGACTGTAAACCCAACGATTTCTAGTGCAAAGGGCTGGTGCAATTTGCTTAGTACGAGGAAAAACTGCAACTGACCCTTTCGGAGTAGCAATAGTAACAAGAGCATAAGATTCTAGAATGTATTGTACCTTACGAGCAGCACAGTTGCTATCCAGAGTATGAGCACGTCTATTATGCTTAATCTTGCGGACAACTTAAGTGTTCAATGCCTTTCGAATCCTCTTATAGCCAATCGAGTCACCCTTGCAGGCAATTCAGATATTGAACTCGGTTCAACCTGTTTAGACGATGATCACCCTTGAATTTCAGCCGCATCAGTCAGTCATATTTTGCAACGGGGAGCCCATCGAATTGTGCAATTAATCACCAACATCATTCATACTCTCGCAATTAAGCTTACCTGGACCAGCCAAGGTGTTAGGAATCGAATTGGAAACAATTAGAGTATCAAGAGTTTTGAAGTCACCTAGTCGACCCTTATCCGAAGGATCAGGGGGTCACGAATGATTCAACCAATGAGAGGAATCATTGAAACTAGGATCCATTGATCAATTAGAATAATAATGGATTAAACCTGGTGAACTTAATTGATCGAATGAGACTATTTGGAAGGAAAATGGTCGAGACCTATGAAAATCGCCTAGAGCCTATCCTAAAAAGAGAAACTAGAGAGAGAAATAAATTGACCAAATGAATTTTCTTGAAAGATTTCATCTTTGGATTTGAAAGAATTGGTCTTTTGGATTCAAAAGATTTGATACTTAATGAATTTCATTGAGTTGTATTAAATCTTCCGAAATACATTTCCTTGTACTTAACATGTGCGTGCTGACAGCTCTTTGGTTGCATTAGCCTCTAAGTATAACTCTTAAAAATCCTAATGAATAACAACATATCAAAGAATAAAAAGTTCTTTTAAAGGATATTGAAAACAAATCAAACAGATTTTTAATACCCTTAACGTACACACGTTGTTAGGTTATATTTTACTAACCCAGTAAAACAAGTTTAGTTAGTCTTGCAGTTTAAAGAAATGTAAAACAACAACATTATGGATACTTGACATTTGTTATCAAGTGGGGGACATGAAAGTTTTACTTGAAGATTATACGACATTGTTCAACTTAATGAAAGATATTAAGCAAAAAATTTGTGACTAGATAGTTTTCCAGCAAATTTCATACAAGATAGTTTTTTATTTATTTAAAGGAGAGACATTATAATAAGAGGGGGGGAGGCATTTTACCTACTGCACCCTTTTTTCCTGACAAAGCTTTGTCCATCTAGATTGTCTTAGAAAGGTTTCTAATGAGGTGGTTAAACTGATACAATGATAACAGTTTATCTTATAGGTCATAAAGTATCAATTTAACAACATACTAAAGTACGTTATTAAACACATAATATATCTAAGGGGGAGTGTTATAAATATATATTAAATCAGACATTGTTACCATCATTACTCCCTACTCATGTCTCCATAATTATCACCTATGTCTTAGTTTTTGGTTTCACAGAAAGATAATTTTCAAGGTACTTGTATATATTACTTCGCAACTCAAAGTATTACAGGACTCTTACAAGCATATTACATGAGTTACAATGAGAAACTATATATAGTATCACCTCCAGCCGGATATACGTTGATACTAGATGGAAAGCTATAACTAAAGCAAATACTACATTGCTAAAGATAAGGTATCTTAGATAAAATATTATCTAAGATATGGTAGTCATGACATGTCCATGACTTATCTTTTCTCAGCAACTAAAGTTGGTAACTCTACTAAGTGATAAGGAATGAACAGTGGAATAAAGTATGGTCAACTACATGGGCGTGGGAAAGCACCATGTAGTATCTCAGAGATTTGCAGTGGAGTGTTAGAAGGACCATTCTTATGTCCAGTGGTTCATAGTAGGTTCTTCCGAATGTTAACTGGCTTCGGAAGAACAAGTTCTTACGAAGCCACTTATACTTCGGAAGAGGCTACTTCTTCCGAGGCTTGAGACATTCTTCATGTCTTCATACTTCGGAAGTCATTGTCTTGGTTTCTTCTAATTGTTGAACTTTGGAAGAAGGAAGACTTTGTCTTCAGAAGTTGGAGTAGGCTTAAGCTTCGGAAGTTCTCCATTTGCCTTTGGAAGTTCTTCATCAGTTGCACCAAAATAGTCTAATTGTTAGTTTTGGTTGCACCAGCCTTTCTTGATTCAACAAACTCCCCATAGGCTAATGCTACCAAAACCTCACTTGTTTCTACTTCTCAAAACTTTCAACATCAGGGAAAGAAGATGTTAAGCTGTCACTTTGTTCTTCCCGAATGTGGTGCTGAGAAGCTTGTACAAATCACTTGTGGATAGGAGATCCAGTCTATCACTTTGAATGATATGTACCCTTTGTTGTGGCCCTCTGAAGAGAGTTAGTTGACGAGAGTTGTACTCATTCTCCCATTTCTGGACCTTCAACCATTTGAAGAAAGGCTTTGCATTTGGTTGCTAATCCTTCCCTTTCATCTTTCTCTCTCAGCTTCAACTTTTCTTCAATCTTGGTCCTAGCGGTTAGCTTGGACAGATGAAGACTGCTCAGATGATTTCTGATATGAGCAGCTATCTTAGAGTTAGAAGGGTTGGATAAAGACTTCTCTGCTAACTCAATAATATCAAACCTGCTTAAGTGTAGCAGAGATGAGGGATTAAGCCTGTTTATCTTGCCATTCTCTCTCTCAACAAAAACGTTGTGAGAAGAGTCTTCGAACCTCCACTGGATTATCTTCTTTCTTGGCACAAGGGGCTGACTTGGTACTCTGTCCCCTTTCTTTGAATCCCGTAGAGTCACCAGCCTTCTTCTTAGCTTTTTCTCTTCTTCATTTAGTGAATCAGAGTTGAGGCCAAGAAGTTTAACGGCTTGGCCCAATGTTCCTCTTGGTAGATCAAGGAATTGTTATCTAATGAGGGAACATGAGGAGCCATCAACATAGATTAGCTTGACTGACCCCTCCTCATAAGAAATATCCCTCAAAGTAGTACACTTGATGAGCTTTGTCTTCATCTCCTTGAATTCTTCTAAGTAGAGATGTTTGGAAGGTTGAGAGAATGACCTGGGTGGTTGTTGGGTAGGTAATGATGTTTGGGTTCTGGGTAGTGATTTGGGTTTGAGGATGGGTAGTTGAGGTGCTTGTGGTGAGAAAGAGGGTAAGGAAGAGGGTATGGTTGATGGTGTGGGTTTAGGAGTGTATGGCTCAGAGGTTGGCTCAGTTTTGATGGGAAAAGAGAGGGATCGGTTCAGGTTGAGGTTGGGGTTGAGGTGTTGGTCTGGAAGTCATCCCATGTACTCTCCTGTACATCCCTTTCCTTCTTCGTGCGCGAATGTCAGCTTTGATGTCACTGACATGTCGCTGCAGGGTATTCTCGGACATAGGACCCACTTGCCTGCCAGAGAAGCCATGAGCCCTTAGATAGTCTTTCATCCAGGCTTTGTCGCCTAGCTTCTTGACTGCTGCAAGTCCAGCTTCTTCCTCCTTCTTTTTCCTTTCTCTTAGTTTCTCCTTAGCAGCCTTCTTTCTCTATTTCTCTATTTGATCTTGTTCCTTCTTAAAAAGCCACAAGATCGTGTCATTTTTACGAGGAGTTAATTCTTCAAGATAGAATCCCCTGGAGCTTAGGAAAGCTATCCTTTCACTCCTTAGTTACTGGTAAGCTTCTTCTTTCTTTCTCCTCCTTTCTTCCTCTAAGGCCAACCTTGCTGCTTCTTCTTTTTGCTCAATCTGCAGCAGAGTTGCCTTTTCTAACTCAATCAGCTCCTCTAGTTGTAGCAGGAGCACATCTTCACTGACAGCTCCAAGATTGACAAGCCTATCAATGAACTCCACCCTCTTCTTGTTGTTGATAGCCTCTTGATTGGCTACGGTTGCTTTACTACTTACAGCTAGCAACTTCCCAGTGGGTAGTCTACCCTTTCTTTTTAGCTTTTCTAACCTTTCTTCCTCTTGAAGTTCTTCCAAGTTCATCTTCCTCTTCCTTTTGGTGTCTTCGGAAGATTTAGACTTTGTAGGTTCTTGTGTAGAGGTTTCAGGTTGAGAAGTGGTGATTGGAGCAAGTGGTAGTGATGGCGATTGAGTGAGGGATAGGCTAAGAAAGTCCTCACTATTTACCTCAGATGCTAGTTCAAGAATTGCATCTGTGACAATTAGATCATCAGATAGAGAAAATAACCCTTCCGCAGCTTTAATCTCAGCTTTGGAAGTTTGAATTGGTTCTTTCTAGGCTTTGACTTCAGCTTCAGAAGTGTGTGGGATTGCACTTTCTATCCTAACTGTTGATGCTAGGCCATCAGACCTCATTTCCCCTTCGAATTCAATCTCAGGTTCAAAATGGACCTTAGGTTGACTAACTTCTTGGATAGTGGTAGAAGGTGCATTCAACCTTTGAAGCTCCTCAGCTCCAAAGTACACCATAGCAACATCTGGGCTTGGATGTTCAATGGAAGATCCCATCAGGAACTTGGAAAAGAACCTGTTTATATCTTTGAGCATTCTTGGGTCCATTTGAAGAACAATTGGAGGAGGCTCAGGGAAAACTAAAGCTTGTTGAGCAGGATATTTGGAAGTTAGAGTTTAAAGAGCCAAACTTTGTGGTTCCTCTTGTGTTTGTCTCTGAACACTCTCCCCCTTGTTGGTAGCATCATCTTGAGAGCTTGATGAGCTAGAGGAAAATGTAAAGGAGACCTGAATTGGTACATGCCTAACAGATCTCTCAATCTGTTTCTCAGCTAGTTTGGCCTTGAGACTTTCAATCTCAAGTTGTTGAGTGGCACTCCTCTAAAGTCTTAACCCTGCATTCAAGGTTTGAGACTTTAGAAAGTAGGTCTCTTACGGTGAGTTGCAGACTTCCCTAATCTTCTTTTAAAGAATCATAGGGAGATGAGGTAACATACCTAGTATGTTCATCCTCACCACCAGATGTGGTTTCTTGGCACCCTGGTTTCCCTTTCCTAATGATGTCTCTTTTAGAGTCATCAAATGGCATGGTTGTCGTAGATTCAGTCTCAGAGATGTAACCACTGTCCTGAGGATCCAATGAGGCGCCTTCATTAGTGGTAGCTGAATCTACATGAGTCCCCTCCAAATTAGTGGGACTCACCTCAATTTGGGCTTGCTGATGGGGGCTAGAGATAAAAGATCTCTCTAGGCTTAGTTGATCCTTAAGAGGGTGTTGTGGATCAACTTCATTGCCTTGAAGAGACATAATCTCCTCATCAGTTCCAATAAGTAGGTCGGTAAAGGATATAGAGGTTATGCCTAATGACCCGGGACTTTGATCACTGTCTAATGGCATTGAGCCTTTGAGAGGGTTGTCCCTTTTTGGCTTCTCAGGAGAGTATAGTGACTCATCCTGAGGGGTTTCAGCTTGGGTTTCGGGCTCATGTGATTGAGACTAAGGAGAATCAATACCCATATTGAGGTCAAATATGAAAGAAGGTGTGACCTCGGACTGAGTGGGAGCCCATGTTTCCACTCAGGACTTTTTGGATTGAACAGGGGGACTTGTTCAATCAGAGTAGATTGAACAAGGGCTCCTTTGGGACGTCGCTGATATGTGATATTGATGGGGTGAGAAGGTAGATTTGGCATTGTGAGGGTTATTGCTGGTGTGGTTCATCGCCTGTGGGGTTAATAGGGATGTCACGAGGAGCTATGCGCTCAATCATACCTGGAAGAAGTGCAGTATGTCTTTCGGTGAAGTTGGTGGACATCCTCTTCAGCACTTTGAAGATGGATGGCCTCATGTGAGGGACAGGTAGAGCAACTGCACAGACAAGTTTGCTCTGGTCCAACTCACAGTTAATGATGTGCTAAATAAACCAGGGATACATGAAAATGTTTCCCATTGAAGGTTCCCCATCAAGTTGGTCAGCACAAACCTTGAATAGTTAAAACGGAGGCCTTTTACCAACCCATGAACTGGGCATCCTAGTTCATATGGGATTTGATCCCATCCCCCAGACTTATTTAACAAGCAGTGAAGGACTATGTGCAGCAGGAACTTCCAATGGTAAGAGAAGTTGAACTTGTACATTGATGACCTGCTCACGTCACCGCCATATCCCATTTGGGTATATGTGTCATCTAGGTCTGCTTTGGGGAACTTTGTAGGAGAGCCTTAATCATGAAGCTCTAGATGCTCCCTGATGAGCTATTCAGATATGATCAATTCCTGACCACAGATGCTCGACCTCACAACCCTAACTCTGTTCAGGGTTATAATCTGTTTATTCCCCCAAAACTCAGCCATGTGGTTTGAATAAACAGTGGGGTTGACAGTTAGGGCTATGAAGTAGGTTGATTGGGTTAGGAAGGAGATGATTTCAGAGAAGTCAACATCCTTGGACGAATCAAGGAGTGCGATTTGGTTGTGCTGAGGGTTTAGTGCCATTTT
Organism: Flaveria ramosissima; assembly: GCA_025215565.1. Lineage (NCBI taxonomy): Eukaryota > Viridiplantae > Streptophyta > Magnoliopsida > Asterales > Asteraceae > Flaveria > Flaveria ramosissima. The sequence continues at coordinate 51,972,973 of CM046037.1, forward strand.
TGGAAAAAGTTGCAGAGAAATGAGTTTGAATTTTGGTAAATTGGAGACGAAGGAAGCTTTGAGTAGTAAAATCGGTGAAAAGATTAAAGTGGGTGAGTTGGAAGTATTTAAATGGGTGAAAAATGGCGAATGGATAAGGTGAAGAGATGGGTTGGGGTATGATGTGACAAGGGAGGTAAGGTTAAAACCATTTAAAAATTCTAACATCATTAAGAAAATCCTTACCTTTTTACAGTGTAGGGCCCAAAAGATTTCCGTTACACAGTAAGGCTTTCTTCCGAGGGTAAGAGCTCTTCCAAGGGTAATCTTCTTCCGAAGCCAATATTACTTCCGAAGGTAAATTTCTTACTTCCGAGAGTAAAAGGGCTTTCCGAGTGAAGAAGTTTATACGGTTCGAAAGTAGATTTGATACTTCATCAAATGCTTCTTCCGAGACTAAAACTTTTCCAAAAAGAAGATTTCCCTTGGAGGAATTTTGCTTTGGAAGATATATATGACATCTTCCGAGGGTTAATTCCTCTTCGGAAGAATTTATACTTAGTGAAATTTTTAAGAAAAACCTTTTGTAACAGGGCTTAGATTGTTTTTGACAAAGACAAGACACATTTTGAAAAGGTTTTCAAATAAGATGGGCTAATCAATGTTTATCATCCCAATAGTTATAATACGATACTTGAATCTTTGTTCATCAAATGCTTTGGTGAACAAATCAGCATATTGTTCATTTGAATCAACTTTGATTAATTTAATCAGATTTTTCTCATGAATATCTCTAATGAAATGATAGCTGATGTTAATGTGCTTTGTCTTGGAGTGCTTGACTGGATTTTTTGTAATGGAGATAGTGTTGATACATCATGTTCCTAGTTTATGTTCTTAATGTAAAAGTTTTTCATTTCTTACACATGTGTAATGTAACTACTTAATGAAATATGATATGATTCTTGATGTTTATTTGTCTTTAAATATTTGATATTATTGGTGGTTATTCATGCTAATGGATCATACTTATGGACCATATGCATGAATGAATCATACTTATGGACCAGTCGCACGACTAAACTAGGAGATTGGATCAGTCGTATGACTGAGACATAAGATTGACTCAGTCACACGACTAAACCTTCAGTCGTGCGTATGAATCAACCACATGAGTCAGTCGCACGACTGAACCATGCTAATGGTTCAGTCGTATGAATGAAAACTACAAACTTATAAATACCACATAATTCGTGGAAAAAAGAGACTTTAAAGATTCACAAACCCTAGCCGTCCAGAGCGTCCTAAACAGCCTATCCAACTTCAAAGTTTTTTCCTCATCGATTTCTAATCAATTCTTAACGTTTATTTCATCGTTAGATCGATCAGGTTGTAGTTCTCACTGATTGGATCGCCAATCAAATAGGATTCCGCACTATTGGATCTGGTCTCACGTAGAATCCGTTAGTACTCCGTACGAAACCGGTCCTAAGAAGTGGTATCAGAGCTTTGGCTGGTGATTGTGCGTGGATTCAATTAGTTTTGGTGTTAAAACTAACGTTTTCAATCAAAAGAGTCACCGTTTTGCTTCAAAAACTGTTTTTGACATTTGCATGTGTTAAAATTTCGATTGTTCATCAAACGGCAGAGTAGGGTTTCTGGAAAATTCGTATATTGTGTCAAAGTGTTCAAAATATTCGATTTTTCAAACACAGCAGCCTTCAGTCGCACGATTGGACCATTCGTACGACTGAACTCATTCGTTACTCTCATTCGCACGACTGAACTCAGTCGCGTCTCTCATTCGCACGGTTAAGCAGCTCCAGTTGTTTGTTTTCATTCGTCCTGCTCATTCGCACGACTGAATCCAATCGCATGATTGAATTCGTTCGCATATTTCATTCGCACGAGTGACCCATTCCCATAGCTCATTCGCACGAGTGAATCTGTCCTGTTCTAAGTTTACCAAGTTTAAAGCAATGGAAGACCAGTTTGTTGCAGTCACTGCTAGAAAGGACTCACGTATCCCGAACCTTCTACTTCTGGAGAATGAGATTGGAAACCACAACAAACCGCCAAAGCTGTTAAGTTTGGATGAATACCCACAGTGGTAACAGCGGTTTGAAATCTACTTGAATGGAGTTGACCCAAACCTTTGGACATCCATTGAGTCTGGTTACATGGTACCAGTCAGTGCTAATGGAGTTAAATTGAGTTTGGGAGGAATGATTGAATCCCATAAGACTCTGCATAATGCTGAAAAGAAAGCATATGCCTTGTTGACTCCGTCTATACCTATAGACATATTTCATCATTTCTCTGAGAACAAGCAGTCTAAGAAGTTATGGGATGCATTGGAAAAGAGATACGAAGGGAATGTAGCTCTGAAAGCACTAAGGGCAAAAGCTCTTAAGAAGGAATTTGACAATTTCTCCGATTGGGAATGAGAGCTTGGATGATATCATTGATTGATTCTATCATCTGATGAGTGAGTTGCACACTCATGGCGTGACCACATCCATGGAAGATAAATTCTATAGCTTTGTTGATGGTCTGCCAGACAAATGGGATCCATTTGTGTCTAATTTGAGACAAAACGACATTCTTGCTACTTGAGGACCGGTGAAGGGTATGCACTTACAACACTACAACACAATGAGGTGAGTTGCTTAGAACACTTAACTAATCAAATAGGGAACTGGTTAACTTGTAAATGAAAGATGCTAAGAACACAAGTAAATGTGAGACAGAACAAGATTGCAAACAACACAAGTATTTGGTTTTCAAGAATGTTGTATATTGCTTCTCAAGTTATATTACAAGTTACAAAGCATCGATAGAAAGTTACAAGTACTTGAGATACTTTATACTACGTTCTACAGCCGGCCATACTTTGAAGGCCAGCTGGATACAATTGACTAGATAACGACAAAATCAAATGTAGAGTCAAAAGGCAAATCTCCCTTTTGACTTGTGACTATGACATGCCATAGCTCACATCCTAATATATTACAAAAAAGATGAAAGTACATATAGTAGAACTCAAGACCTCAATGTACAGTTACCAAAATCATGGACCTTTCACCAACTCATGTAAGTTGGTGACTTTACAGAGTAGCAGCGGAAAGGTTGTCCAGCTTTATGGTAAAGTACATCAGATAAAGGCATATCTCTAAAAGTTTTCGGAAGAAATCTGTCTTCACTCTTTGGCTTCGGAAGACTTTGTCTTTGAAGCTTCGGAAGACTTCACTTTTCGCTTTGGAAGATGTTGGTCTTGGCTTCGAAAGATTTTACACTTAGAATATTTCTAGTACATGGTGTAAAACTTCCGAAGCATTTCTACTTCTGTTCTTTAGTGCATGCTTGCAGAGAGACTTTGGATGTTTTGGCTGTATCAGACTTATGGGAATCCTTACAAATCCCCCTAGGCTGATGCTACTAAAACATTTAGAAGATCTTCAGATATTTGTAGTCTTCAGGACAATGATGACCATACCCTTCTTCATCAGATGGTCTATATCACTTAGACTCTCATAATATCTTCTCATCTCAAAGAGATCATGCAGAGGTAAGTTGATTATGTCTTGCCATGTATAGACATTCTCAATCCCTTGATCTCTGATCACATGCCATCTCTCTGGATTAGTAGTGAAGGTCCAGGATAAGATGGGTGACTCAGCTGCAAGAGGAGCCACTTGAATTGGAGTTGATTAGCCTGCCTCTTCATGCACTTCCTCAGGTTCGTCTGACTCAGCCTGAGGTGTAGAGGTGGATGATTCAGGCTTCCTCTTCTTAGACTTTGGTTTGGAAGCCATCCTCTTCTTCCTCTTAGAAGACTTTAACTGAAAAGACTTGTCTGCAGCACCTTGTTGATCATCCATGTCTTTCTCAGTTGGGTGTTCCTCCCTCACAGGTTTAGAAGGAGAGGGAGTTTGACCCTGCTATGGATCAGAAGATGAAGCTTGCTGAGGCTCAGCAGGAGGTCCAGGTTGTGTTGTCTTAGGTTGTTCAACCTTAACCTCCACTTCAGCTGGGATTTGACTTGGAGGAGAGTATAAGTCAATCAGCTCTCCACTCTTGATCTTCTGCTTGATTACCCTGATATGCTCATCAATTGTGGATAGAGACATAGGGCCAAGTCTCCTCCGGAGAATCCATATATCTTCAAGAAGCTCATCATCCTTTGTTTGTCAGCAGACTTCTTCATACTATTTTGGATGATAACTCTTGACTTTGCAGCATCTTCCCTCATCTTTCTTTTTGTTGCCTTTTGTTCTTTGAGCACTTGAAGTTCAAGTTATTTGAGATACTCAATGTACTCAAAGGACAAAGGAAGAAGTGCAGATGCCTGGTAGAGACCTGTGGCACTCAGGTAGTTGATCATGTTTTGCCTATCTGTTTCCTTGTCTACCTGAGGTTCTTGTGTAGCAGCCACCTCCTCTTGCATAGGACTTTCCAGAACTAGGGAGAGAGTTGGAGCATGCTTGTATAATCTTTTTTGTCTCTTCTCCTCTTTGAATTGGACAAGTAACCTTACATCCTCTGCTTCTTTCATCTCTCTTGACACTTCCATGTCAGCCAGTTCATTTAATTGCTCTAAGGGGAGAGATATAATCTTATCTATGTCATAGTTCCTGGTCCGCAGGTAAGTAATCTTGACTGCCCTCATTTCATCTTCTTGAGTGTGTGGTCTGGAGGCAGCCCTGATTGCAGCTTGCATAAAGCCTGAAGACCCAGAGGAACTTTCTCCCCTTAGCTTCCTCTTCCTCTCTCTCTCTCCTCCTCCTCAATCTCCTCAGGAGTCAAAATCCTTTTCCTTTTGTCACCCACATACCTTTGTGACTCAGGGTGGAGAGAGGTTTGGCCTTCATTGCTTGGTGTAGCATCCAAGCTCAAGCCAGAGAGAGGTTGTGAGACACCTTCACCATCAGGTGTTTCACTGAGGGAATGAATTTCTGAAGTAGTTGTTGGTGTGACAGGGCTCTCAGGCTCTATCACTGGGCCTTCAGCCAAGGTTTTCCCTTTGAAGCTAATCTCAGGGTCTGCCTCAACACTCAGTTGACCAATGACATTACCTGATTGCCTTTGTCTCCTTCTAAGGCTGAACTCTTCAGTAATTCTGTCTTGAATCCTGGTGCTAACCTGTTAGCTTGTCTTGATTTGCTTGGGTTGACAAGTGGCATGTTGATCAGGTCAAGACCTTCATAGTAGTCCAAGGTCTGAAAATTGAACACTTCTTTTAGCCCTTGAACTCTGTGAAGAATGAGGGCTCTTCTATCAGCATCATACCTCCACCCAATAATGTAGTTTGAAGTTCCTTGAGGTGGAGATGACACAGCCCTTGGAATGCCTTCCTCAAAGAGACTCCTAATGACAGAGTCTATAATGTCCATATTAATGTGAACTTGGGGAAGTTGCTGAGTATGCACAGTTGCAAGTGAGGATGGTGAATCCTCAATGTCCATACTCCCTGAAGAACTCCCAGGTTCTGTGACTGTAATGACTTTCTCCCCCTTTTTGGTAGCATCACCCTCTTGCATAGGTGAGGTAGAGGTTAGGTCAATCACATTCACAGGTTCTTGTGTTCCTGATTGAGCTCCTCTTAAAGGTCTCCCAGCTTTCCCTGAGATAAGATATCTCAAGTTGGTGATCCTTGACCCTATTATGCAGGGTAGTCACCTGAGATTCAAGGTGACTAACCTTAGAGACTAAATAAGAGCATGTTTTTGACAGTTTTTGCACCTTTAGTCTCAGGTTCCCCTCTTCTTCATCAGAAGAATCATTTGGGGATGAGATGATTGGACCAAAGTCCTCTCTCTCACCACCAGCCTCAGGTTCTTGGCTGCTGGATTTCCTCTACACATTGACATTCTCAGTTGAGGTGTCAATGGACTGAGTTGCCATGGTTGAGGTCTTAATGATGTAATCACTTGCAAAAGTGAGAGCCTCTTGCATATGAATATCCTGAACAGGTTCAGAAGTATCCATCTCAATTATGTGTGACTGATGTGGGCTAGAAAAAGGAGACTCAGGAGTACTCATCTCTCTTTGAGTAGGGGAAGAGTAGAAAGACTCATGGTACCCACTAAAACCTAAGTCTTCATCAGTATAAAATGAGAGGTTGGGAATAGGTTGATTTAAGTCTAAAGGCTGGGGATGGTAACTGTCCCCTAAAGGTTGTTCACTTGAGTTTAGAGACTCAGAGTAAAGGCTTAAGGCAGTTGGGCTTGTGAGCTCATCAAGGTGAGCATGAGGAACCTCAGCCCTGATTGTTGAAGAGATGGGAGTGGTTTGCTCCTCAGTGGAAGTGGGAGCTCTAGTGTCCACTTCCTCCTGTATGGGTGAGTATATGGGGGCTTGCACAGACTCATTAGCTTGAGCAGGGGTTCGTTTGGATTTTCTTTGGTAGGTGAGGGTGACTTGGGGCCTTTTTGGTGGTTGATAGGTAGAAGGTGTGGGTTCAACACTAGCTTGTGTTGCTAGGTTGTCACCTTGAGCAATGAGCTCTAACATTTTTAGGACAAGGGCTGTTTCTACCCCTAAGAAGCCTACAGTTGGCTTCTTCATAATTTTAAAGATGTCGGGCTTCATCTGTCCTAATTTAAGAATATTATCTGTTTCCCTCAACTGTGAGCCCATTTCACAGTTGAGAATATGTTGAATATATCTAGGAAACATATAATACTCTAAGGAGTCCTAGTTAGCAAGCAAATTTGTATAAACAAATTGAGAGTACCTGAACTTGACCCCTTGAACTATTCCATGTACTATGAAGGAGAGATCCTCAGGAATCTGGTCCCACCCTCCATGCTTGTTTGACAAGCTGTGGATAACCAAATGAAGCAGGTATTTCCACTAGGATGAGACCTTCCCTTTCCTGCAGGTCTTTACAGAGAAATCTCCCTCATAGCCCATCTGATCAAAGGAATGATTTACAGCTTTCTTTGGGAAGGACAACTCACCTTCTTCATCATCCAGCTGTAAGTGAGTGTTTATGATGGCCGGAGTGATTAAGATTGTCCTCCCTTGCACTGTGGCAGACAGTGCCTTCTCCCCATCCATAATGACCTCTTCGCAGGTCTTCCAAAATTCAAGCAGATGATCCTCATACAGAGTAGGATCAATGGTTAGGGAGGTTAGGTAGTTTGATAGAGCTAAGAAACGGCAAATCTCTGAGAAACTTTCATCTTTCTTAAAGCTTAACAGAGCAACTTGGTTATGTTGCCTGTGAAGTTGCATGGAGAAATCTGGGTTGTTTCGAAGGTTTAGGTGAAGCTTAAGGATGAAGAAAGATGAAGAACAAAAGGCGGTTTAGGAGAATTTAGGTTTAAGGAATAGTGTAATTGAGGAAGATAGTGAAAGAGGGGGGGAACCGTTAAGCATTTATGTGAAAAGGATTTGAGACAAAGTTAATGTAAGAGGATAAACTTATGAAATCCGGATGTCGGTCCCACCCCTGAAAAGTAGTTTACTTTTGCCCAAAAAGTACTTTTCTTGGAAGTCGAGACATCTTCTGGAAGTTATTTTCTTCGGAAGTTCTGAAGAAAAAGCTTCCGAAGGCAAATTGGCTTCGGAAGAGATTTCAAAGGTTTTTGAGAATTTTGCTTCGGAAGAGAATTTACACTCAGAGATTTTTATTCTAAGAAGAATAAATACTTTCGAAGGTAAATTGCTTTCGGAAGAAACTTGTTCTTTGAATACATACAAAGTACTTAAGTTGATTTTAAGCTTCGGAAAATATTTCAGAGATTTCTTCCGAAGGTAAAATTACTGAAGCAATTATTTGTTTACTAAGACATAAACTTCTTCCAAAGGTAATTTTGAATCTTCCGAAGAGATCAAGATTTTCAAAAATCTAAGAAAAGTGTTTTGTAAAGATTTTCTTACATAGAAAACAAGGGCTTATGAAGGTGATATAATAGACAACTTAGGACACACAGGTTTTAGAAATAAATATGATTAAGTTTTAAGAAAAGCTATTCAAAGTTAATCATCCCAATAGCTGTTAGTGCTCTAGAAAGATTAACATGTTGTCTTTAGATGTCTTTTTAATACTTTGTAATAGTATAGGGACTAGTTTTGTAATTTGTTAGTTCCTTTTTGTTTCATTATAAATAGCTTAGACTTACAGGTAGTAGGAAGCAAGCTCAGAACGAAACTGCTTACATACTTTGTAATTTGTCTTTGCTTGATATTAATGAAATAATGAATTTTGTTGATATCTTGCTTGATTTGATTACTTTGTTTGTATTTCATTGAATTGTGTTCATACATCATCACAGATTGGTACATTTGCCTATCAAATGGTATCAGAGCTGTTGGTAAGCTGTTAGTTAGTGATTTTTGAAGTTTGTCGAACTTTCAAACTCAAAAATTTCACAGAATCTGTGATTGATAGACAATTCAATTGAAAATTTGTGAATTTCAGATGTGTTTCATCATCAGAAACATGATTTGAATCACAATTAGCAGTTAAATTCATCAAATTCAACTTAATTTGTTGAATTTGTGTTCGAAAAAGGTTACTTTTTTTCGGACTGAAAATCTCAAAATTGATGGATTTGTTGTTGATATTGAAAGAAATTGATGTTAGAAGAATGATTATCGGTATAAAACATGCTTAATTGGAAAGTTTCAATCAAATTCATCAACATTTGAAGAATTTCAGAAGATTTGAGTTAGTTACATTCATATGAACATGATGAATGTGGTGCATGAGTTGAGATTGGATGAAAAACATTGTCTAAGTGTTAGGCGTTTGACTACTATTTAGTCGCATTAACACTGTGTGGACGTCTTTAGTTCAGACGTTTGACAATTGTTGAAGAGAAAAAGGCCAGACGCATCATCTTTGTTGAGACGGATTATAACTGTTTAGACGTTTGACAACTGTTGAGGCGCTTTACAACTGTTTAGGCGCATTTCAACTGTTCAGGCATTTTAAAACTGTTTGGACGCATCAACTTGGGCGTTTTGAAAAATTTTCTAAGGCATTCCCTTAGACGTTTCTCAACTCAGGCGCATCAACTGTTTAGGAGTATAATCACTGTTCAGGCGTATCACCCTTGACACTTAGAAATTTTTTTTAAAGAAAATTAAAAAAAAACTTTTTCATTTAGTTTCTTAATTTAAAATCTAAGAAAAACAAGAAAAATATAAGAATGGTGAAATCAGAAGATTCTAAAAATAGAGTTCCAAAACTTAAAAATAGAGCTGATTTCAAAAATTGGTCTCTTAGGCTAAAACATCATTTTATTTCCATTGACACTGATCTTTGGAAATCTATTGAGAAAGGACCATACATTCCTATAATCACTAATGGGCCTTACAGAGGGTTTGTTTATACTAAAGATTCTCAAGAACCCAATCCTGAAGATGGTCTTCAAGGAGATGATTTAAAAAGAGTAAAGAATGATATCAAAGCATATTCCTTGATGTGTAAAGGACTACCTCTAAAAGTTCTTGCAAGGCTTGATGCATATCAAACTGGATACACTTTATATAAAGCATTAAAGACCATTTGTGAAGGAGGAAAAGAGATTCAAAATCTCAAGAAACAAAAGTTGAAAAGGTAATTAGAATTGTTTCAACATTTGTCTGGAGAAACCATAAATCAAATGACGAACAGATTTGTTCAACTCACAACTAAGATGTCAACGGCTGGTATTAAGCCTGATCTTGAAGATCTAAATCTTAGACTACTCAATGCTTTACCCTCATCATCGAAACAAACAGTAACCTAACTAAAGCATACTGAGAAGTTCCCTATGTATCTAGATCTACTTATTGCCAAGATAGAGTAAGTAGATTTTGATGAAAGCTCAAGGAACAATGATAGAGCAGCATCAATGTCTCAGTGTCAGTTTGTTGCTTCTCCTGGAACCACTATTGAGAATGCATTCATGGAAAAAAGTGAGAAAAGTACACAAGAAGAGGGAGATTTGTTTGTTGGAGCAGGATTTTTCACTGCCTCATCATTTACCAGTGCTCATGCTTATACAACTCAGTCTCATTCTCAATCTCCTCCTAAATCTCAATCTCAAACATCTAATTTTCAAACAGAGACTTCTTCATCTAACTCTGCTAAATCTAGCAAAGTTAAAGATGTGATAAACATCCTATTAGAGGATGAAGAGTCTAAAAGTGCATTCACTGCATTTATGGCTAGTTTTCAAGCATATCAAGGTAGCCATTTAACTCAATTAGATTTTGTTTTGCAGGATTTGTTTGAGATGGATCCTGAAGATGTTGAAGAGATGGACTTAAACTGGAAGATGGTGATGATTGCTTACAGGTAACAAAAACATTCATATTTCAACAGGAAATACAAGCCAAGTGCTAACAAGACTGTTGGGTTTGATAAGTCAAAATCTAGATGTTTTAACTGTAACAGTTATGGACACTTCTCCAGAGAATGTAAAGCTCCAAGGAATAATGGAGGAAATGCTTAATCAAGTTCTAGCAATCAAAGGTTTCAACAAGCTCAGAAAACTTTTCAAAAGCCTTATTAAATGTCTTCCTATGCCTGAGCTTAAAGATGAAACAAAATCAACTGATGAAACAAAGAAAGCTTTAGTAGTCAGCATTAAAGATGGTTATGATTGGAGTGCATATGCATATCAGTTTACTAATGATTTAACATCAAGTTTATCTCTTATTGCAGAAATTCATGGAGAAGATTGGTCAGAAAACAACAATCCAAATGTGGAAAGTGAGAATGAAGAAGATGACTATGATTGGAGTGACAAATCTGATCCTAAGGAGGATACAGATGAAGTAGCTCTAATGGCACAGTCTGATCAACCTAAGGTTGACACTTCATCTTCAAAATCTGAAACCATATCTCCAAAATTCCATGAAATCCCATCCGAAGTAAGAGAAAAATTCTGCACTAAATCATGCTATGAACATGTTGAATACTATAGAAACTACTCATTCAAAATCTATGAGAAGCTAAGCAAGAAGAGTCAATGCATAACAAACTACATTCTGATCATAAAACAGCAGATCAAAAGATTATCTCTCTTCAAACTTTATGGAACAAAACTATAAAAGATTTAGAAATTGTTTCTAAACAATTAGAAGAGATGATCAAAAATCTTGAACAGGAGAAGATAGCACATGCTGCTACTCAAATGGATCTTGCTTAAGTAAAAAGTTCAAAAATGATTGTAGAAAAACTGGTAAGTGAAAGAAAAGATAAACAAAAAGCAGGGTTAGGTTTCACTCATGAGCCTATGCCTGAATCTATTAAAAAACACTCTACCCGAGAACTTCAATACACATGATCATTCTCCTTAGAATAAAGCTAAACTTAAAGCTTTTCAGATCAAAAACAAGAATTCAGAAGAAGAAAAGGAAAATATACAAGTGTTTGTTGAAAATGATCAAGAAAAGATTAAAAATGGTCATCCAATCAAGATAAAATCTTATGAACCAAAACAAACAAAACAAACCACTTCTGATAAAATTCATGTTGTATTAGAAGAAGTGAAAGTTCAAAGCAAAGAAAGAGATAAACAACAGGTAGGAACATCAGAAGATTCAAACACTATTAATCTAAAACAAGTTCAATCTGAAAAGGAATCTTCTTCTGACGATGTTCAATTTGAAAGTAAACCAAGTTCTTCAAATTTTAAGAATCAAAGAAGTAGAAAAAAATCATCAAAAACAACATCTGAACAAAACAAAAGTTCAGAAAATTTGATCAAAGCAACAAAACTTAAACCGATAAAATTTGTGTCAGCTGGTTTGTTAAATATGAATTCTCTTCAAAATAACAAAGTATATACTAGGAACAAATCACACTCTGATCTGAAATCAAGTTCAGATTCTAAGACTTCCGTTGTAGAAAAAAGATTTGTTCCTAATGCATTCAAGAAGAAAGTTCATGTTAAACAAATGCAAAATAATTTGGCACAAAATCAAACTGTGAAAAATGAAAGACAAAAGTTTAACTATTTGACACCAAAATCGAACATAGTGTCAATGTCAAAAAAAAGTTGTTTTTAACTCCACAAAAGTACTGTAAAATTTATGATATGAAAAATCACAATACTGCTTAGTGCTATTTCAACAAGTACTGTCACATATGTGACATGAGAAATCATTCCACAACAGATTGTTATTTTAACAAATATTGTACTTATTGTGATGAAAAGACACACAATACTACAAATTGTTATTTTAGAAATAGATCTCTTACTAGAGGATTTGCAAAATCAAACATGAGTAAAGGTTATGTTAATCCTCAATATTTGAAAAATCAAACTGATGGATTTCAAAAATTCACTAATCAACCTTCTTCAGGTTTGAGATCCTTACAAAAGAAAAATTATGTGAGATCTAACAAAATGTGCAAGAACAATTCATGCCAAGATCTGTATGGATGACTAATAAAAATATTAGTCATCAATACATTTTAAAAGTTGATCAATCAAATAATATGAATGTTCTCAAAAATAAATCAAATAATTTTCAAAACAGTTTCCAAAATAAAATTGGTAAATTCATCAAGAATAAACCTGATTTGAATAATCCATTACAAACAATTTACAGTTGTTGATAAATTTGGAAAACCCAAGACCATCTCGGCTTGGGTAGATATCTCAACTTAATTTTCTTGTGTGCAGGTACGCCCAAAAAGACCACTCAATACATGGTATGTGGATGTAGCCGGCATATGACAGGCAATCCTGCCTTGTTACAAGATTTTAAGTTAAAAGATGGAACACACGTAGCCTTTGGTGGTGATGCTAGAGGAAAAATAACCGGAGAAGGAACAGTATCAAATGGGATAATAAGCTTTGATAAAGTCAACTTTTGTTCACAGTTGAACTTTAATCTTTTAAGTGTATCTCAAATATGTGATAAATCATACTCTGTTTTATTTGATGATTCATTTTGTTATGTTTTGAAGCCAGGTTTTAAGATAAGCAAAGATTGAGTAATTGTTACAGCTGAACGGGATAGAGATGTATACAAGCTGGATATGTCTCAAGTTGATCCTTCAGCTGAAACAACATGCCTAATTGCTAAGGCATCAAATGATGAAATCCAGTTTGGCATAAAGGTCTCGGACATTCAAATTTCAAGAATATGAACAAGCTTGTAGCAGGAAATCATGTCATTGGACTTCCATCTAAGAAGTTTGCAACAACTGATCACTGCACAGCATGTTTGAAGGGAAAGCAACACAGGGCGTCTTATAAGTCCAAGCTCATAAACTCAACATCCAAACCTCTTCAAATATTACATATGGACCTTTTTGGACCAACAAATGTCAAGAGTATTGGATGAAAATCATATTGTTTAGTTATCATTGATGACTCTACAAGATTTTCATGGGATTTCTTTTTGTATGCCAAATCTGAAACGGTTGATTTACTAAAAGAATTTATCATTAAAGTTGAAAATCAATAAGAAAATATAGTGAAAATAATAAGAAGTGATAATGGAACGGAATTCAAAAATGCTAACATTGAAATGTTTTGTGCACAGAAAAGGGATAGCTCATCAGTTCATGTGACAACCGACCTCCAGGTTGCTACCCTAACCCTAGATTACTTGCATCATTATCCATGTTATGAGTGCTAATAATTGAAACTATTCAACCCTACTATGAAATTGGAAACAATTCTTACTATTTGATGTAAATCAAGATTTCATGTGATTTTTATTATTGACTTTTAGTTAATTTAGGTTTCTACCTTTTTAAAAAATTAGTGTCCCGGGAATGTCAACTAGTCACCCTTACAAAATTAAATTCAAGAGAAGGCAATTAAAATGTGAGCATACACACTCACACTTACATAATTTCGACCATGCATGCATGGGCATGCATTAGATACCTCAATTCACCATCCACTAAATAATACATAATACCTAATACTACAAAATTACACTACACAATATCAAATTACAATTAAAATTAAATGAAAAATCCTCCCCACTACCCTCCAAATCGGCCGCCCCTCTCACCACTCCCCTCCTCTCTTCACCACCACCCCACACACCCACTCACCTTTCATGCACCTCTCTCCCTCTCTCCCTTAATTCGAATCAGCTGATCCAACACACACACACCTCACAACACTCCTAAATCAAATTCTCTCTAAGTCTTGTGAAGAAAATTCGAAGAACACATCAAGTTCCAATCGGCCAAGAGCAAAACCGCAAAGAAGTGGCCTTGTTCGCGAGATTTGGTCACACAACCGTACTTGTTCCACCTTTCCAGCCTTGGTTCGAGTTTCTCCATTCAAGTCCAAGGAGTTTCAAGCCATTCACGGCCATCAACACCTTCTAAACCGTGAGTTACATCGAGTGTAAGCTCATGTTGTCGGTTTTGTGACATTTCTCTTGTTTTCTTCATTTAACATCTAAGAACCGTGTATTTCCTTGTTGTAGCAGAAACATCTCACCATCATCTCGATCTTAAGGAGTTCCCAACGTTCTTGAAGGTAAACTTCATGTTATGTTAGTCATTCTTGAGGTTGAAACCGATTTCCACCATGAAAACCCTCATTTTGAGTGTTTTGGTATCATCTAACTTGTGAAAGCTTCAACTCTTGTAAACCAAACTTGTGACCTGCATTTTTATGACTAAATGGACTCCCAAGAACCTGTTTTTAAAAGTTCCAAGAGACTACATACTCAAATCCACAGTTGATACATGGATTTCACATTGAAACCCTCCTTTCTACATGTAACAACACCTTTTAAGCATTTGTTTGAAAAATCCTTTTAACCAAGACCCATAACCTACTCATGAACGACATAATGACACTTTAACAATCTGTTTATGAAGTTAAATGAAGTGTTGGTAACATTTAAACTCAAGTTAAGATGGTTTACACAAGTGTAATTGTCGGTTATGACATTTTCTACATATTTGAAGCATATGGATGTATAGATCAACTAGGCAACATGTTGGGACTGAAATTACAGTAGGTTTTAGTGAATATTAGAAGTGTTAGCAATGTTTAATCTCTGGAATAAAGGACATGTTGTGATTTACCCTCTTTTAGTCACTTTCGGGACCCGAAAACATGGTAAAATAACTTAAAAATAGTAAGAATACAAATTTAACATTCTTAAAAAGTATTCCAGGCTCAAAAATGATAAATAAAGTACTCTGAAGTCAATGGATAATTTAAATGGTCAAAGACACAAATAAATGACGTTTTAACTAAAAACGGGTGCAAACCGAGCATCGTTTTTGAGAAAAATGCATAAAAATAGAGTTCAAAACTAAGATTTATAAAAAAATCATATGATTTCAGTAAGTTAAGTAAAAAAGGACTTAAAGGATTTAAAAATTCGGTCAAACAAGCTTTAAATGGACAAACCCGGTCAAAACCGCGTATTAACGCGTCAAACGTAAAAACAAGATTTTCAACTATAAAAGGCCAATTTACACAATTTAAGGACTTAAAAATTTATAAAGAAATCTTTTAGAAAATACCTACTGGTCCAAGATTTAAATATATGAAAACTCCAAATTACTGATAAAACTATCCGGCTTTTCCGTAACCGGGAGCGTTAAACGCGCAGTTTTTAAAATCGAACCCGTAGACTAAAGTTTTGAAGCACTTACTCCATAATAATCATAATATGACTCTAATAATCTGATTTTTGGTCTTAAATGACATAAAGGGCAAGAAACTAAACTTGAGGGTAGAAACTGTCAATTTTGAAACTTGAGGGACCAAACTGTAAAATTTTTCCAAACCTTATAACCGACTTCCAGGAAGCTAATAAACTCTTGAACAACAAAATTTCTTAGTATACTTAACTAAATGAAGTGAAAATCCCAATTTTCATGATGACGCCTTGACCTGCCATAAAAGGAAACTTTTTATACAAACCTTCACGAAACCAAAGCCTTACTCAAATAGCTAAACCCTTGACACCATTGTTGCACTTTGAATGAGTTTAGGATAGTAGCTTATTGCTTAATATGTACATGTTAGGGTGCTAGACTTGTGACACTTCCCGGCACACCAAGAGACTTTTGATTTGGAAACCTAAGGTGAGTTCTAGTGATCCCCCTTTTTACTAATTGTTTTGGGATGAAACATGCTCTACTTTTTATGAACTATGATTGTTCTTTATTTGATGATTCTATGTGGGATTTGTGGTTACCTGCTGATACAAATATCATAATCATTAATTCTTTCGTGAACCGCTTGATTTATATGGATAGATCTATTTGGGGAATCCCCCACACATAGTGGCTTCCGTTCCAGGAAGGTTACCCCACTGAGATCATGAGAGATCGTTGTGGCATGTAACAAGTTTTGCTAAGATACTATGGTGAACCATCCGGGCAGGTAGGGTTCACTAGTTTGGGGCTCAGTTTCTTCCTTCGGGAATATCCGGTAAAACACAACTTTAGAAGAGGCCAACCGGGACTGAGTGCAGGGTTGATTATGATTTTTCCCACGATGATAAACAATGATTATTTTCTTTTAATCAAAGAAGGATTTGTTAAGTCCTTTTGTTTTTAAACTTTAAGCACTTGAATTCACCAACTTTTTAGTTGACACAATTTTCTTTTGAGCATGTTTCAGGTAATGTATGAAGAGATCCTAGCTGTTGTGAAGACCTAGACTTATCCCCGTGACATGGCATTGGCTTATTTTCTTGAATGAAACAATTGAACAATTTATATTTTGTGTTGAACAAGTACAATTTTTATTTTTATGGATGATTGTAAAACTCATTTGGGGGCTTGATGTGTCTCTAGCCCTGCTATCTTTTCAAAACTTTAATGCCATGTGATATTCTCTCCTTTGAGCTCTTATAATGGTTTGTTTCCGCTGCCATATGTTGTTGCTAGTCTGTGACGTCCCACCCTACCTGGCCCGGGGTGTGACAGATTGGTATCAGAGCCAAAGGTTGTAGAGAAGTCGGGAATGCCATAGTAGACCCTAGGCTACAACCCTGATACCCTAGGACTGTCCTTGTGGGAAGTGTTGGGATGATCGGGTTGGGTAAATTGATGATTACACTTGATCAACGTAATCATGAATTTACCGGACGCGTAATTTCCATCACTGATCTTTAGGTTATGGTTGGACTTTTTCTAGTTTATATTGATGATTTGAAACTAATTTTAAAGAGGGGATTTAAATGATTTTTATGATGAACTATGTTATCTGATACTACTTGAAGAAACTATTGATCTTGGCAAAACAGACAGCTATATGTTGGAATAACAGATTTTGCCATCACTACTATTATTAGTACTATTAGGTAAATCATGAGCTATGAGAAACCAAATTACTCATGATGTATTTCTTACAGGACAACGTCAATGGCTGATAAAGGAAAGGCGCCTGCTCACCCCGACACTGAGACCGCTCCTACCGGAAACCTGAGGAGAGAGAAGCCCCAGACGGAGTATGAGGCGTACCTCCGGAGATGCGGACATCCATGGTGGATATCCGTCACATCCGAAGACACTGAGGCTTCCGAGGACTCTTCCTCCACATCACCTTCCCGAAGCCGAACACGATCCCACTCTCCTCAAGTAGCTGCTCCGACCCTCTCACCCATCCCACCTATTGGGAATAGGGGTGCGCGTATTGTCACCCGACCTCGCAAAAGCGTTAGGCCAGGATCCTCCGTATCCTTTAGGATGCCTCCTCCTCCTCCCCCGCCTTTTAGGATTCCGACATCGGTACCCCCACTGTTTGACCCTCGTGACGAACGCCTGATGCCGCCGAGACATAGTTTGTATGACGGCCCTAGCGTACTGGCTGGTGATAGGTACTCCCAGTCGAGTCGCCGGGCAAGTGATGTAGGACCCTCTGATGCGACATTGGATGAGATTTTGAGGACTATTCGCCGTCATGAGCTGACTGTTCAGCACGCCACTCGAACTTCTCAGTCGGCTCAGTTCCAGGAGATGATGGCTACATAGGGAGTGAAGCGTTTGGAGCAGGAGCAGAGGAAGAAGGATACAGGATGGTTTGGATGGCTAAAGAGGAAGTGGGTGTGAGAACTGGAGTACTCAGTGGGATTATCTGTCTGTGGACAGTAGAAGGAAACTATTTGAATTCTTATTCGATACTATTATTTTATTATTATGGGGGTGGTGGCACCTTCCAAATTGTAAGAGCATGACTCTGATTCTATTTGTTTGGATGATACTATCGTAAACTGCTTTTGGGATGCTAGAATTATTAAACTGTCTGTATTGAATTGCTATATGTTTTGTTGTGCCTTGAAATTTGTCTGTGCCTTTTCTAAATGGTTGCCCAACTGTTATGTCATGTTTTGATTTGGACTTTGTAAGGTTCTTTAGTGGGTTGTAAATACATATGTGCATGCCATGATCCCTCTTACGAGGCATGGTGTAATAGGATAATGATGCCTAGGCTATCCGAAACAAAATTTATGAGATGCTAAATGAATCTATTTGTGATACTATCAGAATGCCGACTCGTAGAGGAACACGTTTTGGTCGACGTGGAGCCACCAGGGGCCGCCATGAAGAAGCAAGGCCTATTGGAAACCAACCTACTCCACCAGGGACTCCCCACGGGGGGAATACTAATCAAGAGAGTGACGAAAGGATTGCTAACCTCATAGCTCAGCAACTCGCCAACGCCATTCCGACTATTATTGCACAGATAAATGCAGACCGGGATAACACTACTGGTAATGAACGGCCGGTAAACGATGAGAGCCACGACGAAGAAGCTGAGGCGTTAAGGAATGGGCGCTCTTACAAGACCTTCATGGCGTGTAAGCCCAAGGACTTCTATGGCACCGAGGGTGCTATAGAGACTTACAGGTGGATCGACGAAATGGAAGCCGTCTTAGACATCAGCGAGTGCAAGATGGAGCATATGGTGAGATTTGCATCGCAATCTCTCAAGGGATCAGCTCTTGAATGGTGGAAGTCCATTACTCAGAGCCGTGGAAGAAACGTGGCTAATCGAATGGGTTGGACTGAATTCCGAAAGCTAATGACCAACAAATATTGCCCCATCAATCAACTCGAGAAGCTGGAGACAGAATTTTTAAGTTTGGAGATGAAAGAACCCAACTACACCGAATACATCAATCGTTTCTTAGCCCTATCCCGACTTGTGCCACATTTGGTGACGCCAGAAGCCAAAGGTGTAGCACGGTTCATCTGGGGACTACACCCAAGAGTTAGGGGTATGGTTCGTGCCTCTCAGCCTGTAACCCTGCAAGCTGCTGTCGACCTTACCAGCAGTTTGACTGATGATCTAATTAGGGCTGGATGGACCGATCAAGCAAGGGCTGATGAGAAGAAGAAGTTTGTTGGCGATAAAAGGAAGTGGTTTGAAGCAAAAAGAGCGGTTGGAAGTAGCAGTGGGTCAAGTAGAAGGAGTTCTGAAGGAGTGAGACGTGATGATCAAGGAAGCAAAAACCGGAGATTGTATACGAGGACAAGCCCATTCTGCAGCAAGTGCAAGTTACATCATCAAGGGGAATGTAACCCGATGCCCTGTTTTAGGTGCAAGAGAACAGGCCATTTAATTAAAGACTGTACTTATGCAACGGGGAAACAATGCTATGAGTGTGGAGATCCAGGGCATATGAGGAACAAGTGTCCTAAGCTGGGTAGAGACAAGGATGCCAAGCACAACAAGCCTAAGGGAAGAGCTTTCGTTATGGACCCAGCAGGAGCTCGTAGGGAACCTGACGTGGTCAACTGTACGTTACTTGTAAACAATCATCCCGCTACTGTACTGTTTGATGCTGGAGCGACTGCTAGTTTTATCTCTAGTGCTTTTAGGCCATTGATTGACTTAGACGTGTGTACCTTGGCTGATACATTTACCGTAGAATTAGCTGACGATAATATTTTAGAAGCTAACGAAATCATTATGGATTGCCCCCTGAATCTAAAAGGGAATATGTTTAAGATTGACTTGATGCCCATTAAGTTAGGAGGATTTGATGTGGTTGTGGGTATGGACTGGTTAGCGAAGCATAAGGTCGAAATCGTATGTGATGAGCGACTGCTCAAGATACCGTTGAGCGACGAAGAAGTGTTAGTGGTAGAAGGTGAAAGGAGTAACACTCTATACCCTATGATATCCCACTTAAAAGCTACCAAGAGCTTGAAGAAGGGATGTCCAGCTTTTATAGTATATGTGATGAAAGCCCAAAAGGAGAAGAAGATCGAAGAGATTCCCGTGGTTTTGGAATACCCAGAGGTGTTTCCGGAAGAACTACCAGGACTTCCCCCGAATCGGCAAGTTGAATTCCAGATAGACTTGTTGCCTGGTGCTGCACCAGTAGCCAAGGCACCGTACCGGCTTGCCCCACCTGAGATGAAGGAGCTAATGTACAAATTCAAGAACTACTGGACAAGGGATTTATACCTCCGAGTGTCTCTCCATGGGGTGCCCCGGTACTGTTCGTGAAAAAGAAAGACGGAACCCTGCGAATGTGTATTGATTACAGGGAATTGAATAAGCTGACCATAAAGAACCGTCACCCTCTCCCGAGAATAGATGACCTATTTGATCAACTGCAAGGAGCAAGTTATTTCTCCAAAATAGACTTGAGGTCAGGATACCACCAGCTGAAGATAAGAGAAGAAGATATACCCAAAACCGCCTTCCGAACTAGGTATGGACACTATGAGTATTGGTCATGCCCTTTGGACTGACTAATGCTCCAGCAGCATTCATGGACCTCATGAATCGCGTTTGCCGCCCTTACCTCGACAAGTTTGTGATCGTGTTTATCGACGACATACTGATCTATTCCCAAAGTAAAGACGAGCACGAGAAGCATCTCAGGCTAATTCTTGAACTGCTCAAGAATGAGCAACTATATGCTAAGTTCTCTAAATGTGAATTCTGGATGCGCCAGATCCAATTCTTAGGTCATGTGGTAAATGAGGATGGGATTCAAGTTGACCCTTCCAAGATTGAGGCCATAAAGAATTGGAAGATTCCTGAAACTCCTACGGAGATAAGGCAATTCTTGGGACTAGCTGACTATTACCGAAGATTTATAAAGGACTTCACGCGTATAGTGCAACCTTTGACCGCACTAACCAAGAAAAACACAACCTTTGTGTGGGAGCGAGAGCAGAACGAGGCGTTTGAAACGCTTAAGGAGAAGTTATGCAGTGCACCTATCCTTGCTCTTCCAGAAGGAGTAGAAGACTTCGTGGTCTATTGTGACGCTTCGCGTCAGGGGCTAGGATGTGTATTGATGCAAAGCAACAAGGTGATTGCTTATGCATCGAGACTGCTGAATGATCATGAGAAGAACTACACGACGCACGATCTGGAGTTGGGTGCCGTGGTGTTTGCCCTTAAGATGTGGAGGCACTACCTTTATGGCACAAAGTGCATCATCTACACTGACCATAGAAGCTTGCAGCATATCCTTGACCAAAAGATGCTCAACATGCGTCAGAGAAGATGGGTCGAGCTATTGAACGATTACGAGTGCGAGATCCGCTACCATCCTGGTAAGGCCAATGTTGTGGCGGATGCGTTGAGCCGAAAGGAAAGAGAGAAACCTCTTCGAGTACGAGCCTTAAGGATGAGTGTGTATACCAACCTTATAGCAAAACTGAAGGAAGCTCAAGGCGAGGCATTAAAGGAAGAAAAACTAAAGGAAGAAGGATTGACTGGAATGGAAAAGCAATTGGAGATAGGGGACGATGGTACATATAGATATGGTGGAAGGACTTGGGTGCCAAAACACGGAGGAATTCGAGAAGTAATCCTCGACGAAGCGCACAAGTCTAGGTATTCAATTCACCCTGGAAGTGATAAGATGTACCAGGATTTAAAGACACTTTTCTGGTGGCCGGGAATCAAGAGATCAATCGCCGTTTATGTGGGGAAATGTTTAACTTGTGCCATGGTAAAAGCTGAGAACCAAAAACCATCAGGAACGTTACAGCAACCTAAAATTCCAGAATGAAAATGGTATAATGTTACGATGGATTTTGTTACCAAGTTGCCTAGAACGTTTAAAGGTCACGATGCCATTTGGGTAATAGTGGATGGATTAACAAAATCAGCTCACTTCTTGCCAATTAAGAAGACTACGACATGACGAAACTGGCCCAACTTTATGTCGACGAGATTGTAACAAGGCATGGAGTGCCTCTGTCGATCATCTCAGACCGTGATAGCCGTTTCACCTCTCGTTTCTGGAAATCGTTCCAGCAAGCTTTAGGAACCCGTTTAGATCTTAGCACGGCTTACCACCCTCAGACCGACGGACAGAGCGAAAGAACTATTCAAACGATGGAAGACATGTTGAGAGCTTGCGTGATGGACTTTGGTGGAAACTGGGATAACCATCTTCCTTTGGTGGAATTCGCCTATAACAATAGTTACCACGCGAGTATCAAAGCCGCTCCGTATGAGGCCCTTTATGGCAGGAAATGCCGATCACCCTTGAGTTGGAATGAGATTGGTGACAGCCAAGTGATGGGACCCGACATAGTGTTGGAAACCACCGACAAGATCTATAAGATAAAGGAGCGACTGAGAGCAGCCAGAGATCGACAGAAGAAGTACGCTGACAGGAGGCGGAAACCTCTAGAGTTCCAAGTGGGCGACAGAGTGATGCTAAAAGTAGCACCGTGGAAAGGAACAGTGAGGTTCGGAAAGAGAGGAAAACTAAGCCCAAGATACATTGGACCATTTGAAATAATGGCGAGAATTGGCCCAGTGGCATATAAGTTGAAACTACCCCCGGGGTTGAGTCACATACACGACACCTTTTATGTGTCAAACTTGTAGAAGTGCATGGTAGACAAAACCCTGGAACTACCATTAAAAGAAGCGAGAATAAGCGACAAACTGAACTTTGTGGAAGAACCTGTGGAGATCACGGATCGTTTGGTCAAACAACTCCGGCGGAGCCGCATACCCAAGGTTAAGGTTAGATGGAACTCCAAGCGAGGACCTGAATTTACTTGGGAGCGTGAAGATGAAATGAGGAAGAACTATCCACACCTCTTCAAACCCACCCGTTCAGTCTCTAATCAAGTTAAAATTTCGGGACGAAATTTCCTAAACGGTGGGAGAATGTGACAACCGAAAAGGGATAGCTCATCAGTTCATGTGAAATGTTTTGTGCACAGAAAAGGGATAGCTCATCAGTTCATGTGACAACCGACCTCCAGGTTGCTACCCTAACCCTAGATTACTTGCATCATTATCCATGTTATGAGTGCTAATAATTGAAACTATTCAACCCTACTATGAAATTGGAAACAATTCTTACTATTTGATGTAAATCATGATTTCATGTGATTTTTATTATTGACTTTTAGTTAATTTAGGTTTCTACCTTTTTAAAAAATTAGTGTCCCGGGAATGTCAACTAGTCGCCCTTACAAAATTAAATTCAAGAGAAGGCAATTAAAATGTGAGCATACACACTCACACTTACATAATTTCGGCCATGCATGCATGGGCATGCATTAGATACCTCAATTCACCATCCACTAAATAATACATAATACCCAATACTACAAAATTACACTACACAATATCAAATTACAATTAAAATTAAATGGAAAATTCTCCCCACTACCCTCCAAATCGGCCGCCCCTCTCACCACTCCCCTCCTCTCTTCACCACCACCCCACACACCCATTCACCTTTCATGCACCTCTCTCCCTCTCTCTCCCTCTCTCCCTTAATTCGAATCAGCTGATCCAACACACACACACACACCTCACAACACTCCTAAATCAAATTCTCTCTAAGTCTTGTGAAGAAAATTCGAAGAACACATCAAGTTCCAATCGGCCAAGAGCAAAACCGCAAAGAAGTGGCCTTGTTCGCGAGATTTGGTCACACAACCGTACTTGTTCCACCTTTCCAGCCTTGGTTCGAGTTTCTCCATTCAAGTCCAAGGAGTTTCAAGCCATTCACGGCCATCAACACCTTCTAAACCGTGAGTTACATCGAGTGTAAGCTCATGTTGTCGGTTTTGTGACATTTCTCTTGTTTTCTTCATTTAACATCTAAGAACCGTGTATTTCCTTGTTGTAGCAGAAACATCTCACCATCATCTCGTTCTTAAGGACTTCCCAACGTTCTTGAAGGTAAACTTCATGTTATGTTAGTCATTCTTGAGGTGGAAACCGATTTCCACCATGAAAACCCTCATTTTGAGTGTTTTGGTATCATCTAACTTGTGAAAGCTTCAACTCTTGTAAACCAAACTTGTGACCTTTTATGACTTAATGGACTCCCAAGAACCTGTTTTTAAAAGTTCCAAGAGACTACATACTCAAATCCACGGTTGATACATGGATTTCACATTGAAACCCTCCTTTCTACATGTAACAACATCTTTTAAGCATTTGTTTGAAAAATCCTTTTAACCAAGACCCATAACCTACTCATGAACGACATAATGACACTTTAACAATCTGTTTATGAAGTTAAATGAAGTGTTGGTAACATTTAAACCCAAGTTAAGATGGTTTACACAAGTGTAATTGTCGGTTAGGACATTTTCTACATATTTGAAGCATATGGATGTATAGATCAACTAGGCAACATGTTGGGACTGAAATTACAGTAGGTTTTAGTGAATATTGGAAGTGTTAGCAATGTTTAATCTCTGGAATAAAGGACATGTTGTGATTTACCCTCTTTTAGTCACTTTCGGGACCCGAAAACATGGTAAAATGACTTAAAAATAGTAAGAATACAAATTTAACATTCTTAAAAAGTATTCCAGGCTCAAAAATGTTAAATAAAGTACTCTGGAGTCAATGGATAATTTAAATGGTCAAAGACACAAATAAATGACGTTTTAACTAAAAACGGGTGCAAACCGAGCATCGTTTTTGAAAAAAATCCATAAAAATAGAGTTCAAAACTAAGATTTATAAAAAATCATATGATTTCAGTAAGTTAAGTAATAAAGGACTTAAAGGATTTAAAAATTCGGTCAAACAAGCTTTAAATGGACAAACCCGGTCAAAACCGCGTATTAACGGGTCAAACGTAAAAACAAGATTTTCAACTATAAAAGGCCAATTTACACAATTTAAGGACTTAAAAATTTATAAAGAAATCTTTTAGAAAATACCTACTGGTCCAAGATTTAAATATATGAAAACTCCAAATTACTGATAAAACTATCCGGCTTTTACCGTAACCGGGAGCGTTAAACGCGCAGTTTTTAAAATCGAACCCGTAGACTAAAGTTTTGAAGCACTTACTCCATAATAATCATAATATGACTCTAATAATCTGATTTTTGGTCTTAAATAACATAAAGGGCAAGAAACTAAACTTGAGGGTAGAAACTGTCAATTTTGAAACTTGAGGGACCAAACTGTAAAATTTTTCCAAACCTTATAACCGACTTCCAGGAAGCTAATAAACTCTTGAACAACAAAATTTCTTAGTATACTTAACTAAATGAAGTGAAAATCCCAATTTTCATGATGACGCCTTGACCTGCCATAAAAGGAAACTTTTTATACAAACCTTCACGAAACCAAAGCCTTACTCAAATAGCTAAACCCTTGACACCATTGTTGCACTTTGAATGAGTTTAGGACAGTAGCTTATTGCTTAATATGTACATGTTAGGGTGCTAGACTTGTGACACTTCCCGGCACACCAAGAGACTTTTGATTTGGAAACCTAAGGTGAGTTCTAGTGATCCCCCTTTTTACTAATTGTTTTGGGATGAAACATGCTCTACTTTTTATGAACTATGATTGTGCTTTATTTGATGATTCTATGTGGGATTTGTGGTTACCTGCTGATACTTATATCATAATCATTAATTCTTTCGTGAACCGCTTGATTTATATGGATAGATCTATTTGGGGAATCCCCCACACACAGTGGCTTCCGTTCCAGGAAGGTTACCCCACTGAGATTCTGAGAGATCGTTGTGGCATGTAACAAGTTTTGCTAAGATACTATGGTGAACCATCCGGGCAGGTAGGGTTCACTAGTTTGGGGCTCAGTTTCTTCCTTCGGGAATATCCGGTAAAACACAACTTTAGAAGAGGCCAACCGGGACTGAGTGCAGGGTTGATTATGATTTTTCCCACGATGATAAACAATGATTATTTTCTTTTAATCAAAGAAGAATTTGTTAAGTCCCTTTTTTTTAAACTTTAAGCACTTGAATTCACCAACTTTTTAGTTGACACAATTTTCTTTTGAGCATGTTTCAGGTAATGTATGAAGAGATCCTAGCTGTTGTGAAGACCTAGACTTATCCCCGTGACATGACATTGGCTTATTTCCTTGAATGAAACAATTGAACAATTTATATTTTGTGTTGAACAAGTACAATTTTTATTTTTATGGATGATTGTAAAACTCATTTGGGGGCTTGATGTGTCTCTAGCCCTGCTATCTTTTCAAAACTTTAATGCCATGTGATATTCTCTCCTTTGAGCTCTTATAATGGTTTGTTTCCGCTGCCATATGTTGTTGCTAGTCTGTGACGTCCCACCCTACGTGGGCCCGGGGTGTGATAGTTCAGTGCTCCCAGAACTCCTCAACAAAATGGAGTTACTGAAAGGAAGAATAAAACACTAATTGAAGCTGCTCGTTCTATGTTAGCTGATGCAAAAATTCCTATCACTTTTAGGGATGAAGCTATATCAACTTCGTGTTTCGTTCAGAACAGAATCATAATTGTGAAAGATAAAATGAAAACTCCATATGAGTTAATGTTTGGCAGGAAACCGAACATAAACTTTTTAATATCATTTGGTTGTCCTGTTATGATTCTTAATTCAAATGATCAATTAGGAAAATTTGAAGCAAAATATGATAATGGATTTTTCGTTGGATACTCATCTGTTTCAAAAGCCTATCGAGTGTACAACTCAAGGAAAAATATAATTCTTGAAACATTCAATGTTAAATTTATGGAAAATTCATTTCCATCAGTTTTAAATGGTCCTGCATGGTTATTTGATTTAGATTCATTATCAAACTCTCTTCAATCTAACTTGTTTAATCAACCAAATTGTCTTGATTCTACAGGTAAGAAGAACTCTAGAGGAGATCTTGGATCTTTCAGTGAGGATTTAGATTTTGATGACCCAGATGATTCTAGCTCAGACTACCCATTTTTATCATTTGTCAAGGACTCAACAATACAATTTGATGACAATAATCATGATAATATAGTTTCGGATCATTCAGTTTCATTCGATCAGGACGGATCACAACATATTCCTAATGATGGTAATGAGTTTGTGCTACCTAAGTTTGGAACATCATCCATCTCTGGTGATGTAGTTGATACTGGTAACTTTGATTACTTTATTAACTCACCGACTCAAGTTCCAAACTTCAATCCACATTCTTCTACTTTGTTACATGAGGTTTCCAACTTGAACCAAACAAATCTGGATGTTAATTTTCAATGTGATGAGATTCCAACATCTCGTATTCACAAGAATCATCCGATTTCTCATATTATTGGTCCATTGAATGAGAGGATAACAAGGAGTAAATCAGAACAAGCAAACGTGTGCTTATACTCTTGTTTTCTTTCTCAAATTGTTCCTAAAAATGTTACCGAAGCATAAAGGACAATGGTTGGATAGAAGCCATGCAAGAAGAATTACTTCAATTTCGTAAACAAGAAGTGTGGAATTTAGTGGATCTACCTAAAGGAGAAAATGCAATAGGCACGAAATGGTTATTTAGAAATAAGACTGATGATCGTGGTGTTGTAATAAGGAACAAAGCGAGTCTTGTTACACAAGGGTACACACAGGAAGAAGGAATAGATTATGATGAAGTGTTTGCACCAGTTGCAAGACTTGAATCCATTCGAGTTTTCCTGGCTTATGCTTCATTCATGAAATTTAAGGTGTATAAAATGGATGTAAAGGGTGCATTTCTATATGGTCCTATCACTGACAATGTGTTTGTGAAGCAACCTTCGGGCTTTGAGGATTTAGAATTTCCACATCGAGTATATAAGCTGAGTAAAGCTTTACATGGACTTCATCAATCCCCTAGAATTTGGTATGAGACATTATCACAACACTTAATCCAAAATGGATACACATGAGGAAAAAATTGATCCAACTTTATTCATAAAGAAGGATAATGATGATCTCTTATGTGTACAAGTGTACGTTGATGACATCATATTTGGTTCTACCAGTCCAAAATTATGCAATGAATTTGAAGAAATCATGAAATCTCGGTTCCGAATGAGTTCTATGGGAGAGATTAATTTCTTACTTGGACTTCAAGTCAAGCAAACTGACGATGGAATTTTCATCAATCAAGAGAAGTTTGTTGACAGGCTCTTGAAGAAATTTAAGTTGCAAGAATGTCAGTCCATACGAACTCCAGCAGATGTTAACACCAAGATTGAACCTCATCCAAAAGGAAAATCTATTGACCAAACGTTATACAGATCAATGATTGGTTCTTTGATGTATCTTACTGCATCTAGACCAGACATTATGTATGTTGTTTATGTTTGTGCCAGGTATCAATCAGACACGAAAGAATCTCACTTAATTGATGTCAAAAGGATATTCAGGTATCTCAAAGGTAAACCAGCCTTTGGGCTTTGGTATCCTTACGAGGGTAACTTTGAACTACATGGATATACAGATAGTGTTTATGGTGGATGTTGTCAAGATAGAAAATCTACTTCGGGTGGGTGTCAATTTCTTGGTCCCCGATTAGTCTCGTGGCAATGTAAGAAACAAACAAATGTCTCTGTTTGAACTGCAGAAACTGAGTACATTGCTGCATCAGCAGGATGTTCTCAAATCCTTTGATTGCAAAATCAACTACTGGATTATGGGTTCAATTTTCTTAAAACACCAATTTACATTGATAACACTGCTGCTATGTTCATAACAGCTAATCCTGTTCAACATTCAAAAACAAAACATATCGAAATTCGATATCATTTTCTCAAAGATAACTCTGAAAAAGGATTAATCATATTGATTCAAATTGCAACAGAAAAACAGTTGGCAGATCTATTTACTAAAGCCTTCCTACCAGGACGGTTTGAGTATTTAGTAGAATCAATTGGTCTTATAAATCATATGTGATCTCTCAAAATCAAAAGATCATAATAAGTAATCCTTTCAATGTTAATTGCTTGTTTATATTTTGTGTGTGTGTGATTTTTGTTTCCTTAGAAAAATCAAATACAAAAGTATAAATCAAAACTACAAAAACAAAGTCTTTTTTCTAATTATCAATTTACATTTTTTAGAAAAGAATATGTTTATGCAATATGTGAGAAATGATAATACATTAGTGAGATCAATTGCATACTTTACTCATTAATAAAGTTTGACATGATCAGATATGAGATGTAGACAATATCATGCTATTATACTGAAAAAGTAAATTCTTGTGATCACACTAAATCTTAATGCTTGTGTGTATTCATCTGAGTACTTTTTGCAGGACCGGTTAAGGGCTTGAAGAAATTACAACACAACAACACAATGAGGAGAATAACTAAACTTGATCAAATAGTAAACTGGATTAACCAATATTGATACAAAGAACACAAGTAAAGTAAAAGAGACAGAACAAGAGAGTTGGGTTTCAAGGATGCAGTATATTGCTTTCTCAAGTTCTTTTACAAGTGTTACAAAGCATAAAGAAAGATACAAGAACTTGGAATACTTATACTACAACCTACAGCCGGCTATACTTTGAAAGCCAGCTGGATACAACTGACTAGACACTAACAAAATCAATTGTAGGATCAAAAGGCATATCTGCCTTTTGACCTTGTGACTATGACATGCCATAGCTCACATCCTTATCTATTACAAAAAGAATAAAATACATAAAGTAGAAAGTTACAGACTCAAGACCTCAATGTACAGTTACCAAAAGCATGGACCTTTTCACCAACTCATGTAAGTTGGTGACTTTACAGAGAAGCAGCGGAAAGGTGTCCAGCTTTATGGAACTGTACATCAGATAAAGCATGTTTACTAAAAGTCTTCGGAAAAAATCTGTCTTGATAGAGTGAAGTTTCGGAAGACTTTGTCTTTGAGGCTTCGGAAGACTTCATGTTTGGCTTCGGAAGATATTGGTCTTGGCTTCGGAAGATTTTACACTTAGAGTATTTTCTAGTGTATGGTGTAAAACTTCCGAAGCATTTCATACTTCAGTACTTAGTGCATGTGTTGCAGAGAGACATTGGATGTTTTGGTTTGTACCAGACTTAAGGAATCCTTACAAACTCCCCATAGGCTGATGCTACCAAAACATTTAGAAGATCTTCAGATGTTAGTGGTCTTCAGTACAATCATGACCATACCCTTCTTCATTAGATGGTCAGGATCATCAAGACCTTCATAGTATCTTCTCATCTCAAAGAGATCATGCAGAGGTAAGTTGATTATGTATTGCCAAGTATAGACATTCTCAACACCTTGATCTCTGATTACATGCCATCTTTCTGGATTGGTAGAGTAAATCCAGGACAAGATGGGTGTCTCAGTTGTCAGAGGAGCCACTTGCATTGGAGTTGATTGGGCTGCCTCATCATGCACTTCCTCAGGTTGATCTGACTCAGCCTGAGGTGTAGAGGTAGATGACTTAGGCTTCTTCTTCTTTGACTTTGGTTTAGAAGCCATTCTCTTCTTCCTCTTAGATGACTTTAACTGAGAAGACTGGTCTGCAGCACCTTGTTGATCATCCTTGTCTTTCTCAGTTGGGTGTTCCTCCCTCACAGGTTTAGAAGGAGAGGAAGTTTGACCTTGCTTTGGATCAGAAGATGAAGCTTGCTGAGGCTCAGCTGGAGGTCCTGATTGAGGTGTCTCAGGTTGTTCAAACTCAACCTCCACATCAGGTGGGACTTGCCTTGGAAGAGAGTGTAAGTCAATCAGTTCACCACTCTTAATCTTCTGCTTGATCACCCTTATATGCTCATCCATTGTGGATAGAGACATAGGGCCAAGTCTCCTTCTGGAGAATCCATATAGCTTCAAGAAGCTCATCATCCTTTATCTATCAGTAGACTTCTTCATACTCTTTTGGATGATGGCTCTTGACTTTGCAGCTTCTTCCCTTAGCTTCCTTTTAGTTGTCATTCTCTCTTTGACTAGCTCAAGTTCAAGTTGTTTCAAGTACTCAAACTCAATGAAGTCATAGGACAGGGGAAGAAGTGCATCTGCCTGATAGAAGCTTGTGGCACTCAGGTAGTTGATCATCTTGATCCTATCTTCTTCTTTGTCTACCTGAGGTTCTTGTGGAGCCACATCTTCCTGTACAAGACTTTCTTGAACTGGAGAGAGAGTGGGAGCATGCTTGTAGAGTCTTTTCTGTTTCCTCTCCTCTTTGAATTGGAGAAGTAGCCTTGCATCCTCTTTTTCTTTCATCTCTCTTGACACTTCCATGTCAGCCAGTTCATTCAATTCTTCTAAGGGGAGGGAGATGATTTCATCAATATCATAGTTCCTGGTCTGTAAATAAGTGATCCTGACTACCCTCAACTCATCAACTTGAGTATTTGGTCTGGGGGCAGCCCTGATTGCAGCTTGCATAAAGCTTGAAGACCCAGAGGAACTTTCTCTCCTTAGCTTCCTTTTCCTCTCTCTTTTCCTCCTCAATTTCCTCAGGAGTCATAATCCTTTTCCCTTTGTCACCCACAGACCTTTCTGACTCAGGGTGGATAGAGGCTTGGCCTTCATTGCTTGGTGTAGCATCCATGCTCTGGCCAGAGAGAGGCTGAGAAACACCTTCACCAGCAGGTGTCTCAGAAGGAGTGTGAACCTCTGCAGCAGTTGTTGATGATGAGACAGGGGTCTCAGGTTCTGCCACTGGGCCTTCAGTCAAGGTTTCCCCTATGAAACTAATCTTAGGGTCCACCTCAACATCCAGTTGACCGATGACATCGCCTTATTGCCTAAGTCTCCTTCTTAGAGTAAACTCTGCAAGGATCCTGTCTTGGATTCTTTGAGCCAATCTGTCAGCTTGTCTTGAGTTGCTTGGATTGACAAGTGGCATGTTGACTAGATCCAATCTTTCATAGAAGTTCAAGCTTTGAAAATAAAATACTTCTTGTTGCCCTTGAACTCTGTGAAGAATAAGGGCTCTTCTGTCAGCATCATACCTCCACCTTATGATGTAGTTTGAAGTTCCTTATGGTGGAGATGACACAGCCCTTGGTATACCTTCCTCAAAGAGACTCCTGATGATAGAGTCTATAGAGTCCACATTAATGTGAACTTGAGGAAGTTGCTGAATATGCACATCTGCAAGTGAGGATGGTGAGTCCTCTATGTCCATTCTCTGTGAAGAACTCCCAGGTTCTGTGGCTGCAATAACTTTCTCCCCCTTTTTGGTAGCATCACCCACTTGAGGATAAGTCAATCACTTCCACAGGTTCTTGTGTTCCTGGTTGAGCTCTCCTTAAAGGTCTCCTAGCTAGTTTTTCCTTAAGATATGAAATCTGAAGTTGCTGATCATTGACCCTGTTTTGTAAGGTAGTCACCTGAGATTCAAGGTGACTAACCTTAGAGACTAAATAGGAGCATGTTTTTGACAGTTTTTGCACCTTTAGTCTCAAATTCCCCTATTCTTCATCAGAAGAATCATTGGGGGATGAGATGATTGGACCAAAGTCCTCTCTCTCACCACCAGCTTGAGGTTCTTGGCTGCTGGTTTTCCTCTGCTCACTATCAATCTCAGTTGAGATGTCAGTGGGCTGAGTTGCCATGGTTGAGGTCTTAATGATGTAATCACTTGCAGAAGTGAGAGCCTCTTCCATATGGACATCCTGAACATGTTCAGAAGTGTCCACCTCAGTAACAGGTGACTGATGTGGGCTAAATTGAGGAGAATCAGAGGTACTCATCTCTCTTTGAGTAGGGGAGGAGAAGAGAGACTCATGGTACTCACTGAATCCTAAGTCTTCATCAGTATAGAAAGATAGGTTGGGAATGGGTTGGTTTAGATCTAAAGGTTGGGGATGATAACCGTCCCCCGAAGGTTGTTCACTTGAGTGTTGAGACTCAGAGTGAAGGCTTAAGGCTGTTGGGCTTGTGAGCTCATCAGGGTGAGCATGAGGAACCTCAGCCCTGATAGTTGAAGAAATGGGAGTGGTTTGCTCCTCAGGAGAAGTGGGAGCTCTAGTGTCCACTTCCCCCTGTAAAGGTGAGTATATGGGGCCTGCACAGACTCAATAGCTTGAGCAGGGGTTCGTTTGGATTTTATTTGGTAGGTGAGGGTTATTTGTGGTCTTTTTAGTGGTAAGGAAGAAGAAGGTGTGGGTTCAACACTAGCTTGTGTTGCTAGGTTGTCACCTTGAGCAATGAGCTCTAACATTTTGGGGACTAGGGCTGTTTCTACCCCTGAGAAGCCTACTGTTGGCTTCTTCGTGATTTTAAAGATGCCGGGCTTCATCTGTCCCAATTTAAGAATATTACTTGTTTCCCTCAACTGTGAGCCCAGTTCACAGTTAAGAATGTGCTGAACATATCTAGGAAACATGTAATACTCTAAGGAGTCCAAGTTTGCAAGTAAATTGGTATAAACAAATTGAGAGTACCTGAACTTGACCCCTTGAACCATTCCATGCACTATAAAGGAGAGATCTTCAGGAACCTGGTCCCACCCTCCATGCTTGTTTGACAAGCTGTGGATAACCACATGGAGCTGGTAATTCCACTGGGATGAGACCTTCCCTTTCCTGAAGGTCTTTACAGAGAAATCTCCCTCATAGCCCATCTGCTCAAAGGAATGATTAACAGCTTCCTTTGGGAAGGACAACTCACCTTCTTCATCATCCAGCTGCAAATGATGGTTGATGATGGCCGGAGTGATGAAGATTGTCCTCCCTTGCACTGTGGCAGATAGTGCCTTCTCCCCATCCATAATGACCTCCTGGCAGGTCTTCCAGAATTCAAGCAAATGATCCTCATACAGAGTAGGATCAATGGTCAGGGAGGTGAAGTAGTTGGATAGAGTTAAGAATTGGCAAATCTCTGAGAAACTTGCATCTTTCTCAGAGCTTAACAGAGCAAACTGATTGTGTTGCCTGTGAAGTTGCATGGAGAAATCTGGGTTGTTTCTGCGGTTAAGGTTGGCCATTTTAGAAGCTTAAGGGTGAAGAAAGGTAGAAAGCAAAGGCGGTTTTGGGAATTAGGTTTGAGGAATAGTGGAATTGAAGAAGATAGTGAGGAAGAGGGGGAACCGTTGGGTATTTATGTGAAAAGGGATTTGAACCAAAGTTAATGAAAGAGGATAAACTTTGAAATCCGAAAGTCGGTCCCACCTCTAAAAAAGTAGTTTACTTTTGCTCAAAAAGTAGTTTTCTTGGAATTCGAAAAGCTTCCGAAGGTAAATTATCTTCGGAAGTTTTTAATGAAAAAGCTTCCAAAGCTAAAATGGCTTCGGAAGATTATCCTGAGAGTCTTGAAAATTTTGCTTCGGAAGAGAAATAAACACTTGAATGCTTTGTATAAGGAACAACAAAGCTTCCGAGAGTTAATTTTGCTTCGGAAGGAAAAAGTCCTTAAAAACAAATAAGTGTCTGAGATAAGAATTTAAGCTTCGGAAGATAGATTTAGACTTCTTCCGAAGGTAAAATTTCTTAGACAGTTATTTATTTTGAAGACATGATTTTCTTCCGAAGATAAATTTTTATCTTCCGAAGGATCAGAAAATTTTCAAGAATCTAAGGAAAGTCTTCAAAAAGAATTTTAAATCCAAAGAAAACATGAGCTTATGAAAGTGATAAACTAGACAACTTAGGACACACATATTTTAAGAAATAATTAGAATTAGTTTTAAGAAAATGTCTACTCAAAGTTAATCATCCCAATAGCTGATATTAGATATTTAAATCTCTGTTCATCAAAAGCTTTTGTAAACAGATCAGCATATTGTTCATCTGTATGAACTTTGACTAGTTTAATTAATCCCTTTTCATAGTTATCTCTTATTAAATGATACCTGATATTGATGTGTTTGGTCCTTGAGTGCTGCACAGGATTCTCAGTGATAGAGATAGCACTATTGTTGTCTATGTGAATAGGAGTCTCCTTGAAGTTAAATCTATAGTGCAGCATCTGATTTTGAATCCAAAGCACTTGAGCACAGCAGCTTGCACCAGCAATGTATTCAGCCTCAACAGTTGATGCATACACACAGGATTGTTTCTTGCATTGCCATGAGACAACCCTTCCACCAAGGAATTGACATCCCCCAGATGTAGACTTTGCAGTCATGTTGCGACCACTATAATCACTATCTGTATAAGCATACAGATTGAAGTCAGGATTCTTTGGGTACCATAAACCAAGTGTTGAAGCACCTTTGAGGTATCTTAGAATCCTTTTGACAGTGATTAAGTGAGACATCTTAGGGTTGGCTTGATATCTTGCACAAATACATGTAGCAAACATGATATCAGGCCTGCTAGCTGTAAGATACATAAGAGACCCAATCATAGCCCTGTATAAATGTTCATCTACACACTCCCCATCAAGATCAGGTCCAAGGGAGTGATTTCTGGCTATGGGTGTCTTAGCAATCTTACAATCAGTCATGTTGAACCTCTTGAGTATGTCCTGAACATACTTTGACTGACTTATGAAGATGCCATCTTCAACTTGCTTCCCTTGAATTCCCAGAAAGAAATTGAGTTCTCCCATTGCACTCATTTCAAATATGTCTTTCATCAGCTTCTCAAAGTCTTTGCAGAGCTTTGGATTAGTTGAACCAAAGATGATGTCATCTACATATACTTGAACTACCAATAAGTCATTTCCCTGTCCTTTGATGAAGAGAGTTCCATCTATAGTACCTCTCCTGTATCCATGTTTACAAAGATACTTAGACAATGTCTCATACCATTTCCTGGGTGCCTGATGCAGCCCATAAAGAGCTTTGTCAAGCTTGCAGACATAATCAGGATGATCAGGGTCTACAAAACCAGGTGGCTGTTTGACATAAACCTCTTCATCAATCACTCCATATAAGAAAGCACACTTTACATCAAGTTGAAAGACCTTGAAGTTCTTGGATGCAGCAAATGCCAGGAATATCCTAACAGCTTCTAATCTTGCTACAGGAGCAAAGACATCAGTGTAGTCAATCCCTTCTTCTTGTGTGTATCCTTGAACAACTAGTCTTGCCTTGTTCTTGATGATAATTCCTCTATCATCCTTCTTATTCCTAAAAACCCATTTGGTTCCAATGGTAGTCTTCCCATGAGGAAGAGGACAAAGGTTCCAAACTTTCTGGATTTTGAATTAAAGTAGCTCTTGTTTCATAGCTTCAACCCAACTTCCATCCTTTAGAGCTTCATCAACTTTCTTTGGCTCTATCTGAGATAAGAAACAAGAGTGAAGACAAACATTTGCTTCATGGGTTTGTCCTCTTGTTCTTACCCCTGTGACAACATCTCCAATGATGTTTGTGGTGGGGTGAGACTTGTGGATCCTTAGCTGAGGGATCACAGCAAGTTGCTGAGAAAGATCCAAATTTGAGAAATTTAGATCTGGCATAGATGATTCACCCTCCACATTACCACACTTATCAAGATTAACTTGATCCAATGAGTGTGTGACATCATTGATGTTGTCATCTATGGTGTGGTTATTAGCATCAAGGAATTCCTGATCACTTTCACCATCACCATTGTTGTCTTCTACAATTGAGGTATCTTTATCTGGTTGTGGAGCCTCTGAGCTGGAATTTGAAGGCACCCCAGATGTATCAGCTGAATTTGTCATTGCAGTGCTGATAGAGACCTTATTTGCTGAAGTAGTCCCAACTAGAGCTGAAGATGTATGAGTTCAGGGTCTTCCTAGCTCAAATCTTGGATCAGGGTCACCTGTATTTAGATTTTCTGCAGATCCTGAAACATTCTCACAAGATTTGTTAAAACAGTTGGTAACTAAATCAAGATCAAATAGCCAATCAGGACCAGAACCAGCCACACAGGGTGTGTGTTCATTGAAAGTCACATTGGCTGACTCCTCAACAATTCTAGTTCTGAGATTGTATACTCTATAAGCCTTAGCTTGGGAAGAGTATCCAATGAAGTGTCCATCATCTGATTTCTCAGAAAACTTGGCAATTTGATCCTTGGTATTCAAGATGGTGCAGGGACATCCAAATGACCTGAGAAAACCAATGAAAGTTTTTCTCTTGTGCCAAAGTTCATAAGGAGTCTTACCATGTTTCTTAACTACCAAAACTCTGTTTTGCACATAGCAAACAGTATTTACTGCCTCTGCCCAGAAGGTGATGGGCAGTTTAGAGTCAGACAACATAGTTCTTGCAGCTTCAATTAGTGTCCTGTTTCTCCTCTCAGCAACTCCATTTTGCTGAGGAGTACTGGGAGCACTATATTATCTTGTAATACCTTTTTCATCACAAAATGTATAAAGGATTTGGTTCTTGAATTCAGTTCCTTTATCACATCTTATGGTTTTGACCTTGTGATCACTTTGATTCTCAATTTTAAGATGAAATTCTTCAGAATCTGGGGTTTCATCCTTATATCTAAGAAAGAAAACCCAAGTGAATCTTGTTAAAATCATCTGTGATCACCAAAACATAAGAGGTCCTTCTAGACTCATTACACTGGTGGGGCCAAAGAGATCCATATGTAACAAGTGTAGGGGAGTAGTGATGGAGTTCTTTTCCTTAGGCTTGTGAGATACCTTATGTTGCTTCCCTTTCGGGCATGCAACACAATGATCATCACTTGTAAACTCTTTCTTTGGCATTCCAGTTACCAAGTCATGTTTAATTAGCTTATTCATGTTCTTGAAGTTTACATGGCACATTCTTTTATTGCCATAGGAAAGACTCATCACTATTTGCTTTAGATAGAAGCATGAAACTTCTCCAGAGGGAGATGTTTCTTGCAAATCCATCTTGTACATGTTCCCTTTCCTGGGGGCTCTGAGTAGGATATGCTCATGAGGAATGACCACTCGAGGCTTGAGGACAATGCACTCATGCTCAGTAAAGAGCATGTTATGACTCTGATCACAAAATTAGGATACACTCAGAAGATTGTACCCAAGCTCCTTAACAAATTTTACCTTTTCAATGATGAACTTACCATTTGTGACCTTGCCCCTTCCTGAAATGTAACCACCTTCATCTCCTCCAAAAGCAACTGGTCCTCCATCAATTCTTTCAAAGTTATGGAGTAGAGACCTATTGCCTGTCATGTGCCTGGAACAGCCACTATCAATTATCCAGACATTCCTGCTTGTCTTGAGCTGTTCCCGCACAAAGAAAATGATTAGTTACATTGGAA
Organism: Flaveria ramosissima; assembly: GCA_025215565.1. Classification (NCBI taxonomy): domain Eukaryota; kingdom Viridiplantae; phylum Streptophyta; class Magnoliopsida; order Asterales; family Asteraceae; genus Flaveria; species Flaveria ramosissima. The sequence goes on from CM046037.1 coordinate 52,011,218, forward strand.
ACCCAAGCCTTACTTGTCTTGGGCTCACTAAGTATAATAGAAGGTAATGCAACAGTAATAGATCCTATGGTTGTACTAGGGGGATCTTCAGCTGTTGTTGATGATTGAACCTTCGGAAGATTCTACAGTCACTGCAGCAGACTTCAGTGCTTCGGAAGAACTCCTTTCTTCTGAGACCAATTTTTCTTCCGAAGGTAATTTTCCATTTACCTTCTTCTTTGATTTGGAGCTTCCGAAGGAAACAAACTTTCCTTCCGAAGCTTGAATCTTCTTGAAACCTTTTGAATTCTTTGTATTGGTCATGTGGATAGTACTTTTAGGATTGTATGGGCAATCCTTAGCAATGTGAGAGGTACTTTCACACATGACACATAACACTTTCTTCTTCAAAAGAGTCTCCCTATGACAGCAAGACTGGCTTTGGTCACATCCCTTCTCCACCTTCATCTTTGTAGATGCTGAGACAGTTCTTTTGGGATGAGAACTGTTCTTGAAGTTTGATGGTCCAGGCTGTGCAGCAGTGGTACACAGCAGCTCAGTCTTCTTCTTTGTACTGAGATGATTTGAACAAGAACCAAAACTCTTAGCTATGGAGTCTTGGTTGATGTCTTCAGTCTTTACTACTTTAAAACCTGTAGAGATAAAAACTTGTTTCTGCTTAGGGTCAAAAGTAGCCTTGATCTCTTGAGCCTTCTTTGCTTTTCTTTTGCTCTTCCTGATCAAGTTCTTTCTCTTGGACTTGGTCATCACAGTAGATTTCTTCTCCTCAGAAGGATAATGGCCTTTAGAAGAATCCTCTTCTTCACTCTTCTGAGAGAAAATCTTCACTATCTCTTCTTCATCCTCTTCACTTATAGGATCTATGAGAGGAAGCTCATCTTCACAAGTTCCACACCTAGGAGATCTTACAGACAAGATTGTGTGTGGAGGAGCTATCTCATTTGATCCCAGTCCCTGTCTATTTTGATAGCACACTTTGTTGTGCAGGGATGAGGATATCATGTTCTTGAAGGTCTCTTCTTCAAGAACACTCTTCTCTGCCTTGGCTTTGCTGATCACAAGCTCAGCCTGGCACTCAGTCAACTTAGTTATGAGATTCTGGAATTGAGTCCTAAAATCTGTATGTTCATGTTTTAGTACTGAAATGGTTTTCTCCAAGTCCTCTATTTTTAACTTGTAATCATTTTCAGACCTTCTAAAATCAGATTTTAATATGTTTAAGGACTCAAGATCAGATCTCATTTCTAAGTTATAGGACCTGTATCTGTTTACTTTAGCAATGCATTCAGGAGTACAGAGATGTTCCAATACCTTGGCTTCATCATGGTCTGCCATTAGTGCTTGGTTTGGAGAAGCATCTTCCACCGGAAAGCTCCGGTCAAAGCCTCCCTCTTCAACAGCAACAACAGCATGTTGCTTTGGCTTCTCATTCTGAGGGGTTGTGTCGGTGTAGTTTGGTCTGGTTTGTGCTTGGCCACCATTTGTTTTAGGTGCCTTACACTCTCTAGCAAAATGGCCCATCAAGTTACAGTTGTAACACTTGACTTTGCTTTTATCCAGCCCAAACTTTACACTGGTTGCATTGCTTGGAAACTTCCTTCCTGTTCTCTTGTAGAACTTCTTGGCTCTATGAGTGAGGAGAGCCATCTGCTGAACTATTTCCATGTACTCCAGGTCATCTGGATGGATACAGTCCAGGTCTTCAAGAGTGAAGAGAGAGTTCCCACAGGTTTCATCAGAAGACACAAAGGCTTGAGAAGAGCTTGTCTCTTGGAATGGGCTTCCTTGAGTGTAGTTCTCCCTTGGTGTCTCTGGGAAGGTGATGAAAGGACCCTTTGGTGAGTTGTCTGGGTAGCATATGAGATGATGTTGGGGTTCTATGCTATCCCTTTCAACCACATGAAGGGCTGAACCCATTTGATTGTTGGAGTTGCCAGATGAACCTTGCATGTTCATCTCCATCTGGTAGCCACTGAGAATCCCATATAACTCTGTCAGAGTAAGAGTTTTGAGATTCTCAGCCCTCTTGATCACTACACAGTATTGTGTCCATTGCCTAGGAAGTGAGGACATGAACTTCCTTACAATGTCCCTGTTCTCAAGAGGAACTCCTCCATCCACTAGGGTATCCATTATCTCAACATACCTGAAATATTGTTGAGTCATGGTTTCACCTGCTTTGAAGGTGAAGTTTTCAAACTGCTGCTTCAGGAGATCCTTCTTATTCTCCTTGGCTTCAGAGGAGCCTTCATACATCAGCTTCAGTGCATCCCACAGCTGTTTAGCTGTTTTGCACTTCTTAAAGCCTCTGTACACAGAGTTTGGAAGGGCCGTTTGAAGAGCAGTCATGGCCTTTCTATCAATCTCTACTCTCTTCCTATCTTCATCAGAGTAGTTGGCCACATCTTTTGGAATCATACCAGCACCAGTAGCAGAAGGAGTGCTGGGTATGAAAGGTCCATTCTCAACAGATTCCCTCATTCTTGAGTCTAGAAACCTGATGAAACCTTCCATTCTCATACACAAGGTGTCAAAGTCATCAAGAGTGATCAGTGGGGATTTGTTCATGGTTCCAGTCTCCATATCAGTCTTTGAGATGGATGCCATTTGGAGAGTCTAGTTTTTGTATGTGTGAGGGATCTTAAGATGGTGAGATCTTATATCAAGAGCCTGAAAAGCTCTGATACCAATTGCAGGACCGGTTAAGGGCTTGAACAAATTACAACACAACAACATAATGAGGAGAATAACTAAACTTGATCAAACAGTAAACTGGATTAACCAATATTGATACAAAGAACACAAGTAAAGTAAAAGAGACAGAACAAGAGAGTTGGGTTTCTAGGAGGCAGTATATTGCTTTCTCAAGTTCTTTTACAAGTGTTACAAAGCATAAAGAAAGATACAAGAACTTGGAATACTTATACTACAACCTACAGCCGGCTATACTTTGAAAGCCAGCTGGATACAATTGACTAGACACTAACAAAATCAATTATAGGATCAAAAGGCATATCTGCCTTTTGACCTTGTGACCATGACATGCCATAGCTCACATCCGAAGCAATTCTACTTCAGTATTTAGTGCATTACTTGTAGAGAGACTTTGGATGTTTTGGTTTGCATCAGACTTAAAGGAATCCTTACAAACTCCTCCTAGGCTAATGCTACCAAAACATTTAGAAGATCTTCAGATGTTAGTAGTCTTCAGCACAATCATGAGCATACCCTTCTTCATTAGATGGTCAGGATCATTCAGACTTTCATAGTATCTTCTCATTTCAAAGAGATCATAGGTAATTTGATTATGTCTTGCCATGTATAGACATTCTCAACACCTTGATCTCTGATTACATGCCATCTTTCTGGATTGGTAGAGAAGGTCCAGGATAGGATGGGTGTCTCAGCTGCAAGAGGAGCCACTTGCATTGGAGTTGATTGGGCTGCCTCTTCATGCACTTCCTCAGGTTGATCTGACTCAGCCTGAGGTGTAGAGGTAGATGATTCAGGCTTCTTCTTCTTAGACTTTGGTTTAAAAGCCATCCTCTTCTTCCTTTAAGATGACTTTAACTGAGAAGACTGGTCTTCAGCACCTTGTTGATCATCCTTGTCTTTCTCAGTTGGGTGTTCCTCCCTCACAGGTTCAGAAGGAGAGGGAGTTTGACCCTGCTTTGGATCAGAAGATGAAGTTTGCTGGGGCACAGCAGGAGGTCCGGGTTGTGTTGTCTCAGGTTGTTCAACCTTAACCTCCACTTCAGGTGGGACTTGACTTGGAAGAGAGTGTAAGTTAATCAGTTCACCACTCTTAATCTTCTGCTTGATTACCCTTATATGCTCATCCATTGTGGATAGAGACATAGGGCCAAGCCTCCTTCCGGAGAATCCATATAGCTTCAAGAAGCTCATCATCCTTTGTCTGTCAGTAGACTTCTTCATACTCTTTTGGATGATAGCTCTTGACTTTGCAGCTTCTTCCCTTAGCTTCTTCTTAGTTGTCTTTCTCTCCCTGACTAACTCAAGCTCAAATTGTTTTAACTACTCAAACTCAACAAAGTCATAGGATAAGGGAAGAAGTGTATCTGCCTGATAGAAGCCTGTGGCACCCAGGTAGTTGATCATTTTGATCCTATCATCTTCTTTGTCTACCTGAGGTTCTTGTTGAACCACATCTTCTTGTACAGGACTTTCTTGAATTGGGGATAGAGTGGGAGCATGCTTGTAGAGTCTTTTCTGTCTCTTCTCCTCTTTGAATTGGAGAAGTAACCTTGCATCCTCTTTTTCTTTCATCTCTCTTGACACTTCCATGTCAGCCAGTTCATTTAGTTGTTCTAAGGGAAGGGAAATGATTTCATCAATATCATAATTCCTGGTCTGCAGGTAAGTAATCCTGACTGCTCTTAACTCATCATCTTGAGTATTTGGTCTGGGGGCAGCCCTGATTGTAGCTTGCATAAAACCTGAAGACCCAGAGGAACTTTCTCCCCTTAGCTTCCTCTTCCTCTCTCTCTCTTCCTCCTTAATTTCCTTAGGAGTCAAAATCCTTTTCCCTTTGTCATCGATAGACCTTTGTGACTCAGGTTGGATAGAGGTTTGGCCTTCATTGCTTGGTGTAACATCCATGCTCTGGCCAGAGAGAGGCTGGGAAACACCTTCACTAGCAGGTGTCTCAGAGGGAGTGTGAATCTCTACAACAGTTGATGATGATGAGACAGGGGTCTCAGGTTCTGCCACTGGCCTTCAGTCAAGGTTTCCCCTATGAAACTAATCTTAGGGTCCACCTCAACATCCAGTTGACCGATGACATTGCCTGATTGCCTAAGTCTCCTTCTTAAGCTGAACTCTGCAGTGATCGTGTCTTGGATTCTTTGAGCCAATCTGTCAGCTTGTCTTGAGTTGCTTGGATTGGCATATTGACTAGATCCAAACTTTCATAGAAGTTCAAGCTTTGAAAGTCAAATACTTCTTGTTGCCCTTGATCTCTGTGAAGAATAAGGGCTCTTCTATCAGCATCATACCTCCACCTTATGATGTAGTTTGAAGTTCCTTGAGGTGGAGATGACACAACCCTTGGAATAACTTCCTCAAAGAGACTCCTGATGATAGAGTCTATAGAGTCCACATTTATGTGAACTTGAGGAAGTTGCTGAGAATGCACAATTGCAAGTGAGGATGGTGAATCCTCTATGTCCATTCTCTATGAAGAACTCCCAGGTTCTGTGGCTGCAATAACTTTCTCCCCCTTTTTGGTAGCATCACCCACTTGCATAGGTGAGCTGGAGGATAAATCAATCACATCCACAGGTTCTTGTGTTCTTGGTTGAGCTCTTCTTAAAGGTCTCCCAGCTAGTTTTTCCTTAAGATATGAAATCTGAAGTTGCTGATCATTGACCCTGTTGTGCAAGGTAGTCACCTGAGATTCAAGGTGACTGACCTTTAGAGACTAGGTAAGTGCATGTTTTAGACAATTTGTGCACCATTAGTCTCAGATTCCCCTCAACTTCATCAAAAGAATCATTGGGGGATGAGATGATTGGACCAAAGTCCTCTCTCTCACCACCAGCTTGAGGTTCTTGGCTGCTGGTTTTCCTCTGCTCACTAGCAATCTCAGTTGAGATGTCAGTGGGCTGAGTTGCCATGGTTGAGGTCTTAATGATGTAATCACTTGCAGAATTGAGAGCCCCTCCATATGGACATCCTGAACAGGTTCAGATATGTCCACCTCAGTTATAGGTGACTGATGTGGGCTAGACTGAGGAGACTCAGGAGTACTCATCTCTCTTTGAGTAGGGGAAGAGAAGAGAGACTCATGGTACTCACTGAATCCTAAGTCTTCATCAGTATAGAAGGATAGGTTGGGAATGGGTTGATTTAGATCTAAAGGTTGGGGATGGTAAATGTCCCCTAAAGGTTGCTCACTTGAGTGTTGAGACTCAGAGTGAAGGCTTAAGGCTGTTGGGCTTGTGAGCTTATCAGGGTGAGCATGAGGATCCTCAGCCCTGATAGTTGAAGAGATGGGAGTAGTTTGCTCCTCAGGGGAAGTGGGAGCTCTAGTGTCCACTTCCTCCTGTAAAGGTGAGTATATGGGGACCTGCACAGACTCAATAGCTTGAGCAGGGGTTCGTTTGGATTTTCTTTGGTAGGTGAGGGTTATTTGTGGTCTTTTTAGTGGTAAAGAGGTAGAAGGTGTGGGTTCAACACTAGCTTGTGTTGCTAGGTTGTCACCTTGAGCAATGAGCTCTAACATTTTGGGGACTAGGGCTGTTTCTACCCCTGAGAAGCCTACACTTGGCTTCTTCATGATTTTAAAGATGCCGGGCTTCATCTGTCCCAATTTAAGAATATTACTTGTTTCCCTCAACTGTGAGCCCAGTTCACAGTTAAGAATGTGCTGAATATATCTAGGAAACATGTAATACTCTAAGGAGTCCAAGTTTGCAAGTAAATTGGTATAAACAAATTGAGAGTACCTGAACTTGACCCCTTGAACCATTCCATGCACTATAAAGGAGAGATCTTCAGGAATCTGGTCCCACCCTCCATGCTTGTTTGACAAGCTGTGGATAACCACATGGAGCAGGTAATTCCACTGGGATGAGACCTTCCCTTTCCTGAAGGTCTTTACAGAGAAATCTCCCTCATAGCCCATCTGCTCAAAGGAATGATTAACAGCTTCCTTTGGGAAGGACAACTCACCTTCTTCATCATCCAGCTGCAAATGATGGTTGATGATGGCCTGAGTGATGAAGATTGTCCTCCCTTGCACTGTGGCAGACAGTGCCTCTTCCCCATCCATAATGACCTCTTGGCAGGTCTTCCAGAATTCAAGCAAATGATTCTCATACAGAGTAGGATCAATGGTCAGGGAGGTGAAGTAGTTGGATAGAGTTAAGAATTGGCAAATCTCTGAGAAACTTGCATCTTTCTCAGAGCTTAACAGAGCAAACTGATTGTGTTGCCTGTGAAGTTGCATGGAGAAATCTGGGTTGTTTCTGCGGTTAAGGTTGGCCATTTTAGAAGCTTAAGGGTGAAGAAAGGTAGAAAGCAAAGGCGGTTTTGGGAATTAGTTTTGAGGAATAGTGGAATTGAAGAAGATAGTGAGGAAGAGGGGGAACCATTGGGTATTTTTGTGAAAAGGGATTTGAACCAAAGTTAATGAAAGAGGATAAACTTTGAAATCCGAAAGTCGGTCCCACCTCTGAAAAAGTAGTTTACTTTTGCCCAAAAAGTAGTTTTCTTGGAATTCGAAAAGCTTCCGAAGGAAAATTATCTTCGGAAGTTTTTAATGTAAAAGCTTCCGAAGCTAAAATGGCTTCGGAAGATTTTCGTGAGAGTCTTGAAAATTTTGCTTCGGAAGAGAAATAAACACTTGAATGCTTTGTATAAGGAACAACAAAGCTTCCGAGAGTTAATTTTGCTTCGGAAGGAAAAAGTCCTTAAAAACAAATAAGTGTCTGAGATAAGAATTTAAGCTTCGGAAGATAGATTTTGACTTCTTCCGAAGGTAAAATTTCTTAGACAGTTATTTATTTTGAAGACATGATTTTCTTCTGAAGATAAAATTTTATCTTCCAAAGGATCAGAAAATTTTCAAGAATCTAAGCAAAGTCTTCAAAAAGAATTTTATATCCAAAGAAAACATGAGCTTATGAAAGTGATAACCTAGACAACTTAGGACACATATATTTTACGAAATAATTAGAATTAGTTTTAAGAAAATGTCTACTCAAAGTTAATCATCCAAATAGCTGATATTAGATATTTAAATCTCTGTTCATCAAAAGCTTTTGTAAATAGATCAGCATATTGTTCATCTGTATGAACTTTGACTAGTTTAATTAATCCCTTTTCATAGTTATCTCTTATTAAATGATACCTGATATTGATGTGTTTGGTACTTGAGTGTTGCACAGGATTCTCAGTTATAGAGATAGCACTATTGTTGTCTATGTGAATAGGAGTCTCCTTGAAGTTAAATCCATAGTCCAGCATTTGATTTTGAATCCAAAGCACTTGAGCACAGCAGCTTGCAGCAGCAATGTATTCAGCTCAGCAGTTGATGCAGACACACTAGATTGTTTCTTGCATTGCCATGAGACAACCCTTCCACCAAGGAATTGACATCCCTGTTGGACCAAAAGAACCAATGAGCCTGATCAGAAAAACCTCTAAGTCCCACAGACATTACAACTGCTGATGAAGATCACAACAGCTGAAGACATCAGCTGATTACAAAGGTCTGAAGACAAAGTCTAAAAGCAAAGAACTGAAGACAAAGTCTGAAAGCAAAGAACTGAAGACAAAGTCTGAAGATGAAGTGCTGAAGACAAAGACTGAAGACCAGAGTGATCAGCAGTTGTCACAACAGCTGAAGTTGTTAACTTCAGTAGTTTTGATGGTTTTACTTTTCACTACATGTAACTTTATATTTCAGTAGTTTATTGTTTTCAGTAGTTGTTAGTCAGTAGTTTCATGTAATTGTACTTAGCATTCTCTGAGATGTAATCAGTTGTTGAGAACATCTCAGTAGTTTGCATATTTTAGTTGTTTTGTTAATTCTGTTAGATGTCACTGTCAAGTGACATCAGCAGACGTCACATTCCTCTATATAAGGGATGTTGACCTAGCTGTATTCTAACCGAAGCATTACGCGTGAATGAAAACATTCCTTTAACAGAAATATTCTCTCTATAATTGTGATTGATTGTCTTGCATATTCATCACCTTTCTTGCTAGAATTCGATCTTAATTCGTGATATTCCGCTGCATAATTCAAACCTAAGTGATCCGATCCTATCAAATGGTATCAGAGCAGGTTAATCATTGATCGATCTAACAATTGATCATTGAAACTGTTCTTTTGATAGCAAAGGTTGATCGAATTAGTAGTTTTGCAAGCATTGATTATAGAGATTGATTTTCTGTGCTTCCGGTTCATTAATTGTGATTCTAATTGTGTTTTCTAAGTGTGTTGTTGAGTTTTCAAACTAGACAGATTTTAATCTCTTTGGATTCAATTGAATTAGTGAAAATGACTACCTCAATGAATGATCCTCACAATACTGGCTCCTCAACTAAGCCTCCAATGCTTGTTAGGAGTGAGTATAACATATGGCAACGCCGAATGCTCCATCACCTGTCTGTTAACAGTTCAGGTTGTTGGAAGTCTATGGTTCATGGACCATACAAGCCTATGGTGAGTAATCCTGAAACCAAATAGATGGTTCCTAAAAAGAAGGAACAATACTCTGATGAGGATTTAAAACTGTTTGAGATTGATGCTAAAGCCCATGGAATTCTGGCCATGGCATTGCCTAATGAAATCTATTCTGGGCTCATGCATCATGAAATTTCTTATGATCTCTGGGTTGCTCTGAAGGAACAATTTGGAGGAACTAATGAGGTCTTAGCAAACAACAGAGAAATCCTTGCCCAGCAATATGAGACATTCTCTCATAGGAAGGGTGAGACACTTACTCAACAATTTGAGCGGTTTTCATGTTTAATTTATGAGCTTAAAATGGTTCAACATGAATACACAAACAGCCAGATGAATAACAGATTCCTCAGATCCCTGCCTGAGAGATGGGATACTTACACCATTGTCCTACGCTCTAGTGCAATCTGGATACTCTGTCTCTCACCCAACTTCATGGGAAACTCTTAACATTTGAGAGAGAGATAGAACAGAAAAGGAAACTATCTTCATCTGGAAAGCTCACTGATGACTTTGTACCAGGTAATACTGCTCTGGTTGGTCATGAGTCTGAATATGCTTCATCTGAAAGTTCATATGATGAGCATATTGATTTCTCTTCAAACAGTGGAAATCATGCTTTTGTTGGAGTTGAGGGAAACTCAGGCTTTAGTGTTGATAATTTGTGTTTTATGATGGATGATTTGAAAGGAATTGCTGATGATGATCTTGAAGCGATGGATATATTGAGCCAAATGGCATTGATTAATATCAGATCTCAAAAGTTTTATAAGAGAACATGTAGGAAATTTCCTGGTCTCTCTGGCAAAACCAAGGTTGGTTTTGACAAGAGTAAGTTGAGATGTCACAAGTGTCACAGACTTGGACATTTTGCTAGAGAGTGTAGATCATCTGGATCTAACTCATCTGCACCCTTTGTGACTTTTCCAAGTAATAATTCACAATCCAAAGGGCAACATCCTACCAGTTCTGATCATCATTCACAACATCAATCATCTCCTGCATACTTTGTCCCTCAAAGCCCCATGCCATACCCTTATCCATGTTTTTACATGCCTCAGTCTGGTCAAGTTTCAGTACCAATGGCTCAACAACCACATGCTCTACCTGATCCTCAGCCATCTCAAACAAATCAGCAATCTCAACCTCAATCTCATCAGAGCTTTTTCACCCCTGAGGTTGTTGACTGGAGCAGCCTACCAGATGATGTCTCTAGTTATTCTGAGCAATTTGCTGGTGCTGGTCAACATGGTGGTGACAATCCTTTTGGAAACCTTGCTTTAATGGCCCTGGAATCTACTGATGACAATCCTTCATCATCACAGGTACCACAGGTATCTTCTGAGGCTAAGGCCAAGATATGTTCTGAATCATGCATAGCTGCTTTTGTTTCTATTAGGGAAGCAAATGTAGCTTTAATTAATCAAAATCTTGACCTAGAAAAGGCAATTTCCAAAAGAAAATCTGAGTTTGAGTCTGCTTTAAAAGAAAAGGATGAAGAGATTTATAAACTTAAATGTCAAATTACTAATGAAAAGGCAAAGGAGAGGTCATTCTAGAAAATCACAAGAATCTCAAGGAAACACTTGCAGCTACCCAAGTTGATTGTGAACGATGGGTAACATCCTGCAAGGGATTTGAAATGCTTCTCAGTAAGCAAACTGCTTCCAATGTGAAGTTTGGGATTGGGTATAATCATACCATACCTCCCACAGATTTTACTCCAAAGTTAGAAGTACAATCTGAGGTTGAGAGTCATTCCCAAACCACATCATCAGGTGTTTCATCCTCTATTGAAAATTCAAAATCTGAGGATGAAGATAGTGTGAGTATCTCAGTTAATCAAATAACTGATGATCCCACTGCTTCAAAACACTTGATCAAGAAGAGGCTGAGAAATTCAGGTGTTGTTCCACAAGGTACTCAAAGTACCGAAGGGGAAAACACAACACCTGAAAAGCATTTTAAATCAGAGGAAAACAAGCATTCCTTGACAACTGCTGAAGAATCTTTCAGGATTCTAAAAAGTACTGATAGAAAACCACTAAAGAAGAAATCTTCAGTTGTTGAAAATCCTTTAGTACTTCCCAAAAGTACTGAAAGGAAGAAAGTACTGAAGAACAAATCTTCAGTAGTTTCATTAACTTCAGCAGTTGATCAAGATAAGATGAAAAGAAAACCATGTGAAATATGTGGTTTGTTCAATCATCTGACTGATGAATGCTGGTATAACAAGGGTTTAAAATTCAATAAAAGGAAAATCATTAAGCAGGAAATGCATAAAATGAAAAATGAATTTCAAACCAAGTTTGTACCACAATCATCTCATTATGATAAACCTAAGCTTTCTCAAAAAGTCACTAAGGAGGAAGGGGTTTCAAACAACAACTGAAAATATTCCTCAGGGAATATTGAAAACTCAGACTAAGTTTGTGTCTTTTCAAAAGAAGGGTGTAGAGAATAACAAGAACAAATCATCTACAAGTACTGATGTGTCAACTGAGTTGAAAACTCTGTCAACAAATCAAACACAACTTGTGATGATGGTTCAACATCTATGGGGAGAGTTAACCAATTAGATGTTTCTGTGACTAAACCACTGAAAAGGATACCCAAGCCAAAAACCAAGGAATCCTTTTCAGCATCATCTACATCTTCAAAAGCTGTTAATCATGCACAACCTGTTAGTTGAACATCTGTTGATGAAAACAGACCCAAAACCAAAAAGGTTTGGGTCTCAAAGGCTAACTAATGTTTGTGATAAATACAGGGTTCTTCATCATGCCAAAGAAGCATCTGGTATGTGGACAGTGGAGGATCCATGCATATGACAGGGAGCAGCTCTCTTCTTCATGACTATTCCCAAAGGAAGAAGGGATTTGTTTCTTTTGGAAATGATGCCAAGGGTTACATCATTGGGAAGGGTTTTGTCTCAAATGGAGAGATAAGATTTGATGATGTTAACCATGTGGAGAACCTCAAATACAATCTCTTGAGTGTCAGTCAAATGTGTGATAAAGGGCATGTTGCACTTTTCTCAAGTCAAAACTGTCGGATTCTGTCTTCCACAGTTTTGCACAAGATTGACAAAATATTGGATGAGTATACTCTCCTGAAGGCCAACAGGATTGGAAGAGTATATGCTTTAGATCTATCAAAGAAAATTGATCTAAAAGGCCATCCATGTTTGTTCTCCAAAGCCTCTCCTCAAGAATCTGAACTATGGCATAGAAGGCAGGGTCATGTAAATTTCAAGAACATGAATCAGCTCATTCATCATGGTTTAGTGAGAGGCTTGCCATTGAAGGAATTCAAGTGTGATGACACCTGCCCAGCTTGCTTAAAAGGAAAGCAACACAAAGCTTCATTCCCTTCTATAGAAGAACCTAAGTCCACTGCCTGCTTGCAATTACTGCACATGGATCTTTTTGGTCCTGTGAGAGTAATGAGCATGGCAAAGAAAAAGTACTGTCTGGTAATTGTGGATGATTACTCAAGATATGTATGGACTTTCCTCTTGCACTCCAAGGATGAGGCAGCTCAAAGTACTATCTATTTTGTGTTACATGTGGAAAAGCAGCATTCACTTCCAGTTAAGTGTGTGAGAAGTGATAATGGGACAGAGTTTAGGAATCACACTCTTGATGAGTTCTACTTGTCTAAGGGAATCAAAAGACAATATAGTATTCAAAGAACTCCAGAGCAAAATGGAGTGGTGGAGAGAAAGAACAGGACCCTGATTGAAGCTGCAAGGACAATGTTAGCTGACTCTGGGTTGCCACTAACCTTTTGGGCTGAAGCTGTCAATACAGCTTGCTATGTTCAGAATAGAGTATTAGTGAATCAGAGGTTGATGAAGACTCCTTATGAGCTCTTACATCATTTGGCTCCTTTGATTTCATTCTTTAGAGCATTTGGGTGTCCTTGTTATATTCTTAACACAAAGAGTATCCTTCAGAAGTTTGATTCCAAGGTGGATGCAGGGAATTTTGTTGGGTATTCATCTACTTGCAAGGCATACAGAGTTTTCAACTGCAGAACAAAGATTGTTGAAGAGACCTTGCATGTCAAGTTAAGTGAATCCCCAAAAGACAAGATTCCTCAAAACCCTGTTGAGATGTTTGACTTGGACATACTGCAATATGTTCTATATCAGCCTCCACCTGTTATGGTCTCTGAAGTTCCATCATCTCCAACTGAAGATACAAATGCAAGTTGTAGTGATCATCTGCCTGGTTCTACTACACTTGATGTTCCTGTAGCCTCAGCAGCTCCATCCACAATAAATGCTGATGAAATCTCTGAATCCTCTACTTCATTTGAACTGCCATCTCAGTCTAGGTTTCCAGAGTCTACATCAACATCTGCTGCTGCTGAATCTTCTACAAACACTTGCACAGATATTATTGCATATCAAGAATTGAAGAATCATCCCATGTCCCAGATCATTGGTGACATAACTGCTGGTGTTTCAACAAGAAGTCAATTGTCCAACTTTTGTTTCTATGCTCTCTTCATCAGTCAGCAAGAGCCAAAGAATTATCATGTTGCCTTAAGGGACAATGGATGGGTTGAAGCCATGTAGCTTGAGCTTCTTCAATTTCAAAAACAGCAAGTGTGGGAACTGGTTCCTCTACCCCAAGGTAAGTGTGCAATAGGCACTAAATGGGTGTTTAGGAATAAAACTAATGAAAAAGGCCAAATTGTCAAGAACAAGGCCAGACTGGTTGTACAGGGATTTTCACAAGAAGAAGGTATTGATTATGATGAAACCTTTGCCCTTGTAGCCAGACTGGAGGCAATTCGTTTGTTTTTAGCTTATGCTGCTTTTCATAACTTTAAAGTTTTTCAAATGGATGTCAAAAGTGCATTTTTATATGGTAAAATAAAAGAAGAAGTTTATGTGTGTCAACCACCAGGTTTTGAAGATCATAAACACCCTGATTGGGTATATAAGCTTGATAAGGCTCTTTATGGGTTGAAACAAGCACCCAGAGCCTGGTATGAAACATTATCTAACTTTCTTCTTCAAAATAATTTCACTAGAGGCTCCATAGATAAAACTTTGTTCATTAAGAAAGCTGGCATGCATAAGCTCCTTGTTCAAATTTATGTTGATGATATTATTTTTGCATCATCTGATCCACAGTTGTGTGATGCATTCACTAAAATGATGCAACAAAAGTTTGAAATGAGTGCAATGGGAGAATTACAGTTCTTTCTGGGTTTACAAATCAAACAACTGACTGATGGAACTTTCATTCATCAGTCAAAATACACAAAAGATTTGTTAACCAAGTTTGATTTACAAAACTTTAAATCCTGTTCTACTCCCATGTGCAGCAACACACAACTGGATGCTGATCAAAAAGGTAAAGCAGTTGATGAAACTCTTTACAGATGTATGATTGGTACCTTGATGTACCTAACAGCTTCTAGACTAGATATTATGTTTGCAACTTGTGTCTGTGCTAGATTTCAGGCTGCTCCGAAGGATTCCCATATGATTGCAGTCAAGAGGATCTTTAGATATTTGCAAGGAACTAAATCTCTATGATTATGGTATTCCACTGGGCACTCTTAAAAATTAGTTGCTTTTTCTGATAGTGACTATGCAGGGTGTAAGTTAACCAGAAAATCAACTTCTGGTGGATGCCAATTTCTAGGCAACTGTTTGGGCTCTTGGCAGAGTAAGAAACAAACATCAGTTGCTACATCAACAGCTGAAGCAGAGTACATTGCAGCTGCAAGCTGTACATCTCAGGTACTTTGGCTTCAAAATCAATTATTGGATTATGACATTATAGAGACTAAGACTCCATCTCAGGTTTTTCAGCTCTTTGTATTGTTAAGAATCCTGTCCAGCATTCTAGGACCAAACATATTGAGATCAGACATCATTTCATTAGGGATTGCTATGAAAAAGGTCTGATTGATCCAAAGTTTGTGCCTAGTGCTGATGAGCTTGCAGATATATTTACTAAGCCCTTGGATAGTGCAACTTTTCATAATCTTGTACTCAGGATTGGTATGCTGCAACTAGAATAATTTGACAACTACTGATGCTCTGAGTTCATAAATACTGATGAGCATTAGTATACTTGTGTCAAAAATAATTGCTGATAAGTCATTTTATCTTCAGTAGTTTTACAACGACTGAAGACTAAATTACTTAAAAGTACTGAAGTACCTTATTTGTTCGAAAATACTGATGTAGTTCAAACTACTGATGTCTTTTGTAATAAATAAGTACTGATGACCAATGAAACATCTGAAAATAAGATGATTTGATGAGTAAATGTCAAGGTCATTGAAATAGCTGAACTTTGTGAATTGACGACAACTACTGTTTCATTTCCAAACAACTGAAGCCAAAACCAAGTCTTCAGTAGTTTTATAACTACTGATGACCAACACCAAGTCTTCAGTTGTTTACAACATCTGAAAGTTAAAACCATGTCTTCAGTTGTTTTCTAACACCTGATGACTAATACCAACACTTTCAGTTGTTTTCCCTCAGCCGTTTCATAACCTATATATACCTAACCCTAACTTCAACCTTTTCATAACCCACTCCAAACGTTCATCTTCCATTAATGGCGACCATGCAAATCAAACCTCGACACAACTGTGTTGCTCATCTTACCAAATCACCTTTCTGGAACAAGTTTGATGCTGCTATCGACTTGATGGTTGATTCCCAATACCGCACCGCCTTTCTCCTCAACCCAACCATCTACCCTGATACCCTGTGCCAGTTCTGGACAAACGTTACCGTTCATACTAATGAGAATGATGCCACCATCACTCTCCAGTCTTTTGTTAACCAGAAACGGGTGATCATCACTCCTGAGATCATTCGTCAAACCCTAGACCTGAATGATGCCACCTACCCAACCAAGTACCCAAAAGGCACCATTGATCTTTCTTTTGCTAATCATGGTTATGAAGGTGACCTAAGTGCTACTACCATCCTGAAGAAGCACTTCCATGATGCTGAGAGACTCATATTTCACATGATCAATGTCTGTCTGGCTCCCAAACCATCCTCTTGGGATCAAATGTCATCCAGGTGGCAACAGGTATTATATTCTATCCTTGAACATCAAAATCTAAATTTTTCGGATATTATCTTTTTGGAACTTAAAGATTTGGCACTGAAACCTGTGGCAAATAGATGGATATTATATCCAAGGTTTCTTATGGCAATCATTTTAAACCAATTAAAATCTGATGGCCTTGTTGGCCTTGGAGTCCCTGCTCTGCTGGTTTTGCCAGAGGTATACTCCAGGCGCAACTCAAACCCACAACTCAAAGAGGCTGCCAAACTGCTCAAACCCAAGCAGAGGGAACCCACAGCCTCCACCTCCAAATCTAAAGTCCCCTCCAAACCCAAACCAAAGAAAACTAAAAAGGATACTCAGGGAGTTGAGTCCCCTGATGATGCCCCTGTAGCACAAACGCAGGATGAGACTACAAGCCTTAATCCCCTTGTAGTTTCAATGACTTCACCAGCTGAAACCGCTCAGGTATCCTCTCAACAGGATCCTGATGCAACCAATATTGGGGAAACCACATTGCTGGAATCTATCTCACTTGAGAAGATTGCCATTGAAGAGCACCACTCTCCCCAGGTGCAAACCTTTTCACCCCTATCTCCCACTGATACCACCCCTACAAGCCCAACTGCAGTTATTGCACAAGTGCTGACTCAGCTACATTCCTCTACCCCTCCCCAGAAACCTGTTACTACTGGGAAAACCTCAACAGCTGAGGGAGAGGATCAAAATGTAGTTGATATCCAACAGCATAGGGATTATCAAGTTCAGTCTCCTAGTGTAAATGTGGAGACTAGAACATCTGGTAAGGCTACCTCTTCCCCTGTTTCAGCACATGAACAGGATGAAGCAGGTATCAGCTCTAAGACCTCACCAGAGGCAACTGTCAATGAAGGACATGCTCCTGAGGCAGGAAGTCCCCAGTTCCAAGACAAAGGGGCACATGTGATCACTGATTTACACTCAGCACATGTTCATCATGATTCACTCGGGAGGTCAGCTGATTCAGTTTATACTGATGATGACCTGGGCTTTTTCTTTGAAGTCTTAGCCCAAAATACTATTCTTGAGGCTGAGGTTTGTAGATTAAAAGATCTGCTTCCAATCATGCCTCAGGAATCAAGACCATCTGCCCCAATAAACCCACAGATGGCAGCTTCTGTTGAAGCTTCACCAAACACTAAGCCACTCAAATCAACCAAACCACCAGCCTCTGGCTCAGGCACCATTTCTCAGGGAGAGAACCCCTCTGAGCAAATGGTTGCTGCTTTCAAATCATCCTTACCTCTCATCACCCCCATCATCACATCTATTATTCATAAAACCATTGATGAGAGGCTCTCCTCAGATCTTCAATCCCTTGTGACTGATGCTGTGTCCAAGCACCTTTCTGACATTCAAACCCCTGAACACAATGCAACCAAAAAGGGGGAGTCTAAGTCAGTAAAGGATGATAAAAGGAAAAGAGCTGAATAGAAAGAAGCTAAGGAAGAGAATAAAGGGAAAGAGATCATCACCTACAAAAGAAAGAAAAATATTGGTGAACAAACTGAAGATGAGAAGAGGTTAGATGAGATGATCAAAGAAGCTGATGACCAACATAGCAGATCCATGGACATGATCTTAGATCAGCTCTTTAGGCAAGGATTTGATACTGACACACTTGACTCAGAGATCAGGAGACTTGAGATTCAAGAAATTGAGGATCGATGGGCAAGTTGCAATGAAGAAGAAAGGGAGAGATTAGAGGCTATGGTTAGATTCCTCTCTAAACATTTGGGAAGACCTATCATTGAGATTAAGTCATGGTCCAGAGATAGCATCTTGGAGATAACTACCAAGATATGCTCATCTGAAAGCTTCAACAAAGGCTTAATCATTGAAGCTCTGGATGAAGCTGGTGCTGGGAAGAGAACTGATATGGCCAAGTTATCCAAAGCCACCCTCACCAACAAAATGATAGAGCAGCCTTTCAAATCTTCCTTACCAAAACAATCTTCCAAGCCAACCTCACAACCAAAACAGCCAATATCAAAACCTTCAAAACAACCAATCTCTCAACCTCCAAAACAATCAACCTCACAACCATCTAAACCAATCCCTTCACCCAAGAAACCCATCCAAGAGTCCACCAGTGAAGCACCAAAAAGAAAAAGAAGGTTGTTGAGGATGGAAGAAGAAGAAGAAGAGGATGAAGAAGACAATCTGCCAATATCTGCTGTTCTTTAAAAGAAGAAACTGAAGCCTAGGAGTCAATCTCAAGCAATAACTCCTGAAACTCAAAGGCAGATAGTTAAGGTCAAAATTGAAGAAGAAGAACAACAGAAGCAGCATGATGAGCAGTTTCTTAGAATGGTTGACAAGGACATCCCTCAGTCCTCATCCATTCAAGCTATGAAGATTCAAGCTCAAAGGCTGTACACTCTCAGGCATACTTTTCAACATCAAAAAGAGAGAGTGAGGATTTGGCCAGATCCTAGGGTAAGTTCTAGAATTCACAAGAAAAACTTACCAAGTAGATATCATGGCCAAGTAAGAAAGACTTTGAATGCTGCAATCATGTTGGCCATGGTAGTCTCACCCTGGGAAATCATTGAAGAATTCAAGAGAGCTCACACATCCAAATCAACCCCTATGTCTATTCTTGAGAACAAAATGATCAAGAAGGGTTGTTGTATAAAAGACTTGAAGATCTTCAGAAGAGTGAACTCCAGTTGTTGCTTGAAGGCTCTCATCCAGATGAATTCGCATTAGAGAGATAACAATTGTTGAGTTGAAGAATGGGAAGACAGTGAGGTATCTGTCTGAGTACTATGGGCCTGAGTTCTTCTTTGAGGGAGAAGCAGAAGAACTCACCAAGGAGGAACAAGTTGTTCTCCTTGAGGCCTATGCAAGGGAGTCTTTCAGACTCATCAATGGGAAATAGGTTTCATGGTTGGGACAAGACTCTGTGTCCAATTTCCCCAAGACAGAGTTCCCTTCCATACTTAGCCAATCAAATGATTAGAAACCTTTTCCTGGCCTGTGCTTATTTGTTTACCTCTGAAGCTGATCAAGAGAGTACTTTTGCCAAAGAATAAGTGGGATCTTCAATAAAGTTAGAGGTTTTGGCTGCATTGGTTCAGGGGGAGTTTTTGTTGGACCAAAGGAACCAATGAGCCTGATCAAAAAAACCTCTAAGTCCCACAGACATTACAACTGCTGATGAAGATCACAACAACTGAAGACATCAGCTGATTACAAAGGTCTGAAGACAGTCTGAAAGTAAAGAACTGAAGACAAAGTCTGAAAGCAAAGAACTGAAGACAAAGTCTGAAGATGAAGTGCTGAAGACAAAGACTGAAGACCAGAGTGATCAGCAGTTGTCACAACAGCTGAAGTTGTTAACTTCAGTAGTTGTGATGGTTTTACTTTTCAGTACTTGTAACTTTATATTTCAGTAGTTTATTGTTTTCAGTAGTTGTTAGTCAGTAGTTTCATGTAATTGTACTTAGCATTCTCTGAGATGTAATCAGTTGTTGAGAACATCTCAGTAGTTTGCATATTTCAGTTGTTTTGTTAATTCTGTTAGATGTCACTGTCAAGTGACATCAGCAGACATCACATTCCTCTATATAAGGGATGTTGACCTAGCTGTATTCTAACCGAAGCATTACGCGTGAATGAAAACATTCCTTTAACAGAAATATTCTCTCTATAATTGTGATTGATTGTCTTGCATATTCATCACTTTTCTTGCTTGAATTCGATCTTAATTCGTGATATTCCGCTGCATAATTCAAACCTAATTGATCCGATCCTATCAAAATCCCCCAGATGTAGACTTTGCAGTCATGTTGCAACCACCATAATCACTATCTGTATAAGCATACAGATTGAAGTCAAGATTCTTTGGGTACCATAAACCAAGTGTTGAAGCACCTTTGAGGTATCTTAGAATCCTTTTGACAGTGATTAAGTGAGACATCTTAGGGTTGGCTTGATATCTTGCACAAATACATGTAGCAAACATGATATCAGGCCTGCTAGCTGTAAGATACATAAGAGACCCAATCATTGCCCTGTATAAATGTTCATCTACACACTCCCCATCAAGATCAGGTCCAAGGGAGTGATTTCTAGCTATGGGTGTCTTAGCAATCTTACAATCAGTCATGTTGAACCTCTTGAGTATGTCCTGAACATACATTGATTGACTTATGAAGATGCCATCTTCAACTTGCTTCACTTGAATTCCCAGAAAGAAAATGAGTTCTCCCATTGCACTCATTTCAAATCTGTCTTTCATCAGCTTCTCAAAGTCTTTGCAGAGCTTTGGATTAGTTGAACCAAAGATGATGTCATCTACATATACTTGAACTAGCAATAAGTCATTTCCCTGTCCTTTGATGAAGAGAGTTCCATCTATAGTACCTCTCCTGTATCCATGTTTACAAAGATACTTAGACAATGTCTCATACCATTTCCTGGGTGCTTGATGCAACCCATAAAGAGCTTTGTCAAGCTTGTAGACATAATCAGGATGATCAGGGTCTACAAAACCAGGTGGCTGTTTGAAATAAACCTCTTCATCAATCACTCCATATAAGAAAGCGCACTTTATATCAAGTTGAAAGACCTTGAAGTTCTTGGATGCAGCAAATGCCAGGAATATCCTAACAGCTTCTAATCTTGCTACAAGAGCAAAGACATTAGTGTAGTCAATCCCTTCTTCTTGTGTGTATCCTTGAACAACTAGTCATGCCTTGTTCTTGATGATAATTCCTCTATCATCCTTCTTAATCCTAAAAACCCATTTGGTTCCAATGGTAGTCTTCCCATGAGGAAGAGGACAAAGGTTCCAAACTTTCTGCCTTTTGAATTGAAGTAGCTCTTGTTGCATAGCTTCAACCCAACTTCCATCCTTTAGAGCTTCATCAACTTTCTTTGGCTCTATCTGAGATAAGAAACAAGAGTGAAGACAAACATTTGCTTCATGGGTTTGTCCTCTTGTTCTTACCCCTGTGACAACATATGTTTGTGGTGGGGTGAGACTTGTGGATCCTTAGCTAAGGGATCACAGCAAGTTGCTGAGAAAGATCCAAATTTGAGAAATTTAGATCTGGCACAGATGATTCACCCTCCACATCACCACACTTATCAAGATTAACTTGATCCAATGAGTGTGTGGCATCATTGACGTTGTCATCTATGGTGTGGTTATTAGCATCAAGGAATTCCTGATCACTTTCACCATCACCATTGTTGTCTTCCACAATTGAGGTATCTTTATCTGGTTGTGGAGCCTCTGAGCTGGAATTTGAAGGCACCTCAGATGTATCAGCTGAATTTGTCATTGTAGTGCTGATAGAAACCTCATTTGCTGAAGTAGTTCCAACTGGAGCTGAAGATGTATGAGTTGAGGGTCTTCCTAGCTCAAATCTTAGATCAGGATCACCAATATTTAAATATTCTGCAGATCCTGAAACATTCTCACAAGATTTGTTAAAACAGTTGGTAACTAAATCAAGATCAAATAGCCAATCAGGACCAGAACAAGCCACACAGGGTGTGTGTTCATTGAAAGTCACATTGGCTGACTCCTCAACAATTCTAGTTCTGAGATTGTATACTCTATAAGCTTTAGCTTGGGAAGTGTATCCAATGAAGTGTCCATCATCTGATTTCTCAGCAAACTTGGCAATTTGATCTTTGGTATTTAGGATGGTGCAAGGACATCCAAATGACCTGAAAAAACCAATGAAAGGTTTTCTCTTTTGCCAAAGTTCATAAGGAGTCTTACCATGTGTCTTAACTACTAAAACTCTGTTTTGCACATAGCAAGCAGTGTTTACTGCCTCTTCCCAAAAGGTGATGGGCAGTTTAGAGTCAGACAACATTGTTCTTGCAGCTTCAATTAGTGTCCCGTTTCTTCTCTCAGCAACACCATTTTGCTGAGGAGTCCTGGGAGCACTATATTGTCTTGTAATACCTTTTTCATTACAAAATGCATCAAGGATTTGATTCTTGAATTCAGTTCCTTGATCACATCTTATGATTTGGACCCTGTGATCAATTTGATTCTCAATTTTTAAGATGAAATTCTTCAGAATCTCAGGGGTCTCATCCTTAGTTCTAAGAAAGAAAACCCAAGTGAATCTTGTAAAATCATCTGTGATCACCAAACAATAAGAGGTCCTTCCTAGACTCATTACACTGGTGGGGCCAAAGAGATCCATATGTAACAAATGTAGGGAAGTAGTGATAGAGTTCTTCTCCTTAGGCTTGTGAGATACCTTATGTTGCTTCCCTTTCAGGCATGCAACACAATGATCATCACTTGTAAACTCTTTCTTTGGCATTCCAGTTACCAAGTCATGTTTAATTAGTTTATTCATGTTCTTAAAGTTTACATGGCACATTCTTTTATGCCATTGGAAAGACTCATCACTATTTGCTTTAGATAGAAAGCATGAAACTTCTCCAGAGGGAGATATTTCTTGCAAATCCATCTTGAACATGTTCCTTTTCCTGGGGGCTCTAAGCAGGATGTGCTCATGAGGAATTACCACTCCAGGCTTGAGAACAATGCACTCATGCTCAGTAAAGAGCATGTTATGACTCTGATCACAAAATTGGGATACACTCAGAAGATTGTACCTAAGCTCCTTGACAAAGTTTACCTCTTCAATGCTGAGCTTACCATTTGTGACCTTGCCCTTTCCAGAAATGTAACCACCGTCATCTCCTCCAAAAGCAACTGGTCCTCCATCAATTCTCCCAAAATTGTGGAGTAGTGACCTATTGCCTGTCATGTGCCTGGAACAGCCACTATCAATGATCCAGACATTCAAGAAAATGATTAGTTACATTTGGAAACCCAAGCCTTACTTGTCTTGGGCTCACTAAGTATAATAGAAGGTAATGCAACAGTAATAGATCCTATGGTTGTGCTAGAGGGATCTTGAGCTGTTGTTGATGGATAAACTTCAGTCACTTGGTCTTTTTTAGACTTCCACACCACCTTTGGAATCTTGGACTTGACCATCAAAACCTTGGAAGCTTTTGAGACTTCAGAAGTTTTGATGTCTGAACCTTCGGAAGATTCTACAGTCACTGCAGTAGACTTCAGTGCTTCGGAAGAATTCCTTTTTTCCGAGACCAACTTTTCTTCCGAAGGTAATTTTCCATTTACCTTTTTCTTTCATTTGGAGCTTCCAAAGGAAACAGATTTTCCTTCCGAAGCTTGAATCTTCTTGAAACTCTTTGAAGTCTTTGTCTTGGTCATATGGACAGTACTTCTAGGATTATATGGACAATCCTTAGCAATGTGAGAGGTACTTTCACACATGACACACAACATTTTCTTCTTCACAAGAGTCTCCTTATGAGAACAAGACTGTCTTTGGTCACATCCCTTCTCCACCTTCATCTTTGTAGATGCTGAGACAGTTCTTTTGGGCTGTGAACTGTTCTTGGAGTTTGATGGTCCAGGCTGTGCAGCAGTGGTACACAGCAGATCAGTCTTCTTCTTGGTACTGAGATGAATTGAACAAGAACCAGAACTCTTAGCTGAGGAATTTTGGTTGATGTTTTCAGTCTTTACTACTTCAAACCCTGCAGAGATAAAAACTTGTTTCTTCTTAGAGTCAAAAGTAGCCTTGATCTCTTGAGCCTTCTTTGCTTTTCTTTTGCTCTTCCTAATCAAGTTCTTTCTTTTTGACTTGGTCATCACAGTAGACTTCATCTCCTCAGAAGGATAGTGGCCCTTAGTAGAATCCTTCTCTTCACTCTTCTCAGGGAAATTCTTCACTATCTCTTCTTCATCCTCTTCACTTATAAGATCTATGAGAGGAAGCTCATCTTCACAAGTTCCACACCTAGGAGATCTTACAAACAAGATTGTGTGTGGAGGAGCTATCTCATTTGATCCCAGTCCCTGTATGTTTTGATAACACACCTTGTTGTGCAGGGATGAGGATATCATGTTCTTGAAGGTCTCTTCTTCAAGAACACTCTTTTCTGCCCTGGCTTTGCTGATCACAAGCTCAGCCAGGCACTCAGTCAGCTTGGTTATGAGATCTTGTATTTGAGTCCTAAAATCTGTATATTCATGTTTTAGAACTGAAATGGCTTTCTCTAAGTCCTCTATCTTTAGTTTATAGACATTTTCAGACTTTCTAAAATCAGATTTTAAAACGTTTAAGGACTCAAGATCATATCTCATCTCCAAGTTATAGGACCTATATCTGTTAACTTTAGCAATGCATTCAGGAGTACAGAGATGTTCCAATACATTGGCTTCATTATGATCTGCCATTAGTGCTTGGTTTGGAGAAGCATCTTCCACCTGAAAGCTCCAGTCAAAGCCTCCTTCTTCAACAACAACAGCAGCTTGTTGCTTTGGCTTCTCATTATGAGGGGCTTTGTCAGTGTAGTTTGGTCTGGTTTGTGCTTGGCCACCATTTGTTTTAGGTGCCTTACACTCTCTAGCAAAGTGGCCCATCAAGTTACAGTTGTAACACTTGACTTTGCTTTTATCCAAGCCAAACTTTTCACTAGTTGCATTGCGTCGAAACCTCCTTCCAGTTCTCTTGTAAAACTTCTTGGCTCTATGAGTGAGAAGAGCCATCTGCTGAACTATTTCCATATATTCCAGGTCATCTGGATGGATACAATCCAGGTCTTCAAGAGTGAAAAGAGAGTTGCCACAACTTTCATCAGAAGACACAAAGGCTTGAGAAGAGCTTGTCTCTTGGAATGGGCTTCCTTGAGTGTAGTTCTCCCTGGGTGTCTTTGGTGAGTTGTCAGGGTAGCATATGAGATGATGTTGGGGTTCTATGCTATCCCTTTCAACCACATGCAGGGCTGAACCCGTTTGATTGTTGGAGTTGCCAGATGAACCTTGCATGTTCATCTCCATCTGGTAGCCACTGAGAATCCCATACAACTCTGTCAGAGTAAGAGTTTTGAGATTTTCAGTCGTCTTGATCACCACACAGTAGTGTGTCCATTGCCTAGGAAGTGGGGACATGAACTTCCTTACAATGTTTCTATTTTCAAGAGGAACTCCTCCATCCACAAGGGTATCCACTATCTCAACATACCTTAAGTATTACTGAGTCATGGTTTCACCTGTTTTGAAGGTGAAGTTTTCAAACTGCTGCTTCAGGAGATCCTTCTTGCTATCCTTGGCTTTAGAGGAGCCTTCGTACATCAGTTTTAGTGCATCCCACAACTGTTTAGCTGTTTTGCACTTCTTGAAACCTCTGTACACAGAGTTTGGAAGGGCAGTTTGAAGAGAAGTCATGGCCTTTCTATCAATCTTTACTCTCTTCCTATCTTCATCAGAGTAGTTAGCCACAACTTTGGGGATCATACCAGCACCAGTAGCAGAAGGAGTGCTAGGTATGAAAGGTCCATTTTCAACAGATTCCCACATTCTTGAGTCTAGAGACCTGATGAAACCTTCCATTCTCATACACCAGGTATCAAAGTCATCAAGAGTGATCAGTGGGGACTTGTTCATGGTTCCAGTCTCCATATAAGTCTTTGAAATGGATGCCATTTTGAAAGTTTAGTATTTGTGTGTGTGAGGGATCTTAAGATGGCGAGATCTTATATCAAGAGCCTGAAAAGCTCTGATACCAATTGCAGGACCGGTTAAGGGCTTAACAATTACAACACAACAACACAAAAAGGAGATTAACTAAACTTGATCAAACAGTAAAGTGGATTAACCAAGATAATGATACAAAGAACACAAGTAATGATAAAAAGGCAGAACAAGAGATTTGGGTTTCAAGGATGTAGTATATTGCTTTCTCAAGTTCTATTACAAGTGTTACAAAGCATAAAGAAAGATACTAGAACAATGAATACTTATACTACAACCTACAGCCGGCTATACTTTGAAAGCCAGTTGGATACAATTGACTAGACACAAACAAAATCAATTGTAGAATCAAAAGGCATATCTACCTTTTGACCTTGTCACAATGACATGCCATAGCTCACATCCTTATCTATTACAAAAAGGATAAAGTACATAAAATAGAAGGTTACAGACTCAAGACCTCAATGTACAGTTACCAAAAGCATGGACCTTTTCACCAACTCATGTAAGTTGGTGACTTTATAGAGATGCAGCGGAAAGGTGTTCAGCTTTATGGAACAGTACATCAGATAAAGCATGTTACTAAAAGTCTTCGGAAGAAATTTGTCTTCATAGGATGAAGCTTCGGAAAACTTTGTCTCTGAGGCTTCGGAAGACTTCATATTTGGGTTCAGAAGATATTGGTCTTGGCTTCGGAAGATTTTACACTTAGAATATTCTAGTGCATGGTGTAAAACTTCCAAAGCAATTCTACTTCAGTACTTAGTGCATTACTTGCAGAGAGACTTTGGATGTTTTGGTTTGCATCAGACTTAAAGGAATCCTTACAGTTAGTGCTCTAGAAAGATTAACATGTTGTCTTTAAATGTCTTTTTAATACTTTGTAATAGTATATGGACTAGTTTTGTAATTTGTTAGTTCCTTTTTGTTTCATTATAAATAGCTTAGACTTACAGGTAGTAGGAAGCAAGCTCAGAACGAAACTGCTTACATACTTTGTAATTTGTCTTTGCTTGATATTAATGAAATCATGAATTTTGTTGATATCTTGCTTGATTTGATTACTTTGTTTGTATTTCATTGAATTATGTTCATACATCATCACAGATTCGTACATTTGATCCTATCAATAGCTGATACAAGATATTTAAATCTCTTCTCATCAAGAGCTTTGGTGAATAGATCAGCATATTTTTCATTTGTGTTAACTTTGACTAGTTTGATTAATCCCTTTTCAAAGTTATCTCTAATCAAATGATACCTGATATTAATATGCTTTGTCCTTGAGTGTTGCACAGGATTCTCTGTGATGGAGATAACACTATTGTTGTCTATGTGGACGGGAGTCTCTTTAAACTTAAATCCATAGTCCAGCATCTGATTTTGAATCCAAAGCACTTGACCACAGCAACTTGCAGCAGCAATGTATTCAGCCTCAGCAGTTGATGCAAACACAAAGGATTGTTTCTTGCATTGCCAAGAGACTACTCTTCCACCAAGAAATTGACATCCCCCTAATGTAGACTTTGCAATCATATTGCAACCACCATAGTCACTATCTGTATAAGCATACAAATTAAAGTCAGAATTCTTTGGATACCAAAGGCAAAGTGATGGAGCACCTTTGAGATATCTTAAAATTCTTTTGACAGTGACCAGGTGTGACATCTTGGAGTTGGCTTGATATCTTGCACAAATGCATGTAGCAAACATGATATCTGGCCTGCTAGCTGTGAGGTACATAAGAGACCCAATCATTGCCCTATAGAGATATTCATCAAGACACTCCCCCTCAAGATCAGGTCCAAGGGAGTGATTTCTAGCTATGGGTGTCTTAGCAACCTTACAATCAGTCATGTTAAACCTTTTAAGTATGTCTTGTACATACTTTGACTGACTTATGAAAATGCCATTGTCAACTTGCTTCACTTGAATTCCTAGAAAGAAATTGAGTTCCCCCATGGCACTAATTTCAAACCTGTCCTTCATCAGCTTCTCAAAGTCTTTGCAGAGCTTTGGATTAGTTGACCCAAAGATAATGTCATCTACATATAATTGAACTAGCATTATGTCATTTCCTGTTCCTTTGATAAAGAGAGTTCCATCTATAGTACCTCTTTTGTAGCCATGTTGATAGAGATACTGAAATAGAGTCTGATACCACTTTCTTGGTGCTTGGTGCAGCCCATAAAGAGCTTTATCAAGCCTACAGACATAATCAGGATGATCAGGATCTGCAAACCCAAGTGGTTGTCTGAGATACACCTCTTCATCAATCACCCCATAAAGAAAAGCACACTTGACATCAAGTTGGTAGACCTTGAAATTCTTGGATGCAGCAAAAGCTAGGAATATTCTAACAGCTTCAAGTCTTGCCACAGGAGCAAAAACATCTGTGTAGCAATTCCTTCTTCTTGAGTATATCCTTGAATAACTAGTCTTGCCTTGTTTTTGATGACAAGTCCTCTATAATCCTTCTTGTTCCTAAAAACCCATTTGGTTCTTATGGTAGTCTTCCCTTGAGGAAGAGGACATAGGTTCCAAACCTTTTGCCTTTTGAATTGAAGCAGCTTCTCTTGCATAGCTTCAACCCAACTTCCATCCTTTAGAGCCTCATTGATTTTCTTTGGCTCTATCTGGGACAAGAAACAAGAGTGAAGACAAACATTTGCTTCATGGGTTTGTCCTCTTTTTCTCACCCATGAATCAACATCTCCAATGATGTTTGTGGTAGGATGAGACTTGTGGATCCTTAGCTGAGGGATCACATCAAGTTGCTTAGACAGATCTAGATTTGAAAATTTTTGATCTGGCAAAGAAGATTCATCCTCCACATCAGCACACTTATCAAGATTGACTTGATCCAATGAGTGTGTGACATCATTGATGTTGTCTTCAATGTAGTGGTTATCAGCATCAAAAGTTTCTTGATCACTTTCACCACCACCATTTTTTCCAACATTTGAAGCTCTTCTTCTGAGTTTTGTGCCTCTAAGATGGAATTTGAAGGCACCCCAGAAGCATCAGCAGGATTTGTCATTGATGTGCTGGTAGAAGCTTCATTTGCAGGAATAGTTACCACTAGAGCTGAAGATGTTTAACTTGAAGGTCTTTTGAGCTCAAATCTTGGGTCAGGATCACCTGTTGGTAATATATCTAAAGATCGTGAAACATTCTCACAAGATTTGTTAAAAAAGCTGGTAACTAAATCAAGATCAAATAGCCAATCCGGACCAGAACCTTTCACACTGGGAGTGTGCTCATTGAAAGTCACATTGGCTGACTCCTCAACTACTCTAGTTCTGAGTTTGTATACTCTATAAGCTTTAGCTTGAGAAGAGTATCCAATAAAGTGTCCATCATCTGATTTATCAGCAAACTTGGCAATTTGATCCTTGGTATTCAAGATGGTGCAAGGACATCCAAATGACCTAAGAAAACCAATAAAAGGTTTTCTCTTGTGCCAAAGTTCATAAGGAGTCTTACCATGTGTCTTAACCACTAAAACTCTGTTTTGCACATAGCAAGCAGTGTTTACTGCCTCTGCCCAGAAGGTGATGGGCAGTTGAGAGTCAGACAACATAGTTCTTGCAGCTTCAATTAGTGTCCTGTATCTCCTCTCAACAACACCATTTTGCTTAGGAGTCCTGGGAGCACTATATTGTCTTGTAATACCTTTTTCATCACAAATGTATCAAGGATTTGATTCTTGAATTCAGTTCCTTGATCACATCTTATGGTTTTGACCTTGTGATCACATTGATTCTCAATCTTTAAGATGAAATTCTTCAGAATCTCAGGAGTCTCATCCTTATTTCTAAGAAAGAAGACCCAAGTGAATCTTGTAAAATCATCTGTGATCACCAAACAATAAGATGTCCTTCCTAGACTCATTACACTGGTGGGGCCAAAGAGATCCATATGTAATAAGTGTAGGGGATTAATGATGGAGTTTCTTTCCTTTGGCTAGTGAGATACCTTGTGTTGCTTCCCTTTTAGGCATCCAACACAGTGGTCATCACTTGTAAACTCTTTCTTTGGTATTCCAGTTACCAAATCATTTTTAATTAATTTATTCATGTTTTTAAAGTTTACATGGCACATTCTCTTATGCCATAGGAAAGATTCATTATTATTTGCTTTAGATAGAAAGCATGAAACTTCTCCTGAGGGAGATGTTTCTTGCAAGTCCATCTTGTACATATTCCCTTTCCTGGGGGCTCTGAGCAAGATGTGCTCATGAGGAATGACCACCCCGGGCCTGAGAACAATGCACATATGCTTAGTAAAGAGCATGTTATGACTCTGATCACAAAATTGGGATACACTCAGAAGATTGTACCCAAGCTCCTTGACAAAGTTTACCTTCTCAATGCTGAGCTTACCATTTGTGACCTTGCCCTTCCAGTAATGTAACCTCCTGCATCTCCTCCAAAAGCAACTAGTCCTCCATCAATTCTTTCAAACTTTTGGAGTAGTGACTTATTGCGTGTCATGTGCCTGGAACAACCACTATCAATGATCCATACATTTCTGTTTGTCTTGAGCTGTCCCTGCACAAAAGAGATGATTAGTTACATTTAGAAACCCAAGCCTCATTGGTCTTGGGCTCATCAAAAGAAGTTGAAGACAGTGCAACAATAATTAATCCTATAGTCATGCTAGAAGGATCATTTGCTGATGTTGATGAAGAACTTTCAGCCACTTGGTCTTTCTTTGACTTCCATACCACCTTTGGAAGCTTAGACTTGAGCTTCAATACTTCAGAAGTTTTGATGACTTCGGAAGTTTTGATGACTGGCCCTTCGGAAGATCTTGCTTTTACTGCAGCAGGCTTCAGTGCTTCGGAAGTATTCCTTTCTTCCGAGACCAAATTTTCTTCCGAAGGCAAGTTTCCATTTGTCTTCTACTTCATTTTGGAGCTTCCGAAGGAAACAGATTTTCCTTTCGAAGCTTGCTTCTTCTTCTCCAAACTCTTAGAAGTTTCTTTCTTGGACATTTGGAGAGTACTCCTTGGATTGTAGACACAATCCTTAGCAAGATGAGAAGTACTCCAACACATAACACAGTCCATTTTCTTCCTTCTAGGAGTTCTTCTTTGTGAACAAGGCTGAAATTGATCACTTTCCTTCTCCATCTTCATCTTTGCAGATGATGTGGCAATTCTTGTGGGGTTAGAACTACCTTTGGAGCTGGATGGTTCAGGTTGTACAGCAGTAATGCACAACTGATCAACCTTCTTCTTGATGATGGGATGATTTGGACATGAACTAGAACTCTTGTTGATGGAGTTCAAGTTTGTGTCTTCAGCCTTTACCACTTCAAATCCTGCAGAGATGAAGACTTGTTTCTGTGCAGAATTAAAGGTGTCTTTGATCTCTTGAGCCTTTGTAGACTTTCTTTTGGCCTTCCTGATCAAGTTCTTTCTTCTTGACTTGGTCATCCTAATAGCTGTGCTCTCCTCAGAGGGATGGTGACCCTTCTTAGAATGCTCCTCTTCACTCTTCTCAGAGCCATTCTCCACCATCTTCTCTTCATCCTCTTCAGTCATAGGATCTATGAGAGGAAGCTCATCTTCACAAGTTCCAAACCTAGGAGATCTTACAGACAAGATTGTGTGTGGAGGAGCTATCTCACAAGATCCTAGTCCCTGCTTATTTTGATAACAAACTTTTTCATGCAAGGATGAGGGTATTATGTTGTTGAAGGTGTCTTCTTCAAGAACACATTTTTCTGCCTTGGCTTTATTGATCACAAGCTCAGCCTGGCATTCAGTTAATTTAGTAATGAGATCTTTGATCTGAGTCCTGTAGTGCTCATGTTTAAGAGTTGAAATGGTTTTATCTAGGTCCTCTATCTTTAGTTTATAATCATTTTCAGCTCTTTTAAAATTAGCTTTTAAAATATTTAAGGACTCAAGGTCAGATCTCATTTCTAAATTATAGGACATGGATCTATTAACTTTAGCAATGCATTCAGGAGTACAAAGATGTTCCAATACCTTGGCTTCATCGTGGTCTGCCATGAGTACTTGGTTTGGAGATGCATCTTCTGCTTGAAAGCTCCAGTCAAAGCCTCCTTCTTCAACAGCAACTGCAGCTGGTTGCTTTGGCTTCTCATTCTGGGGGCTTTCTCAGTGTAGTTTGGTCTGGTTTGTGCTTGGCCACAATTTGTTGTTGGTGCCTTACACTCTCTTGCAAAGTGTCCTATCTGGTTACAGTTGTAACACTTTACTTTGCTTTTGTCCAGCCCAAACTTTCCACTGGCTGCATTGCTTGGAAACTTTCTCCCTATCCTCTTGTAGAACTTCGTGGCATTGTGAGTGAGAAGAGCCATTTGCTGGACTATCTCCATGTACTCCTAATCATTTGGATGGATACAGTCCAAATCTTCAAGAGTGAAGAGAAAATTGCTTGATGTTTCATCAGCAGAGACAAAGGTATGGGAAGAACTTATCTCTTGGAAAGGACTTCCTTGAGTGTAGCTTTCCCTTGGAGTCTCTGGGAAGGTGATGAAAGGGGCCTTTTGTGAGTTGTCAGGGAAGCATATAAGATGATGCTGTGGTTCAATGCTTTCCCTTTCAACCACATGGAGGGCTGAACGCAGTTGATTGCTGGAGTTACCTGATGAGTTTTGCATGTTCATCTCAATCTGATAGACACTAAGAATACCATACAACTCAGTGAGAGTAAGAGTCTTAAGGTTCTCAGTCTTCTTGATAACAACACAATAATGTGTCCTTTGTCTAGGAAGAGAGGACATAAACTTCCTTACAATGTCCCTGTTCTCAAGAGTTACTCCAACAACCATTAGAGTATCCATAATCTCAACATACCTGAAGTATTGTTGATTCATGGTTTCACCTGCCTTGAAGGTGAAGTTTTCAAACTGCTGCTTCAGGAGATCCTTCTTGTTCTCCTTTGATTTAGTAGACCCCTCATACATCAGCTTCAGTGCTTCCCATAGTTGCTTGGCAGTTTTGCACTTCTTGAAACCTCTGTAGATGGAGTTTGAAAGAGCAGTTTGAAGGGTTGTCATGGCTTTCTGTTCAATCTCTATTCTCTTTCTATCTGCTTCAGATTAATCAGCCACAGCCTTAGGAATCATACCACCACCAGTAGCAGAAGTGGTGCTTGGTATGTAAGGTCCTTCAACAAAAGAGTCCCACATCCTGGAGTCTTGAGACTTGATGAAGCCTTCCATTCTTTGACACCAAGTATCAAAGTCTTCAGGAGTGATCAGTGGAGACTTTGTCATAGTTCCAGTTTCCATATCAGCTTTGGTTATAGCTGCCATTTGAGTTGTTAAGTATTTTGTGTGTGTGAGGGATCTTAATATGGTGCGATCTTATATCAAGAGCCTGAAATGCTCTGATACCAAATGCAGGACCGGTGGAGGGTATGCACTTACAACACAAACAACACAATGAGGAGAGTTGCTTAGAACACTAAACAGATCAAATAGGGAACTGGTTAACTTGTTAATGAAAGATGTTAAGAACACAAGTAAATGTGAGACAGAACAAGATTGCAAACAACACAAGTAGTTGGTTTTCAAGATTGTTGTATATTGCTTCTCAAGTTCTATTACAAGTTACAAAGCATAGATAGAAAGTTACAAGTACTTGAGATGCTTTATACTACATCCTACAGCCGGCCATACTTTGAAGGCCAGCTGGATACAATTGACTAGACAACTACAAAATCAAATGTAGAGTCAAAAGGCAAATCTGCCTTTTAACTTGTGACTATGACATGACATGCCATACCTCACATCCTAATATATTACAAAAAGGATAAAAGTACACAAAGTAGAAAGCATGGACTCAAGATCTCAATGTACAGTTACCAAAAGCATGGACCTTTCACCAACTCATGTAAGTTGGTGACTTTACAGAGTAGCAGCGGAAAGGTGGTCCAGCTTTATGGTGAAGTACATCAGATAAAGGCATATCTCTAAAAGTCTTCGGAAGAAATCTGTTTTCACTCTTTGGCTTCGGAAGACTTTGTCTATGAAGCTTCGGAAGACTTCACTTTTGGCTTCGGAGGATGTTGGTCTTGGCTTCAGTAGATATTACACTTAGAATATTTCTAGTGCATGGTG
Source organism: Flaveria ramosissima (assembly GCA_025215565.1). Classification (NCBI taxonomy): domain Eukaryota; kingdom Viridiplantae; phylum Streptophyta; class Magnoliopsida; order Asterales; family Asteraceae; genus Flaveria; species Flaveria ramosissima. The sequence goes on from CM046037.1 coordinate 52,045,188, forward strand.
TAAAACTTCCGAATCATTTCTACTTCTGTTCTTTAATGCATGCTTACAGATAGACTTTGGATGTTTTGGCTGCATCAGACTTATAGGAATCCTTACACTACTTTAGACATAAATGATTTCATTTTGAAGTTAAAGGAGGAAGGACTACGTATGAAATACAAGTCAAGGAAGGATCCTATGTTCAGAATCCTGCACTATACAATTCAGTTCCAACTTCGGCTGCTTCAGGTGCACCACTACAAACGGCATTTGTGTCTAGCTCTTCTGCTCCTTCCCAAAGCAGTGCTTCAGGAACCGTAACGTCAGGGTCATCTGGAACCCAATACATAGTTCCTGAGGCAAATACTACCAAGTTGAAGACCGAGAATCTCAGTAATGTCACCGTGGAACTTGCTAAAGTGCACATGGATCTTTTAGCGGCGGTTGTTCAATCTTATGATGGATTAGTTGCTTGTAAGATTGGGAATTGTCATCTTGCTGACGAGGACTACGAGCAAGTTGATGAAACTGAGGTAGAACGCATGGATATAATGTGGGCCTTGGCTAGTGTTGTTAGAAGAGCCAAGAAGTTTGTGAAAAAGACGGGACAAAATTTGGTTGCAACTAAAGATACGACATTTGGATTTGACAAAACCAAAGTCACGTGTTTCAATTGTGGTGAAAAGGGGCACTTCAAACGTGAGTGCGTAAAGCCAAAGAAGACTGGAAATGGAAATCCTTTTCCTACATTCAACCGACAAGACAAGGATAAGATTGGAGCTTCATCTTCAAGTCAAGAGTCTAAGGCGTTGGTTGCTCAAGGTGATGAACGACAAGACTGGTCCTTCCGATTCGTTTCTCAGGGTGAATCAAACATTGCCTTAGTTGATACATTAGATGATGGATCTGTAAGTGAAGGAGACATCATAGCTGAGCATTCACTTTCAGATATCGAAGAAGCTATGGAAGTCATTGATCATTTGGTTGAAGAAGAGCTCAGTGCTGTAAACTCAGAATCTCAAATCACAGAAGAGTCTGACACTGCGTTGATGGCTGATTCGTCTAGTTCTACACAGGTGTGTTCTAAAGATGAATTATTTGAAGAACATGCATGTACTGAATGTGATCAATTTAGGGAAAGCACTGATTTAAAATTTGCTAGGTTATTAGAACATAATGATAATCTAGTAAATGATTTACAACTCTGCACTGAAGCAAATCGTGTTTTAAAACAAAATATGTGCAGCTTCAAAGAAAAGATAGAACTGTTACGGAAACAACTAAGGGAAACCGAGGTTGTTGCCTTAAATCAATCAAAGGAAATCAAGTTCTATTTAAATTCTTTGGAGGAAACTAAGAAGGAAAAAGTAGTTTTACAAGTGGAAGTTGATTTATTAAAACAAAAACTGCACAGTTTGGCAAGTTCTTCTCACATTGTTCAGAACCTTGTGAAAGAACAAAATGCAAGGGAAGGTCTGGGTTATAAGGTAGTACCGCCACCACATGAAATCCTTTTGAACACTAAATGTAGACCAATTAATAATAACCCTGTAAAGGATCATGTGGTGTCTACTCCTCTGGTTAGTGATCCAGATTCTATGGATCAACCTGTGAAATCTGTCACTAAACAGAAGGATTCTTAGTTGGAATCAACAAATAAGATACCTGTTGAGAATTTGGGTGCTAAAAGTGAAAAGGTTAAATTAGGGTCAGGTTCCCAAATCTCTATTTCAGAACCTAAGAGGTCTAATCCAATGAACCTTAAACATGTTAATCATCAAAATCCAAATAAAATGAAAATGAAAGATGTTCAAAATGTCAAAACAATTAAGTTTGTTAAAGAAGGTGAAACATCTAAAAAGGAAGAGTCTTCATCAAAACCCCGACCAAACTCAACCCCACTTCATAACATTCCTCAAACTGTTGAAGGGAGATCCTGCTATAGTTATGGAAGACGAGGACATATCTCTCCAAATTGTCCTTATTATCAGACACCTAAAAAGAAAATTGAACTTTTTGATGAAAAACCAAGATTTTCTGAAACTAGATCTAACGTGTCACCTAAGGTTACACCTAAGATTATTAGTGAACCTAAAGTTCAAACCATAAGCCAGTCGTCTGTTTACCACAAACAGGCGTTACACAAAACTGTTTTATGGAAGATCAAAACAAGTACTGTGTCTGATAGTGAGAATAAGAAGAAGAAAGATGTGCCCTCATCCTCTAAAGGACAGTGGGTTGAGTTCATGATGTGTGATACCTCTGGGACACCCGAGCCAGTTAAGACTTGGGTCCTAAAACTGAACCCGCTACAGCGCTATAACTAATACCTGGATTATTGATAGTGGGGCTTCCAGGCACATGACTGGGAATTCGTCTCTCCTTTTCAACGTCAAGCAAATTAAAGGGGACACATATCGTTCGCTGGGAATAAAGGAGGTTACATCACAGCTCAAGTCGAAGTGGGAAATGAGAAAGTGAAGTTTGACAAGGTCAACTATGTTCAACAACTACAAAACAACTTGCTTTCTGTCTCCCAAATTTGTGATAAGGGATTCAAAGTTATGTTTGACAACAAGAAGTGCTACATGTTGAAGAAGGAGTATGTTGTCGAGGAAGATAAAATTCTAATGTCAGCTTCAAGATATAACGATCTGTATGTCTTGGATCTATCAAAAGCCTCAACAACTAAGTCTACTGCCCAGTGCTTCTTGTCAAAGGCAACAGAGAGGGATTCAGTCTCCTAGCAATGGAGAATGGGACACATTAATCCCAGGAAGATGAATCATCTGGTTCAGATTGATTTGGTGAATGGAGTTACGTCAAGAATTTCCAACTCCCAGATTTCTGTGTAACATGTAAGAAAGGAAAACAGACCAAGAAGTCTCACAAAGCAAAGAAAGTCAATTCTATCAACATTCCTCTCAAGCTTCTACACATGGATCTGCTTGGCCTAGTCAGTACAAAGAGCATTGCTGGTTTTTCGTACTGCTTTGTAGTAACTGATGATTACTCAAGATTCTCTTGGGTGATGTTTCTGAAAGCAAAGTCAGAAACATTTGAATCATTCAAGCATCTAGTAACTACATTGGAATCACTCTACAAGCTGAAGGTAAGAAAGATTCGATCAGACAACGGAACTAAGTTCAAGAATCAGTGGATGGAGGCATTCTGTCGTGAAAAAGGAATTGTTCATCAATTTACTACTGCTTGCACTCCATAGATGAATGGGGTTGCTAAAAGAAAGAATCAGAGCTTGATAGAGACAGCAAGGACAATGTTAGCCGACTCTAAACTGCCTATTCAATTCTGGAACGAGGCAGTGGCTAATGCATGCTACACTCTCAAACGAGTCTTAGTGGTCAAACGTCATGGAAAAACGTGTTATGAATTGCTCCAGCGACGTAAACTCAACTTGGAGTATCTAGAACTATTTGGAGCACCGTGCATGCTGTTAAAGAAAACTCAGACTGGGAAGTTTTGTGAGAAGGCAGAAGAAGGTATCTTTCTCGGATATAGTATACCAGACAAGAGAGTTTATAACAACTCAACGGGTCAGATAGAAGTGTGGTGCAATGTTGATGTCCAAAGATACACCACCCCCCTTGCTGGCAAAGGACCTTCCTTCTTCTTTGACTATGATGGATTCTTCAAGTCCTTCAATCTACCTCCTTCTCATCCTGATGATGAGTTATCTGCTCGAATGATGCATGATGTTATGAATACTCCTCCACTAGACCCAACATCATCGGTTCCATTAGACGATACTTCTAGCCTTTCAGGGGGAGAGCTTGAAGTAAGTGAGTCTTCCTCTGATGATGAAGCAGTTGAGACTACAAATGTGGACGAGGAGGAACAGGTTCCCACTACCGAAAGTACACAAGCATCTGATCTTGATGCCACTAGAACGTCAGAACCCATACTCCAACAACCATAGAAACTGAACCTAGGATTCAAAATCTGGATAATGAGGTAGTTGTTCCCACCACTCTCGGAACTCGAGTTAATTTGCATCATCCCGTAGACAACATCATCGGGGATATTCTATCGGGAGTTCAGACACGAAATCAGCTATACTCAGCTGATTATGCCGCAGTCATGGAAAAAGGTTATTTACACGATGGTGCTTATCGATGTTTCGTGTCTCAATTTGAGTCAAAATATGTAAGTGAAGCTTTAAACAATGAGGCATGGGTTAGTGCTATGCAAGAAGAACTCCTTCAGTTCAAGAAGTTAGAAGTATGGACCCTTGTGGACAGACCAAAAGGTTCTAAAGCGATTGGCACTAAATGGGTTCTTAAGTGTAATAAAGATGTCCAAGGGGTGATAATCAGAAATAAGGCTCGGGTTGTCGTTCAAGGGTTTAGACAAGTCGAACGCATTGACTAAAATGAAGTGTATGCACCTGTGGCAAGGATGGAAGCAATTCGTATCTTCTTAGCCTATGCATCCTATATGAAGATCAAAGTTTAACAATTGGATATGAAAAGTGCCTTCATTCATGGTGAAATCCGTGAAACTGTGTACGTCAGTCAACCCGAAGGATTTGAGGATCCTTATCATCGGGATAGAGTTTATAAATTGGACAAGGCTCTTTACGGGCTTCATCAAGCCCCTCGAGCCTGGTATGAGAAGCTTTCTACTCATCTGGTGAAACATGGTTTTTGCGGAGGGGTTATTGACTGCACGTTGTTCATCAAAGAGAAAGATGGTGATTTACTACTGGTACAGATATATGTGGATGACATAATCTTCGTGTCCAAAAATGAAGAATTATGTAAAGAATTCAAATTAGTGATGAAAGTTGAGTTTGAGATGAGTGCCATGGGAGAGATGAAGTTCTTTCTTGGGTTATAGGTGGATCAGACACCAAATGGAGTCTTTCTGCATCAGTCCATATATGTAGGAGATATCCTTAGTCGGTTCGACATAAAGAATGCAACAGTTGTTGGGACTCCACTTGCCACGAACCACGATGTAGCACCCGACGAAAATGGTGATCTGGTAGATGCCACGATGTACCAAGGAATGATCGGATCTGTGATGTACCTCACAACCTCTCGTCCTGATATTATGTACGCCACGTGTCTCTGTTCCAGATATCAGGCTAAACCAAAAGTAAATCATCTAATTGGGGTAAAAAGGATCTTTCATTATCTGAAGGGTACTCCAACACTCGGGTTGTGGTATCCTCATGATGATGACTTTGAGCTTACAGCGTATAGTGACTCGGACTATGGTGGTTGCAAGATGAATTACAAGTCAACATCGGCAGGATGTCAGTTCTTTGGAAGACGCTTAGTTACTTGGCAGTGTAAGAAGCAGACATCTGTTGCTCTGTCAACATGTGAAGTTGAATATATTGCTGCTGCAAGTTGCTGTTCACAAATCATTTGGATTGAACAGCAAATGCGGGACTACGATTTGCAATTTTCAAACACCCCTTTTTTTGTTGATAATTCTGCTGCAATAACTGTCACTAAAAATCCGGTCCAACACCCAAAAACTAAACACATCGGTATTAAATATCACTTTATACGTGACTGCTTTGAAATGCAATTAATCGATGTTTTTAAATTAATACGGATTTTCAACGCGCCGACCTATACACAAAAGCTTTTGAAAAACCTCGGTTTTTATATCTTTTGGAGGTAAATGGCGTGAAAAAGAAAAGTGTTGTGATTTCAGAAGAGTCAAGTTCGGAGTCCGCCAAATTTTTCTTATTTTTTATTTTATTTTATTTTCCTGTCTTTACAAATTCAAAAACACAAAAATATATTCGGTTTTAGAATTTTAGGGGGAGAATAGTTTAGTTTCAGTATTTATTTAGTTTCAGTAGGGGGCGGGTAGATTAGCTGAAAGTAAAGGATTTAAATGATCAAAATGTTATAAAAAATTACAAGTCTGAGAAGTCTAAGCAAAATAAAGGAGATATGATAGTAAACTAGTCTGCTACTAAGGTAACATAGAGAAAGTAGGCCTAGAGGTTGGTAGTTCATTATATGATGTGTCGGTAGATTCAACACAATTGACTTCATTGGTGAATAAAAATCAAACTAAGTTGTTCTACTTGTTGTGGGTTCTCATCTTGTCCCTGGTTAACACAATCAACGCATTTCAAATAAGAGGTGACGAGCAAAATGAACGCCATAAATGTGTGCGGATGACCATAAAAATGAGCAAAGCACATGGTAAAATGTTAAACGCAATCAAGCTAATGACTAATGTTTTTGGTGCGTTATGTGCAAAAAGAAAAAAATGCTCTAACAAGAAGATAGGTTGTGTGCCTCTCTGCTGTGCGATGGCACTGACCTAAGGATAAGCATAACCAAAATATTCTAGAAGTCATTGTTTTTTGTGCCTCTCTGCTGTGCGATGGCACTGATTGGCATCTCTTTGAAAGTTCTTAGAATAGTTTCTTCTTGTCAAATACCCGTAGATCACTCAAAAATATCCTGAGGAATGTTGATTACCATATAAGTGTGGGATCCACAAATGCTTGTTGAAATAATATAACCTAACTAATCACCAATGTGAGTCAAAAATCTATGTATGGATTTAAGTGGAAAAACATACCGACAATCATCGTGGCTGCAACTCTCGATAGTAAAAATCATTATGCATCTTATAGCTCTAGTATGATTTCCTAAAAGTGCTATTGACTCTCAGACAAATAAGGATCTAAGATCCAAATACATATCATAGAGGTCCCAAATGATTATGATATACCTGTATGATTCCATATGAATCTTTCAAGAAATGATAAAATTAAATGGAAGCTGTTCTACTCAGGAAGTAAATCAGTTAGAAGATTTCTAAAAGGTTTTAATTCACCTCAAACCAAAAACACAAAAATATGTCTTGTTTTGTTTTAATTCAAGTTGTTTTCTGTTTTCGTTATCTTTTTGCATCAATGCCGGACTATATAACTAGATGAACTCTGTGAATCACAAAGTAAAATGGTCACGTCTGAAGTGACCAATCGGTTTTAAATTAAAAGGATCACGTCTGAGGTGATCAAATGATTTTATGTGAAAAGGGTCATGTCTGAGATGATCATTGGTCATAATGTCAAAAATCAAAGGTTAGATTTTAAGTGTAGGGAAATATTTGAGGTCAAACTCATGAGTATGAGCCAATCGTACGATTGAATCATAAGTATGAGCCAATCGCACGATTGAATCATAAGTATGAGCAAATCGCACGATTGAATCATAAATATGAGTCAATCGCACGATTGAACCATAGTATGAGCCAATCACACGATTGGACCTTGAGTATGGGCAACCATCGATTGGATCACAAGAATGAACCAATCGTACGACTGGATGAAGCAGTCTGAGCCAGTCGCACGACTGAACCCCAGTCGCACGCATGAGTCATGCGTATGGGTCCAGTCGTATGACTGAAACTTAAAACAATATAAATAAGGGGGTTAGTCGGTCGGATACTCTACCCCCCTTCAAAAACTCTCAAAAACCTCTCATACCCAGACACTCTGCCAAATTTTTGTTTACTGTGATTGATCTCGATTGTTATACTGATTGATTTCCTACTCATTTACAGGTACTTTGTAACTGAAATTAGTTCAAATGAATGGATTAATCGAACCATAAATGACCATAAGTGTTAAGATCAAGAATCGAGACTTTACTCTAAAATAGACCACTCAAATGAACACAAATGTCGATTTAAATGATAATATGTGCTATTTCGAGTCCCTGCGAATCTAATAAGTCCAACACGAAGTGTAATATAACGTTTTGACAAAGATTCTGAGTTAGAGTGACAAACAGAGCAAGATGCGAGACACTCAATATGAACTCAGTCGCACGATTGAGCCATGCGCATGATTCAATCGCACGAGTGAATCAATCGGTGACTCAGTCGCACGACTGACTTAACCGCATGGCATAGCTTACGACTAAGTTCAGTCGCAGGCTTAATTGCACGACTGAACTCAGTCGCAGGCTGAATCGTACGACTGAACTCAATCGTATGGTTCAATCGCACTGTTGAACCAGTTGATCAAAATCAGTTAAAATTCAACTGTTATCTCTTATGCACAAAATTAATGTATATGTTTCTTGTGTTGCAGCAATATGGCTGAGAGATGGACTATGAGCACTACGCACAACATCTGTGCTCATCTGGATGCCACATCCCGGAACGCGTTTGAGTTCACTCGGATCATATCCTTCTTACGTAGATCGAGGATCTACATGGCTATCTCTACTCCTTGCACACCCTATAGATCTATTTAGCAGGCCTTTTTGGAAAGCGCCTCAGTTGACCAGTCAGTTGAGCCACACTGTATAAGGAGCTCTATCTTCGGACAGGAGATTGAGATCACTGAAGACGATCTGAGGAGGGTCTTGGATCTGGGTGAGGACGATGCCTACCCAACCAAGCTGCATCCACTGACCGTTCGTGGATGTTTTCTAAGGATCAAGTACGCTTGGGACATCAATGCCGGCGTACTAAACAAGAGCAACATGTGCCCCCAATTCAAGTACTTGGCACATGTGATCCTCAAGTGCATAGCCTTTAGGCGGGGAGGATTTGATGAGATGTCTGACCAAATCCAAAATGCATACGTTGCACTGGTACTGAACCACCCGTTCAGTTTCTCCCGCATGCTATTCTCTTACTTGATCGAGAACATTGAGGCCAAGGGCAAGGAAGGCTTCTGTATGTATCCACGTTTCTTGCAGATGATTATAGATGAGAAGCTTCCTTTGCTGTCGAAGGAGAAGGATAACGATGTTATGTTAGAGGTGATGGATGACACCACACTGGGAAGGATGAAGGTATACCGGGGGAATCAGGTGAAGCCCCTGGTCAGGAGACTGTTTGGCCATCTGCCAAATGAGGATTATGTGGCGCCCTCTCGTAAGAAGTGGCGTCACGATGAGAGTGACTCTGATGTTGAGCCTATTGTGGTTTCCACTGATGAAGAGGACGATGATGATGATGACGGTCAAGGTGGTGGAGATGCTGGCCCCAGTCAATCACGGGCCACCGACACGTCTACTATATCTCCACCATCTCCACACGGTACATCTGATGCACCTGGTGGATCTGAGCAGGCTGCTTTCCACCAGGATTTCCAGTTAGATGAAGAAGAAGGGTCTGATGACGAGCCTTTCGTCTTGCGAGTCGGTAGACGGGTTGTGGCTACCGAGAAGGGAAAAGAGGCGGTTGGTGGACGCCAAGCTGGTTCTAAGGGTGGTGATACTGATGTCAGTGATTGAACATACACACCTAACCAGCCGATCAGCTCATGGGGAGCCCAGATAGCCAAGGGCTCCAAGAAAAAGAGGATGGCCTATACCTATGGCAAGAAGGGTAAGAGGCGGAAGATTATCTTGATCAGTTCTTCCACCACCACAACCACTACCACAGCCACCACCACTACCACAGCCACTACCATAGCCACTAACACTCCCACCACCACTCACACATTCACATCCACCTCACCCACAATACCCAACACAGCTCCACCACAATCCACTTCCATTCCTACTCCCATCTGCACCACATCCACCACTACACCCACTACTCACCAAGCCGGCACATCCACCCAATTCCCACCTACACCAGGCTCTACTCTACCCACTGTTGGGTTAGAGGAACAGCTAGCGAGCCTCAACAGACTGGTGCTAAAGCTGCTAGCCACAGATGAGCTGAGAGCTAATCAGATGAACCAGCTGGTAGCAGTCAACACCACCCAAGGCAAGGAGATTGCCCAGCTGACAGAGAGGAACGCTGCTCACGAGAGAGCGTTAGTTCGAGCTCACCATGCCCTAACGGCTCAAAATGAGCTTGTGAAGGAATCTGTAAAGAGGATTGAAGGGTTGGAGAAGAAGAACAAAAAGCTAATGCTAAGGTTGAAGGGATCTAAGGGTGAGCCCTTGAAGATTAAAAGAGATGGTGATGATGGTGGAGATGGTGATGAGGAGCTACAAGGAGTGGATGAGATCGAGATTAAAGATGTCACAACTGATGACTATCCACGGTACACTGACCCTGAGGACAACGTTATCCCCAACTTGGGTGAAACTTTTGATAGTGATACTTTTGAGAAGTTGGAGGAGATGGAGAAAGAAAAGGAAAAGGATGAAAGTAAAGTCCAAGCTTCGGATACTAATGTTGATATTAAGAAGGCTGAATGGGCAGCTTGTTTTGCAGAAATGAAAGCCCAACGCGAACCTCCAAAGCTGAATGCCTACACAAGACTTTACAGAGTCAAAAGACATCAGAAAGTGTCAGGCAAGATCATCGCGTTTGAAGATTTGGATGTCTATTCTGTTAAGAGAGAGAAAGGGATTGAGTACTTCAGATATCCAAATGATCTGAAGACTCTTCCTGGTTTTGAGCTAAACCGATTGGCAAGTTTAGACCTGTTGTATGCCAACCCAAGGAAGATGTCGTGATGGTTTGAGACAGCAGTGAAGAAAGCATACCACACCAGATGGGTCAACTTCAGGCTTCAACAACCTAAGCGGTTCATTCATAAGACTGAAGTTGATCCGATATCTGGAAGACCTAAGGTGGTGTTGAAGTGGAGTCCCCCACGCACAATGTTTAAGATTTCTTTACGGGAGATGCCTCAGGACTTCACTCCACACTTGAAATGGTGGTATTATGGCAGGAGGACGGGGGAAGTGGTCATAGTTCTTAATAGAGAAGGAAAGATAGAGACGATCAGGGTATTTGACCCAATGTGGCTTACCAACTTGTCTGCTGAAGATGTCTACACTTTATACAAGTGGCCACTGTTCTAAGACACGCAAGATATTATACAAGCTCTACAGTTTCAACATGTGATACGACTCTGCTTTGCATTCGAGATACACGCAAGAGTCACAAGAGAAAAGAAGTACAAGAAATTTCAAGAGCATGTGAAGAATGTTAGAAAATAAGCTAAACTTACTGGCTTCAGAGGAAGATCTCCCAAGCTTATGAATAGCAGATTGATCCACAACAGAGCCAAAAGCTTGCTGAAGAAGTACTAAAGATCCTAGAAGAAGGTGATGACCATGAAGTTGAAAATAAATTCCTGGTGCATCTGTAGTTTGATAAATTTAGCCTGATTTGGTTTCAATATTGGAGCAATTGCATGCCCCGAGAGCAACAACAAAAGAGAGACAGAAGAACTTGGAGAAAATCATGTTAGACAATAGAATAAACTAGGTCCAAAGGGGAGTTTGTTGATACATCATGTTCCTAGTTTATGTTCTTAATGTAAAAGTCTTTCATTTCTTACACATGTGTAATGTAACTACTTAATGAAATATGATATGATTCTTGATGTTTATTTGCCTTTAAATATTTCATATTATTGGTGGTTATTCATGCTAATGGATCATACTTATGGACCATACGCATGAATGAATCATACTTATGGACCAGTCGCATGACTAAACCAGGAGACTGGATCAGTCGTATGACTGAGACATAAGATTGACTCAGTCGCACGTTTGAACCTTCATTCGTGCGTATGAATCAACCGCATGAGTCAGTCACACGACTAAACCATACTAATGGTTCAGTCATACGAATGAACACTACAAACCTATAAATACGACATAATTCGTGGAAAAAAAGAGACTTTGAAGATTCACAAACCCTAGCCGTCCAGAGCGTCCTAAACAGCCTATCCAACTTCAAAGTTCGTTCCTGATCAATTTCTAATCAATTCTTAACGTTTGTTTCATCGTTAGATCGATCAGGTTGTAGTACTCACTGATTGGATCGCCAATCAAATAGGATTCCGCACTATTGGATCTGGTCTCACGCAGAATCCGTTAGTACTCCGTACGAAAACGATCCTAACAGATAGCACTCTTATTGTCAATGTGGATAGGAGTACTCATGAAGTTGAATCCATAATCTATCATCTGGTTTTGAATCCACAGCAGCTGAGCACAGCAACTAGCAGCAACAATGTATTCATCTTCAGCAGTAGATGTTGAAACAGAGGATTGCTTCTTGCATTGCCATAAGATGATCCTTCCACCAAGAAATTGACATCCTCTTGATGTTGATTTCTTGTTAATGTTGCAGCCACCACAGTTACTATCAATATAGCCATAGAGATTGAAATTGTTGTTTCTTGGATACTAGAGACCCAGTTTAGGTGCTCTTTTGAGGTATCTAAGGATTCTTTTGGCAGCAACTAGGTGAGACACCTTTGGAGCATCCTGATATCTTGCACAGATGCAAGTTGCAAACATGATATCAGGTCTACTTGTTATGAGATACATCAAAGAACCAATGATTTCCCTATACTGATGTTGATCACTATCCTCCCCCTCAGAGTCAGGACAAAGATTGTGATTTCTTGGTATAGGTGTCTTGGTTGGCTTACAATCTTTCATATCGAATCTTTCTAAAATGTCATTGACGTATTTAAATTGATTGATAAAGAACCCTTCTCTCATTTTCTTTACCTGAATTCCAAGGAGAAAGTCCATTTTTCCTATGGAACTCATCTCAAATTTCTTCTTCATTATGATCTCAAAGTCTTTGAACATTTGGTCATTTGAGGAACCAAATATGATGTTATCAACATAGACTTGTACGAGCAAAATGTCTTTCCCAGACTATCTTATGAATAAGGTCTTGTCAATGGTACCTCTGGTGTAACCATTCTTCAAGTGAAATTGAGACAAAGTCTCATACCACAACCTAGGTGCTTGGTGCATCCCATAGAGAGCTTTATCCAATTTGCACACATAGTTGGGGTGCTGTGGGTCTTCAAATCCTAGAGGCTGGCATACTTAGACTTCCCTATCTATATCCCCATATAGAAAGGCACACTTGACATCAAGTTGGTAGACAATAAAATTCTTGGATGCAACATAAGCAAGAAAGATCCTCACGGCCTCAAGTCTTGCAACTGGTGCAAGGACATCAGTGTAATGAATTCCTTCCTCTTGAGTGTATCCTTGAACTACCAATATTGCCTTGTTCTTGATAATCAAGCCTCTATCATCTCTCTTGTTCCTAAAAACCCATTGGGTGCCTATTGGTACTTGACAGGATGGTAGCGGACAAAGGTTCCAAACCTTTTGTCTTTTGAATTGAAGCAATTCCTCTTGCATTGAGTCAACCCAGCTACTATCTTTCAAGGCTTCTTCTACTTTATTGGGTTCCATCTGAGATAAAAAGCATGAGTACAGGCAGACATTCCTATTGTGACTTTGTCCCCTTGTTCTCACACCGTCAGAGACATCTCCAATGATGTTATCAGCTAAATGAGTGTTGTGAATCCTAAGTCTATGGATCACATCCAGTTCCAAAGATAGATCCAGATTGGACATATTTTGCTCTGGAAGTTGAACACTTGGACCGGCTGTTGTTTCATACTCATTCAATGAGGATTGATTGAATGAATGAGAAACAACATCAGCATCAGTTGGCTGTGAAGCAGCATTAACAGTTGCTTGTTCTTTCAAGATGCTACTTCCATCAGCTTAGTGTTGTGCAGTGTCACCAGATGAGTTCTAAGGCTCACTAGGTTGACAACTGGTTGAAGCTCCACTATCTCTTGAGATAGTTATACTATTAGATCTGATAATTGTGGGAGCTTTATCTTCAGAAACTCTTGGAGAACTTGAAAAAGGTCTAGGTAGTTTGAGTACCTGTTCCAGCTGAGTACCTGTTGCTTGTTCTTTCAGAATTACTTTGAGTACCTGTTCCAGCTGAAACATTCTCATAAAAGGTTTAGAATAGTTTGGAAACAATCCTAAATCAAAAATATGATCAGGGCCATTCCCCATAACACAAGGAGTGTGCTCATTAACTACAATGTTATATGATTCCTCAAATTGTTGATTTTTAATGTTATAAACTCTATAAGCAATAGAGCTGGAGGAATATCCAACAAAGATAGCATCATCCGACTTTTAAGCAAATTTGGCCAAATTGTCCTTTGTGTTAAGTATGGTACACCTACTGCCAAAGGACCTTAGAAAGCCAATGAATAGTGGCCTCTTGTTCCATAGCTCATAAGGGTCTTTCCATGTGGCTTAACTACAAGAACCCTATCTGCACATAGCATGTAGTGTTGACTGCCTCTGCCCAGAATGTTAGAGGCACCTTTGAATCAACTAACATAGTTCGAGCAGCCTCAATAAGTGTCATATTTCTCCTCTCATCAACACCATTTTGTTGAGGAGTTCTAGGAGGACGGTATTCTCTGGCAATCCCTTTTGAGTTACGGAATGAGTCAAGAACTTAATTCTTAAACTCAATCCCTTGATCACTTCTAATTATCCTAACCTTGTGATCAATGTGATTTTCTATTTAAGAATAAAAACTTTTTAAGTTTCAGTTGTTTCATCTTTAGTTCTTAAAAATAATACCCATGTAAATCTAGTAAAATCATCAACTATCACAAGGAAATATGATTTCCTTCCAATGCTCATTATACTTGTGGGGGCAAATAGATCCATGTGCAATAAGTGTAATAGAGTGGGGATAGAGTTAACAACTTTGGATTTATGAGATGCTCTATGTTGCTTTCCTTGCAGACATGCAACACAGATATCTTTGCAGAAAAATTCCTTTTTAGGTAAACCATGTACCAAATTACTTTTAAAAATATCCATGGTTTTAAAATTGACATGACACATTCGTTTGTGCCATAGTGTTAACTCATCACCATCAGCTTTGGAAAGAAAGCATGACACTTCACTCAATGGAGTAGCATTGTTCATATCCAGCTTGTACATATCCCCTTTCGTGGGAGATCTAAGAAGCACCAATTCCTGAGGAATTGTCTTCCCGGGTTTGAGGATAATTGATAGGATCGGATCAATTAGATTTGAATTTTGCAGCGGAATATAACAAAATAAGATCGAATTCAAGCAAGAAAATGATGAATATGCAATCACACAATGAAGATTATAGAGAGAGAATATTATGTTAAAGGAATGTTTTCATTCACGCGTAATGCTTCGGTTTCCAAACAACTAGGTCAAGATTCCTTTTATAGAGGAATGTGACGTCTGCTGATGTCACTTGATAGTGACATCTAACAGAATTATACAAACAACTGAAACAATGCAAACTACTAAAATGTTCTCAACAACTGATCACATCTCAGAGAATGCTAAGTACAAAAACATAAAACTACTGACCTAAAGTACTGAAACAATAATCTACTGAAAGGAAAATTACAAGTACTGAAAAGGAAAAACCATCACAACTACTGAAGTTAATAACTTCAGCTGTTGTGACAACTACTGATCACTCTAGTCTTCAGTCTTTGTCTTCAGTACTTTACTTTCAGACTTTGTCTTCAGTTCTTTACTTTCAGACTTTGTCTTCAGACCTTAGTAATCAGCTGATGTCTTCCGCTGTTGTGATCTTCTTCAGCAGTTGCAATGTCTGTGGGACTTAGAGGTTTTTATGGTCAGGCTCATTGGTTCTTTTGGTCCAACAAACTCCCCCTGAACCAATGCAGCCAATACCTCTAAATTTATTGATGATCCCACTTATTCTTTGGCAGAAATACTCTCTTGATCAGCTTCAGAGGTAATCATATAAGCATATGCCAGAAAAAGGTTTCTAATCTTTTGATTGGCTAATTATGGAAGGGAACTTTGTCTTGGGGAAACTGGACACAGAGTCTTGTCCCAACCATGAAACCTATTTCCCATTGATGAGTCTGTAAGACTCTCTTGCATAGGCCTCAAGGAGAACAACTTGTTACTCCTTGGTGAGTTCTTCTGCTTCTCCCTCAAAGAAGAACTCTGGGCCATAATATTCAGACAGATATCTTACTGTCTTCCCATTCTTCAACTCAACAGTTGTGATCTCTCTGTATGCAAATTCATCTGGATGAGATCCTTCAAGCAGCAACTGGAGTTCACTCTTTTGAAGATCTTCAAGTCTCTTGTATAACAACCCCTTCTTGATCATTTTGTTCTCAAGTATAGATAGGGGGGTTGATTTTGAGGTGTGTGCTCTCTTGAATTCTTCAATAATTTCCCAGGGTGAGACTACCATGGCCAACATAATTGCAGCATTCAAAGTCTTTCTCACTTGGCCATGATATCTACTTGGTATGTTTTTCTTGTTTATTCTGGAACTTACCTTGGGGTCTGGCCAAATCCTCACTCTTTCTCTTTGATGTTGGAATGTATGTCTAAGAGTGTACAGCCTCTGAGCTTGTTTCTTCATTGCTTGAATGGATGAGGACTGAGGGAAGTCCTTGTCAACCATTTTGAGAAATTGCTCATCATGTTGCTTCTGCCATTCTTCTTCTTCAATCTTAACTTTAACCATTTGCCTTTGAGTTTCAGGAGTTATTGTTTGTGATTGACTCCTAGGCTCAGGTTTCTTCATTTTGATAATAGCAGATATTGGCAGACTATCCTTTTCATCATCTTCTTCTTCTTCTTCCACCCTCAGCACCCTTCTTTTTCTTTTAGGTGCATCACTGGTGGTAGATTGAGTGGGTTTCTTAGGTAAAGGGGTTGGTTTAGAGGGTTGTGAGGTTGGTTGTTTTGATGATTGTGAGGATAATTGTTTTGGAGGTTGTGAGGTTGGTTGTTTTGAGGGTTTTGAGGTTGGTTTTGAGGATTTTTTTGGTAATGAAGATTGTAAAGGCTGCTCTATCATTTTGTTTGTGAGGGTGGCTTTGGATAACTTAGCCATGTCAGATCTCTTCCCAGCACCAGCTTCATCCAGAGCTTCTATGATTAAACCTTTGTTGAAGCTTTCAGAGGAGCATATTTTGGTGGTTATCTCCAAAATGCTATCTCTAGACCATGACTTGACTTCGATGATAGGTCTTCCCAAGTGTTTGGATATGAATCTGATCATAGCCTCCAATCTTTCCCTTTCTTCTTCATTGCAGCCTGCCCGTCGATTCTCAATCTCCTGAATCTCAAGCCTTCTGATCTCCGAATCAAGTTTGGCAGTATCAAATCCTTGCCTGAAGAGCTGATCAATAATCCTGTCCATGGATCTACTATGTTGCTCATCAGCTTCTTTGATCATCTCATCCAACCTCTTCTCATCCTCAGTTTGTTCACCAACACTCTTCTTTCTCTTGTAAGTAATGATCTCTTTTCCTTTATTCTCCTTGGCTTCTTCCTCTTCAACTCTCTTTCTTTTATCATCTTTCACTGACTTAGACTCCCCGTTTTTGGTTGCATTGGGTTCAGGGGTTTGAATGTCAGAAAGTTTCTTTGACACAGCATCATCCACAAGGGTTTAAAGATTTGAGGAAATCCTCTCATCAATAGTTTGATGAACAATAGTAGTGATGATGGGAGTGATGAGAGGTAAGGAAGATTTGAAAACAGCAGCCATTTGCTCAGAGGGGTTCTCTCCCTGAGAAATGGTGCCTGAAACAGATGCTGGTGGCTTGTTTGATTTGAGTGGCTCAGTGTTTGGGAAAGCTTCAATAGAAGCTGCCATCTGTGGGTGAATTGGGGCAGATGGACTTGATTCCTGAGAAATTTTGGCAAGCAGTTCTTTTAATCTGCAAACCTCAGCCTCAAGAATGGTGTTTTGGGCTAAAACTTCAAAGAAAAAGCCAAGGTCATCATCAGTGTAAACTGAATCAGCTGACCTCCTGAGTGAATCAGGATGAACATGTGCTGAGTGTAGATTAGTAATCACATGTGCCCTTTTGTCTTGGAACTAGGGACTTCCTGCCTCAGGAGCAAGTCCTTCATTGGCAGTTGCCTCTGGTGAGGTCTTAGAGATGATACCTGCTTCATCTTGTTCATGTGTTGAAACAGGAGAAGAGGTAGCCTCACCAGATGTTCTAGTCTCCACATCTACACTGGGAGATTGAACTTTATAAACCCTATGCTGTGGGTTGTCAACTTCATTTTGATCCTCTCCCTCACTGGTTGAGGTTTTCCCAGTGTTAACAGGTTTCTGGGGAGGGGTAGAGGAATGTAGTTGAGTCAGCACTTGTGCAATGACTGCAGTTGGGCTTGTAGGGGTGGTATCAGTGGGAGATGGAGGTGAAAAGGATTGCACCAAGGGAGAATGGTGCTCTTCAATGGCAATCTTCTCAAGTGAGAGAGATTCCAGTAATGTGGTTTCCCCAATGTTGGTTGCATGAGGATCCTGTTGAGAGAATACCTGAGCGGTTTCAGCTGGTGGAGTCATTGAAACTACAAGAGGATTAAGACTTGTAGTTTCATCCTGCGTTTGTGCTGCAGGGGCATCATCAAGGACTCAACTCCCTGAGTAGCCTTTTTGGTTTTCTTGGGTTTTGGTTTGGAGGGGACTTTAGATCTGGAGGTGGAGGCTGTGGGTTCCCTCTGCTTGGGTTTTAGCAGTTTGGCAGCCTCTTTGAGTTGTGGGTTTGAGTTGTGCCTAGAGTATACCTCTGGCAAAACTACCAGAGCACGGACTCCAAGGCCAACAAGGCCATCAGATTTTAATTGATTTAGAATTATGGCCATAAGAAACCTTGGATATAATATCCATCTGTTTGCCACAGGTTTCATTGCCAAATCTTTTAATTCCAAAAATATGATTTCAGAAAAAATTAGACTTTGATGTTCAAGGATAGAATACAATACTTGTTGCCACCTGGATGACATTTGATCCCATGAGGATGTTTTGGGGGCAAGACAGACATTGATCATGTGGAAAATGAGTCGCTCAGCATCATGAAAGTGCTTCTTCAGAATGGTAGTAGCACTTAGCTCACCCACATAACCATGATTAGCAAAGGATAGATCAATGGTGCCTTTGGGGTATTTGGTGGTATAGGTGGCATCATTCAGGTCTAGGGTTTGACGAATGATCTCAGAAGTGATGACCACCTGTTTCTGGTTGACAAACGACTGGAGAGTGATGGAGTCATCATTCTCAGCAGTATGAACAGTGACGTTTGTCCAAAATTGGCAAAGGGAATCGGGATAGATGGTAGGATTCAAGAGAAAGGCTGTGCGGTATTGGGAATCAACCATCTAATCAATAGTAGCATCAAACTTGTTCCAAAAGGGTGATTTGGTAAGGTGAGCGACACAGTTGTGTCGAGGTTTGATTTGCATGGTCGCCATTAATGGAAGATGAACGTTTGGAAAGTGGGTTATGAAAAGTTTGAAGTTAGGGTTAGGTATATATAGGTTATGAAACGGCTGAAAGAAAACAACTGAAAGTTTTGGTGTGAGTCATCAGGTGTTAGAAAACAACTGAAGACATGGTTTTAACTTTCAGATGTTGTAAACAACTGAAGACTTGGTGTTGGTCATCAGTAGTTGTAAACTACTGAAGACTTGGTTTTGACTTCAGTTGTTCTGAAATGAAACAGTAGTTGTCATCAATTCACAAAGTTCAGCTGTTTCAATGACCTTAACACTTACTCATCAGATCATCTGATTTTCAGATGTTTCATTGGTCATCAGTACTTATTTATTATAAAAGACATCAGTAGTTTGAACTACATCAGTACTTTCTAACAAATGAAGTACTTCAGTACTTTTAAGTAATTTAGTCTTCAGTAGTTGTAAAAACTACTGAAGATAAAATGACTTATCAGCACTTATTTTTGACAAAAGTATACTAATGCCCATCAGTATTTATTGACTAAGAGCATCAGTAGTTGTCAAATTATTCTAGTTGCAGCATTCCAAGCCTGAGTACAAGATTATGAAAAGTTGCACTATCCAAAGGCTTAGTAAATATATTTGCAAGCTCATCAGCACTAGGCACTAACTTTGGATCAATCAAACCTTTTTCATAACAATCCCTGAGATGTACAGCTTGCAGCTGCAATGTACTCTGCTTCAGCTGTGGATGTAGCAACTGAAGTTTGTTTCTTACTCTGCCAAGAAACCAAACAGTTGCCTAGAAATTGGCATCCACCAGAAGTTGATTTTCTGGTTAACTTACACCCTACATAGTCACTATTAGAGAAAGAACCAATTTGCAAGAGTGCCCAGTGGAATACCAAAGTCCTAGAGATTGAGTTCCTTGCAAATATCTAAAGATCCTCTTGACTGCAACCATATGGGAATCCTTAGGAGCAGCCTGAAATCTAGCACAGACACAAGTTGCAAACATAATATCTGGTCTAGAAGCTGTTAGGTACATCAAGGAACCAATCATACATCTGTAAAGAGTTTCATCAACTGCTTTACCTTTTTGATCAGCATCCAGTTGTGTGTTGCTGCACATGGGAGTAGAACAGGGTTTACAGTTTTGTAAATCAAACTTGGTTAACAAATCTTTTGTGTATTTTGACTGATGAATGAAAGTTCCATCAGCCATTTGTTTGATTTGCAAACCCATAAAGAACAGTAATTCTCCCATGGCACTGATTTCAAACTTTTGTTGCATCAATTTAGTAAATGCATCACACAACTGTGGATCAAATGATGCTAAAATAATGTCATCAACATAAATTTGAACAAGGAGCTTATGCATGCCTGCTTTCTTTATGAATAAAGTTTTATCTATGGAGCCTCTAGTGAAATTATTTTGAAGAAGAAAGTTAGATAATGTTTCATACCAGACTCTGGGTGCTTGTTTCAACCCATAAAGAGCCTTATCAAGCTTATACACCCAATCAGGATGTTTATGATCTTCAAAACCTGGTGGTTGACACACATAAACCTCTTCTTTTATTTTACCATATAAAAATGCACTTTTGACATCCATTTGATAAACTTTAAGGTTATGAAAAGCAACATAAGTTAAAAACAATCTAATTGCCTCCAGTCTGGCTACAGGGGCAAAGGTTTCATCAAAAAATAAATAATCAATACCTTCTTCTTGTGAAAACCCCTGTACAACCAGTCTGGCCTTGTTCTTGACAATTTGGCCTTTTTCATCAGTTTTATTCCTAAACACCCATTTAGTGCCTATTGCACACTTATCTTGGGGTAGAGGAACCTGTTCCCACACTTGCTGTTTTTGAAATTAAAGAAGCTCAAGCTGCATGGCTTCAACCCATCCATTGTCCCTTAATGCCACATGATAATTCTTTGGCTCTTGCTGACTGATGAATAGAGCATAGAGACAAAAATTGGACAATTGACTTCTTGCTGACACACCAGCATTAATGTCACCAATGATCTGGGACATGGGATGATTTGTCAATTCTTGATATTCAATAATATCTGTGCAAGTGTTTGTAGGAGATTCAGCAGCAACAGATGTTGCTACAGACTCTTAAAACCTAGACTGAGATGGCAGTTCAAATGAAGTAGAGGATTCAGAGATTTCATCAGCATTTGTTGTGGATGGAGCTGTTGAGGCTATAGGAACATCAAGTGTAGTGGAAACAGGCAGATGATCACTACAACTTGCATTTGTACCATCAGATGGAGAGGATGGAACTTCAGAAACAACAACAGGTGGAGACTGATATGGAACATATTGCAGTATGTCCAAATCAAACAACTCAACAGGGTTTTGAGGAATCTTGTCTTTTGGAGATTCATTAAACTTGACATGCAAAGTTTCTTCAACAATCTTTGTTCTGCAATTGAAAACTCTGTATGCCTTGCAAGTAGATGAATATCCAACAAAATACCCTGCATCCACCTTGGATTCAAACTTCTGAAGTTGATTCTTTGTGTTAAGAATATAACAGGGACACCCAAATGCTCTAAAGAATGAAATCAAAGGGGCCAGATGATGTAAGAGCTCATAAGGAGTCTTCATCAACCTCTGATTCACTAATACTCTATTCTGAACATAGCACGCTGTGTTGACAGCTTTAGCCCAAAAGGTTAGTGGCAAACCTGAGTCAGCCAGCATTGTCCTTGCGGCTTCAATGAGGGTCCTGTTCTTTCTCTCCACCACTCCATTTTTCTCATGAGTTCTTTGAATACTATATTGTCTTTTGATTCCCTTAAACAAACAGAATTTATCTAGAGTGTGATTCCTAAACTCTGTCCCATTATCACTTCTCACACATTTGACTGGAAGTGAATGCTGCTTTTCCACATGCAACACAAAATAAATGATACTTTGAGCAGCCTCATCCTTGGAATGCAAGAAGAAAGTGCATACATATCTAGAATAATCATCCACAATCACCAGACAATACTTTTTCTTTGCCATACTCATTACTCTCACAGGACCAAAGAGATCCATATGCAGTAATTGCAAGCAGGCAGTGGAGTTGGGTTCTTCTATAGGAGGGAATGAAGCTTTGTGTTGCTTTCCTTTTAAGCAAGCTGGACAGTTATCATCACACTTGAACTCCTTCAATGGCAAACCTCTCACTAAACCATGATGAATGAGCTGATTCATGTTCTTAAGATTCACATGACCAAGCCTTCTATGCCATAGTTCAGATTCTTGAGGAGAGGCTTTGGAAAACAGACATGGATGGCCTTTAAGATCGATTTTCTTTGATAGATCTAAAGCATATACTCTTCCAATCCTGTTGGCCTTCAGGAGAGTATATTCATCCAATATCTTGTCAATCTTGTACTTGAGGTTCTCCACATGGTTAACATCATCAAATCTTATCTCCCCATTTGAGACAAAACCTTTCTGTTGGACCAAAAGAACCAATGAGCCGGATCAGAAAAACCTTTAAGTCCCACAGACGTCACAACAACCGCTGAAGTCCACAACAGCTGAAGACAACAACTGATTACAAAGTCTGAAGACAAGTGCTGAAGACAAAGTCTGAAAACACAAGTGCTGAAGACAAAGTCTGAAAACACAAGTGCTGAAGACAAAGTCTGAAGACAAAGTCTGAAAACACAAGTGCTGAAGACAAAGTCTGAAAACACAAGTGCTGAAGACAAAGTCTGAAGACACAAGTGCTGAAGACCAAGTATCAGACGTTGTCATAACAACTGAAGAGGACTTCTTCAGTAGTTGTGACGGTTTACTTTCAGTAGTTTTATGTTTTCAGTAGTTTTGTAAAACGACTGAAGAGCTTGTTCTTCAGTCGTTGTAGTAGTTTAGTTTCAGTAGTTTTATATTTTGTACTTATCACTCTGATATGTTCTCAGTAGTTGTGAACATTTCAGTAGTTTGTTAAGTGTTAGTTATTTTTGTAATAGATCTGCCAGTTGTCACTATCCCGTGATTACAGCAGTGATTGCACTCTATATAAGGAGTGTCAACCTTATTGTAATGTGTGAATGATTGAGCAGAAATATTTGTTATAATTGAAACATTCCTTGTCACAGAAAGATATTCTCTCGTATTTGTTTTTAATGCATACGAAAAACAAATTCTTGCTACAATTTGTCTAATTCTTGATCTTATTCCGCTGCGTTACACTCTAATCTATCAAACTTGTGATCACTGATCCTGACAAATGGTATCAGAAGTTCTACAAAAGAACTGGAAGAAAGTTCCCAGGACTCTCTGGCAAAACCAAAGTTGGTTTTGACAAGAGTAAGTTGAGGTGTCACAAATGCCAAAGGCTTGGACACTTTTCTAGAGAATGTAGATCATCTGGATCTAATTCTTCTGCACCTTTTGTGACTTTCCCTTGCAATAGTCAACAAAACAGAGGGCAACATCCTGTCAATTCTAGTCATCATTCTCAACCACAATCTCCTGCATATTTTATTCCTCAGGGTCAAATGCCATACCCTTACCCTTGTTATTACATGCCACAAACCAGTCAAGTTCAAGCTCCTATGGTACCACAACCTCATGCACTACCAGAACCTCAACCATCTCATCAACCTCCTCAACCTCAACAACATAGCTTCTTCACCCCTGAAGTTGTTGACTGGAGCAGTTTGCCAGATGACATGTCTGGTCATGAACAACTGTTCACAGGTGCTGATCAACATGGTGGTGACAGTCCTTTTGGGAATCTGGCACTTATGGCTCTAGAGTCTACTGAGGGTTCCTGCTCAAATGCATCATCTTCACAGGTAACTCAGGTATCTTCAGAGGCTAAAGCCAAGTTATGTTCTGAATCATGCATAGCTGCCTTTGTCTCTATTAGAGAGGCAAATGTAGCATTAATAAATCAAAAACTTGAGTTTGAGAAAACCATTTCCAAAAGAAAAGCTGAGTATGAGTCTGCTCTTAATAATAAAAGTGATGAGATTTATAAGCTTAAATGCCAATTAAATGATGAAAAGGCCAAGCTAGAGGTTATTCTGGAAGACCAGAGAAGTCTCAAAGAAACCCTTGCAGTCACCCAAGTAGAGTGTGATCGATGGGTACAATCATACAAAGGTTTTGAAATGCTTTTTAGTAAGCAATCAGCTTCCAA
Source organism: Flaveria ramosissima (assembly GCA_025215565.1). Taxonomy (NCBI): domain Eukaryota; kingdom Viridiplantae; phylum Streptophyta; class Magnoliopsida; order Asterales; family Asteraceae; genus Flaveria; species Flaveria ramosissima. The sequence continues at coordinate 52,069,363 of CM046037.1, forward strand.
TGTGAAGTTTGGCATTGGTTATAATCACACTGCTCCACCTACAGATTTTGCTTCAAGAGCAGAAGTGAAATCTGATGGAGAAAGCAATAACCAATCCACCTCATCATGTGATTCACTTTTTGATAGAGCATCATCAAAAGTTGAAGTCAGCACTAAGCCCTCTCAGAACCAATCAGCTGATGTTGATGGTTCCATTGCTGACACTCACATGATCAAAGAGTTGATCAACTCAAGAGTTATTTCTGGAAGTCCTGAAAGGACTGGAGAGCAAGATTTAACACCTGAAGTTCAAACTCCAACTACTGTTAGCATTGAAGAGAAGAAAGCTGTCAGTAGAAAGAGTTTGAAGACTACTAAAGAGGAAGTCAAGAAAGCAAATAATGCTTCCAAAGTACTGAAGAGCAAGTCTTCAGTAGTTTCATTCTCTTTAGTTGATGATCAACATAAGATGAAGAAGAAACCATGTGAAGTATGTGGTTTGTTCAATCATCTTACAGATGACTGTTGGTACAAAAGAGGATCCAAACTCAAACATAAAGAGGAAATTAAAGAGAAAATGGATAAAATGAAAACTGAGTTTGAAGCCACATTTGTACAAGCAACATCAAATCCTGTAACCCTTAAGTCCAAAAAGAAATCCAAAAAGGAAGGGTTTAAACAGGTAACAGCTGAGATTGCTCAAAAGAAGAAGGTGCAACATAGGAACTTATCAAACTCCAATGCCAATGTATCTGAAGAGCTGAAAGCTTTATCACAAAATCAGACACAGCTGGTTATGATGGTTCAACATCTATTAGGAAGAGTAAACCAATTAGATGTTCCTATGTTGAAACCACAGAAAAGGAGGTCCAAGCCAAAGGATTCCTCTTCTTCACCATCTTCTTCCTCTCAGGCTGTTGTTTCCAACAAACCTGTTAGTCTACCATCTGTTGATGTGAACAGGCCCAAAACCAAAAAGGTTTGGGTCTCAAAATCTAACTAATTTGTTTTGCTTTGCAGGGTTCTTCAACATGCCACAGAGGCATCTGGTATGTAGACAGTGGAGGATCCATGCATATGACAGGAAACAGATCACTTCTTAATGACTACTCTCAAGGAAGGAAGGGGTTTGTGTCATTTGGCAATGATGCAAAAGGTTACATCATCGGCAAAGGCTTTGTCTCCAATGGGGAAATATAGTTTGATGATGTTAACCATGTGGAAAATCTCAAGTACAACCTCTTGAGTGTCAGTCAAATGTGTGACAAAGGCCATGTTGCTCTTTTCACCAGTCAGAACTGTCGGATTCTGTCATCCAAAGTTCTAAGTTTGATTGATAAGGTGTTGGATGAATACACTCTCCTAAAGGCCAACAGGACAGAAAGAGTGTATGCCTTAGATCTTTCCAAGAAAATAGATCTCAAAGGCCATCCTTGCCTATTTTCCAAGGCTTCCCCTCAAGAATCTACTCTATGGCATAAAAGGCTGGGTTATGTTAATCTCAAAAACATAAATCAGCTGATAAACCATGGTTTAGTAAGGGGACTGCCTATGAAGGAGTTCAAATGTGAAGATAACAGCACTGCTTGTTTAAAAGGAAAACAGCACAAAGCTTCATTTCCCTCCATAGAAGAACCTAAGTCCACTGCCTGCTTACAGCTTCTTCACATGGATCTCTTTGGTCCTGTGAGAGTGATGAGTATGGCTAAGAAGAAATACTGTTTGGTAATTATGGATGATTACTCCAGATTTGTATGGACTTTCTTCTTGCATTCAAAGGATGAAGCAGCTCAGAAGATTATCAACTTTGTGTTGTATGTTGAGAAGCAGTATTCCCTCTCAGTCAAGTGTATTAGAAGTGATAATGGAACAGAATTTAGAAACAATACACTTGATGAGTTCTACCTCTCAAAGGGAATCAAGAGGCATTTTAGTATTCCAAGAACTCCTAAACAAAATGGAGTAGTGGAGAGAAAAAACAGGACCCTTATTGAAGCTGCAAGGTCCATGTTGGCTGACTCTGGACTGCCAATGACTTTCTGGGCTGAAGCTGTCAATACAGCTTGCTATGTACAAAATAGAGCTCTAGTAAATAAGAGGTTGATGAAAACTCCATATGAAGTTCTTCATCATTTGGCCCCTCTAATTTCATTCTTCAGAGCTTTTGGATGTCCTTGTTTCACTCTCAACACACGGGATCAACTCCAAAAATTTGATCCTAAGGTGGATGCAGGGTACTTTGTTGGTTATTCATCAACTTGCAAAGCATACAGAGTCTTCAACTGTAGAACAAAGATGGTTGAAGAGACTCTACATGTTAAGTTTAATGAATCTCCAAAGGACAAGATTCCATAAAGCCCTGTGGAGATATTTGATTTGGACATACTGCAATATGTTCCTTATCAAACTCCTGCTGTTGCTCCTGTCAACAGTTCACCACCTGGTGGTACTGCTGGTGCTGATGATGATGATGATAGCAGTACTCACCTCTTCAAGTTTAGTGATCAACTGCCTGATTCAGCTCAGACCTGATGTTCCTGTAGCTCCAGTAGCACAATCCACAACAAATGCTGATGAGATTTCTACAACTTCAACTTCCTTTGAATTACCATCTACTGATTGGTTTCAAGGAAATGCTTCACCATCACCATCTGTTGCTGCTGAGCCTGCTACAAACACTTGCACTGATCTCATTATGTACCAAGATCTGAAGAATCACCCTATGTCTCAAATCATTGGTGATATCACTGCTGGCGTATCAACAAGAAGTCAATTGTCAAATTTCTGCTTCTATGCTCTCTTCATCAGTCAGCAAGAGCCAAAGAATTATCACATTGCTTTAAAGGACAATGGATGGGTTGATGCCATGCAGCTTGAGCTTCTTCAGTTTAAGAAACAGCAAGTGTGGGAACTGGTTCCTCTACCTCCAGGTAAGTGTGCAATAGGCACTAAATGGGTGTTTAGGAACAAAACTGATGAAAATGGGCTTATTGTTAAGAACAAGGCCTGACTGGTTGTTCAGGGGTTTGCACAAGAAGAAGGTATTGATTATGATGAAACCTTTGCCCCTGTAGCCAGACTGGAAGCAATTCGATTGTTTTTAGCTTATGCTGCTTATCAAAATCTTAAAGTTTTTCAAATGGATGTCAAAAGTGCATTTTTGTATGGGAAAATTAAAGAAGAGGTTTATGTATGTCAACCACTAGGTTTTGAGCACAATAAACATCTTAATTGGGTGTATAAGCTTGATAAGGCTCTTTATGGGTTGAAACAAGCTCCTAGAGCCTGGTATGAGACATTATCAAACTTTCTTCTGGAAAATAATTTCACTAGAGGCTCCATAGATAAGACTTTATTCATTAAGAAAGCTGGGCAGCATAATCTACTTGTTCAAATTTATGTAGATGATATTATTTTTGCATCCTCTGATCCACAGTTGTGTGATGCCTTTACAAAGTTGATGCAACAGAAGTTTGAAATGAGTGCCATGGGAGAATTACAGTTCTTTCTGGGTTTGCAAATCAAACAAAAGGCTGATGGAATTTTCATTCATCAGTCCAAATACACAAAAGATCTTTTGGAAAAGTTTGATTTACAAAACTGTAAGCCCTGTTCTACTCCCATGTGCAACACCACACAACTGGATACAGATCAGAAAGGTAAAGTGGTTGATGAAACACTTTACAGATGTATGATTGGGTCCTTGATGTACTTAACAGCTTCTAGACCAGATATTATGTTTGCTACATGTGTTTGTGCTAGATTTCAGGCTGCACCTAAGGAGTCTCATTTGATTGCAGTCAAGAGGATCTTTAGATATCTGCAAGGCACTCCATCTCTAGGTTTATGGTATTCTACTAGACATTCTGGTAAATTAGTTGCTTTTTCTGACAGTGACTATGCAGGGTGTAAGTTGTCCAGGAAATCAACTTCTGGTGGATGTCAATTCCTAGGCAACTGTTTGATTTCTTGGTAGAGTAAGAAACAAACATCTGTTGCTATATCAACTACTGAAGCCGAGTACATTGCTGCTGCAAGCTGTACATCTCAGGTACTATGGCTTCAAAACCAATTATTGGATTATGGCATAACAGAGACTAAGACCCCATTGTTAATGGACAGCTCTTCAGCTCTTTGTATTGTCAAGAATCCTGTCCAGCACTCTAGGACTAAACATATTGAAATCAGACACCATTTTATTAGAGATTGTTTTGATAAAGGTCTGATTGATCCAAAATTTGTTCCTAGTGCTGATGAGCTTGCAGACATTTTCACTAAGCCTTTGGATAGTTCAACTTTCCACAACCTGGTGTTAAGGCTTGGTATGCTGCAGCTAGAATAAGTGACAACTACTGATGATCTCAGTAATAAGTACTGATGATCATTGGTAACCATGTCACATATAAGTACTGATGAGTTCCTTTACCCTCAGTAGGATTTATAACTACTGAAGGCTACATGTCTCACAAGTACTGAAGTACTTTATTTGTTAAAACAGCTGATGTAGTTAAAACAGCTGATGAAATCACAACAGCTGATGTAGCTATAACTACTGATGTCAGAAATACAGATAAGTACTGATGATCAATGAAACCTCTGAAACTCAGATTTAAGTCTGATGAGTAAGTGTGGAGGTCAGACTGAAACAGCTGAAAGGCTATGAATTGACGAAAACAGCTGATGAGTAATTTCTCTTCAGTTGTTTCTACAACTGCTGTTTCAAAACAACTGAAGCCAAACCTATGTCTTCAGTAGTTTACAACTACTCACCAAGTCTTCAGTTGTTTGCAACAACTGATGACAAAACCATTGTCTTCAGTAGTTTCACAACTACTGATGACAAACACCATGTCCTCAGTTGTTTCACCATCTGAAGTCAAAACTGTCTTCAGTAGTTTTATAACTACTGATGACTAAATCAGAGACTTCAGCTGTTTCAACGTCTGCCGGTTAAAACCAAGTCTTCAGTTGTTTTATAACAACTGCTGATCACACCAATACGGTCAGTCATTTCAAACCTCTGAAAGTTAATACCACGTCATCAGTAGTTTCAACAAATGATGACTAACACCAAAACCTTCCGTCGTTTTCTAACCCTACCCTTTAAATACCTTATCCCACCTTCAGAGTTTTTCTCTTCTCTCTTCTCAAACCTAACGTTCAAAAACTCTGTACCCTCTCTTCATCAATGGCGACCATGCAACTAAAACCACGACACAACTGTGTCGCACATCTCACAAAATCGCCATACTGGACCAAGTTTCACAACGCCATTGATTTAATGGTTTAGTCACCTTACCAAACGGCTTTTCTGTTAAATCCCACCATATATGCCGAATCTTAACCAATTCTGGACAAACGTCACTCTTGTCTTTGAGGAGAATGACACAGAGTCTCTTCAATCGTTTGTCCATCGTCAAAAAGTGGTCATTACTCCAGACATTCTTCGCCAAACCCTCAATCTGGATGATGCCGCTTTCCCAACTGGTTATCCAAAGGGCACAACAGATCTATCATTTGCCCACCATGGATACCAAGGTAACCTGAGCGCATCTACCATATTGAAGAAACATTTCCAGGATGCCGAACGTCTCATCTTTCATATGGTAAATGTCTGCCTTGCCCCCGAGACTTCATCATGGGATCAAATGTCCACAAGGTGGCAACAGGTAATGTACTCCATCCTTGAGCAACAACCTTTAAATTTTTCTGAAATACTATTTTTAGAGCTCAAGGATATGGCCCAAAAACAACTTGCTAACCGTTGGATATTATATCCTCGGTTCATAATGGTCATAATTGAAAACCAGCTTCAAGCTGAGGGACTTGTTGGCCTGGGAGTCCCTGCTATGGCTGTATTGCCTAAAGTATACTCCCAACACAACTCTGACCAATCTCTAAAAATGGCTGCCAAGCTGCGCAAACCCACGCAGCTGGAACCCACAGCCACGACCACAAGATCCAGAGTCCCCACCAAACCAAAAACCAAACGCCCCAAAACAGCTATTCAGGGAGATGAGTCCCCTGAAGATGCTCCTGTACCACCAAGACAGGATATACTTGCTGGTGTAAACCCCCCAGTAGTATCAGAGACTCTACCAGCCACAGCCGTTCAGGATTCCTCTCAAAAGGAGCCTGCAGCAACCAAAGAAGGGGTACCCACTAATCTGGAATCTTCCTCATTTGAGGAGATTGCCATTGAAGAGCACTATTCTCCCCAGGTGCATATTGATTTTACCCTATCTCCCCATGCAAATGCCCCCCAAAGTCCAACCATTATAATTGCAAACGTGCTGACTCAGCTGCATGCCTCTCCTCCTCCCCAACAACCACCAACAAAAGGGAAAACCACAACCATTGAGGAAGAGGATCAACGTGCTTCTGACAACCCACAGCACCGGGGTTTAAATGTTCTGTCTCTTGGTGTGGATATGGAGATCAGAATATCTGGTGAGGCTGCCACCTCTTCTGAATCAGCACATGATCAGACTGAGGCTGGCAACATTGCTAAGACCTCATCAGAGGCAACAGCTGATGAAGGACATCGTCCTGAGGCTGGAAGTCCCCAGTTCCAAGAAAAAGGGGCACATGCTAAAACTGGTCTACACCCAGTGCATGTACATCCTGCTACAAGCAGGAGGTCAGGTGATTCAGCATCTGCTGATGATGACCTGGGCTTCTTTTATGATGTTCTGGCCCAGAACACAATTCTTGAGGAAGAAGTCCGTAGACTACAAAGACTACTTGACCAATTCTCTCAAGAAGCAAGTCCATCTGCCACCAACATAAACCCACAGATGGCACCTTCACCTGAAGGTCTCCCACACACTCAGCCACTCAAAACATCCAACCCACCAGCCTCTATTTCTGGCACTGCTTCTCAGGGACAGAACCCCTCTGAGCAAACAGCTGCTATCTTTCAGCAATCCCTACCTCTCATCACCCCAATGATCAAAGACATTGTGATCAAAACCATGGATGAGAGGCTTCCCTCAATCATACAACCTCTGGTGGAGGAGACTGTGAGCACAAGGCTTTTTGCTACTCAAACCCTTGCAACCATGCAACCAAAAAGGGGGAGAGTCAGTCAGTGAAAGCAAAGAGGAAGAGCATACTGAAAGAAAAGGAGACTGAGAAGGAAGAGGAGTTTGTGAAGGAGACTGAGAAGGAAACTGAGAAGGAAGAGGAGTTTGTGAAGGGAGCCGACATTGATCAAGTGGGTGAAAGTCACAAAGACTTTCATATCACATATAAGAAGAGGAAGGTTGAAGGAAAAGAAAAAGAACTCCAACTTGATGAGATGATCAAAATGGCGGATGCTACACATAGTAAATCAATGGACTCCATTATTGATCAACTGTATAGACAAGGGTTCGATACTGCACAGCTTGACTCAGAGATTAGGAGACTTGAAGTTGAAGAAATTAACTCAAGATGGGCAAGTTATGATGCATTAGAAAGAGAAAGACTAGAGATAATGATCAGATTCATTGCAAAGTACATTGGGAGATCATTGATTGAGATTAAGTCATGGACCAGGGACAGTATCTTGGCAATAACCACCAAGATCTGTACGTCTGAAGCATACACTAAGGGATTGGTGATTGAAGCACTAAATGAGGCAGGTGCTGGGAACAGAAAGGAACTAGCAAAACACTCAAAAGCCTCACTCACTACAAGAATGCTAGAACAACCTGCAAAACTTCCCACTTCAAAATCACCACTACCACAACCCATTAAACCAACTCCTTTACCCTCAAAACCAACAGCCGATGATGCACCCAAGAAGAAGAAGAGAAGGACGTTGAGGCTAGAAGAAGAAGAAGAAGAGGATGATGAGGAAGAAGATAGGCTGTCTCTTTCCGCAGTCCTAACTTTGCCTAAAGCCAAACCTATGCCCATCACTCCCACCTCACAGATGGAAACTGTGAGAATAAAGATAGAAGAAGAACAGCAGCAACAGCTTCATGATGATGAGATGCTGAAAAGCATAGACAAAACTTATGCTGCTTCTTCATCAATAATCAGTATGAAGAAAGAAGCTCTGAGATTGTACACCCTTGCTAACATATTTCAATATCAAAAGGAAAAGGTGAGAATATGGCCTGATCCTAGGGTGGCTCACAGAATTGTGAAGAAAGACATTCCTGCGAGATACAAGGGCCAAGTAAAAAGGATCGTAGATGAAGAGATCACAGTGGTCCTGGTAGTATCACCCTGGGAAATTGTAGAAGATTTCAAGAAGGCCTATGAGACTAAACAGCCACCCCAAAAGATGTTAGAGAACAGAGTAATTAAAAAGGGGTTAGTCTACAAGAAGCTTGAGAACTTCAAACAAAATGAGCTCAGTCTGTTACTTGAAGGTACTCACCCAGATGAGTTTGCATACAGACAGATTACAACAGTTGAGCTCAAAAATGGCAAACAGGCTAAGTACATTTCAGAGCTGTATGGGCGTGAAGGATTGTTTGATGGTGAACCTGAAAATCTTACCATGGAAGAACAAATTATGTTTCTCAGAGCATACACCAGAGAATCCTACAGGCTTATACATGGGAAGTGAGTCTCATGGATGGGGGAACAGCTCAGTGTCCAATTCCCCAATACAGAGCTCCCATCCATACATTGCCAACCAAATCATCAGAGACTCATTTCCAGGCCAGTGCTTATATGGGTCATCTTCTCAACTGATCAAGAAGGAAAAAGACCAACCATTCTGCCAACAATAAGTGGGACCTCAATAAAGTTAAAGGTTTTGGCTGCATTGGTTCAGGGGGAGTTTGTTGGACCAAAAGAACCAATGAGCCGGATCAGAAAAACCTTTAAGTCCCACAGACGTCACAACAACCGCTGAAGTCCACAACAGCTGAAGACAACAATTGATTACAAAGTCCGAAGACAAGTGCTGAAGACAAAGTCTGAAAACACAAGTGCTGAAGACAAAGTCTGAAAACACAAGTGCTGAAGACAAAGTCTGAAGACACAAGTGCTGAAGACAAAGTCTGAAAACACAAGTGCTGAAGACAAAGTCTGAAAACACAAGTGCTGAAGACAAAGTCTGAAGACACAAGTGCTGAAGACCAAGTATCAGACGTTGTCATAACAACTGAAGAGGACTTCTTCAGTAGTTGTGACGGTTTACTTTCAGTAGTTTTATGTTTTCAGTAGTTTTGTAAAACGACTGAAGAGCTTGTTCTTCAGTCGTTGTAGTAGTTTAGTTTCAGTAGTTTTATATTTTGTACTTAGCACTCTGATATGTTCTCAGTAGTTGTGAACATTTCAGTAGTTTGTTAAGTGTTAGTTATTTTTGTAATAGATCTGCCAGTTGTCACTATCCTGTGATTACAGCAGTGATTGCACTCTATATAAGGAGTGTCAACCTTATTGTAATGTGTGAATGATTGAGCAGAAATAGTTGTTATAATTGAAACATTCCTTGTCACAGAAAGATATTCTCTCGTATTTGTTTTTAATGCATACGAATATCAAATTCTTGCTACAATTTGTCTAATTCTTGATCTTATTCCGCTGCGTTACACTCTAATCTATCAAACTTGTGATCACTGATCCTGACACTTTCCCAATGATGTAACCCTTGGCATCATTTCCAAAAGAAACAAATCCCTTCTTCCCTTGAGAATAGTCATGAAGAAGAGAGTTGCTCCCTGTCATATGAATGGATCCTCCACTGTCTACATACCAGATGCTTCTTTGGCATGCTGAAGAACCCTGCATTTTTCACAAACATTAGTTAGCGTTTGAGACCCAAACCTTTTTGGTTTTGGGTCTGTTTTCATCAACAGATGTTAAACTAACAGATTGTGCATGATTAACAGCCTTTGAAGATGTAGATGGTGCTGAAAAGGATTCCTTGGATTTTGGCTTAGGTGTCATTTTCAGTGGTTTAATCACAGAAACATCTAATTGGTTAACTCTCCCCAATAGATGTTGAACCATCATCACAAGTTGTGTCTGATTGGTTGTCAAGGTTTTCAACTCAGTTGACACATCAGTACTTGTTGATGATTTGTTCTTGTGATTCACTACATTCTTCTTTTGAAAAGACACAGACTTAGTCTGAGTTTTTAATATTCCCTGAGGAATATTTGCAACTGTTGTTTGAGAAACCCCTTCCTTCTTTGAGACTTTTTGAAAAAGCTTTGGTTTATCAGATTGAGATGATTGTGGTGCAAACTTGGTTTGAAATTCATTTTTCATTTTATGCATTTCCTTCTTAATGATTTTCTCTTTGTTGAATTTTAAACCCTTGTTATACCAGCATTCATCAGTGAGATGATTAAACAAACCACATATTTCACATGGCTTTCTTTTCATCTTTTCTTGATCAACTACTGAAGATGATGAAACTACTGAAGATTTGTTCTTCAGTACTTTCTTCCTTTCAGTACTTTTGGGAAGTACTAAAGGATTTTCAACAACTGAAGATTTGTTCTTCAGAAGTTTTCTATCAGTACTTCTGAGATGCCTGATAGATTTTTCAGCAGTTATCAAGGAATGCTTGTTTTCCTCTGATTTGAAATGCTCTTCAGGTGTTGTGTTTTGCCCTTTAGTACTTTGAGTACCTTGTGGAACAACACCTGAATTACTCAGTCTCTTCTTGATCAAGTGTTCCGAAGCAGTGGGACCATCAGTAATTTGATTAGCTGAGGTACTCACACTATCTTCATCCTCATATTTTGAATTATCATTTGAGGATGAAACACCATATGATGTGGTTTGGAAATGACAGTCATCCTCAGATTTTACTTCTAATTTGGGAGTAAAATCTGTAGGAGGTATGGTATGATTATACCCAATCCCAAACTTCACATTAGAAGCAGTTTGCTTACTGAGAAGCATTTCAAATCCCTTGCATGATGTTACCCAGCGTTCACAATCAACTTGGGTAGCTGCAAGTGTTTCTTTGAGATTCTTGTGATTTTCCAGAATGACCTCTACCTTTGCTTTTTCATCAGTGATTTGACACTTTAGTTTATAAATCTCCTCATCCTTCTCTTTTAAAACAGACTCAAACTCAGCTTTTCTTTTGGAAATTGCTTTTTCTAGGTCAAGGTTTTGATTAATTAAAGCTACATTTGCTTCCCTAATTGAAACAAAAGCAGCTATGCATGACTCAGAACATAACTTGGCCTTAGCCTCAGAAGATACCTGTGGTACCTGTGATGATGAAGAATTGTCATCAGTAGATTCCAGGGCCATTAGAGCAAGATTACCAAAAGGGTTTTCACCACCATGTTGACCAGCACCAGCAAATTGTTCAGAATAACCAGATACATCATCTGGTAGGCTGCTCCAGTCAACAACCTCAGGGGTGAAAAAGCTCTGATGAGATTGAGATTGAGATTGTTGATTTGTTTGAGATGGTTGAGGATCAGGTAGAGCATGTGGTTGTTGAGCCATGGGTACAGGAACTTGACCAGACTGAGGCATGTAAAAACATGGATAAGGATATGGCATTGGACTTTGAGGGACAAAGTATGCAGGAGATGATTGATGTTGTGAATGATGATCAGAACTGGTAGAATGTTGCCCTTTGGATTGTGAGCTATTGCTTGGAAAAGTCATAAAGGGTGCAGATGAGTTAGATCCAGATGATCTACACTCTCTAACAAAATGTCCAAGTCTATGGCACTTGTGACATCTCAACTTACTCTTGTCAAAACCAACCTTGGTTTTGCCAGAGAGACCAGGGAATTTTCTACCTGTTCTTTTGTAAAACTTTTGAGATCTGATATTGATCAATGCCATTTGGCTCAGAATATCCATCTCTTCCAGATCATCATCAGCAATTCCTTTCAAATCATCCATCATGAAACACAAATTATCAACACTAAAACTGAGTTACCCTCAACTCCAACAAAAGCATTATTTCCACTGTTTGAAGAGAAATCAATATGCTCATCATATGAACTTTCAGATGAAGCATATTCAGACTCATGACCAACCAGAGCAGTGTTACCTGGTACAAAGTCATCAGTGAGCTTTCCAGATGAAGATAGTTTCCTTTTCTGTTCTATCTCTCTCTCAAATGTTAAGAGTTTCACATGAAGTTGGGTGAGAGATAGAGTATCCAGATTTGCACTGGAGCGTAGGACAATGGTGTAAGTGTCCCATCTCTCAGGCAGGGATCTGAGGAACCTGTTATTCATCTGGCTGTTTGTATATTCATGTTGAACCATTTTTAGCTCAGAGATCAAACATGAAAATCGCTCAAACTGTTGAGTCAATGTCTCACCCTTCCTATGAGAGAATGTCTCATATTGTTGGGCAAGGATTTCTCTATTGTTTGCTAAGACCTCATCAGTTCCTCCGAATTGTTCCTTCAGAGCAACCCAGAGATCATAAGCACTTTCATGATGCATAAGCCCAGAGTAGATTTCATTAGGCAGTGCCATGGCCAGAATTCCATGGGCTTTAGCATCAATCTCAAACAGCTTTAAATCCTCATCAGAATATTGTTCCTTCTTCTTAGGAACCATCTCATTGGTTTCAGGATTACTCACCATAGGCTTGTATGGTCCATGAACCACTGACTTCCAACAACCTGAACTGTTAACAGACAGGTGATGGAGCATTCGGCGTTGCCATATGTTATACTCACTCCTAACAAGCATAGGAGGCTTAGTTGAGGAGCCAGTATTGTGAGGATCATTGATTGAAGTAGTCATTTTCACCAATTCAATCAAACTCAATGAGATTAAAATTAGTCTAGTTTAAAAACTCAACAACACAATTTGAATCTCAATTAAATAACCGGAAGCGACAGAAAAACAAACTCTATAATCAATTCTTGCAAAAATGCTAATTCGATCAAACTTAGCTATCAAAAGAGCAGTTTCAATGATCAATCGTTAGATCGATCAAAGATTAACCTGCTCTGATACCATTTGATAGGATCAGATCAATTAGATTTGAATTTTGCAGCGGAATATAACAAAATAAGATCGAATTCAAGCAAGAAAATGATGAATATGCAATCACACAATGAAGATTATAGAGAGAGAATATTTCTGTTAAAGGAATGTTTTCATTCACGCGTAATGCTTCGGTTTCCAAACAACTAGGTCAACATTCCTTTTATAGAGGAATGTGACGTCTGCTGATGTCACTTGATAGTGACATCTAACAGAATTATACAAACAACTGAAACAATGCAAACTACTGAAATGTTCTCAACAACTGATCACATCTCAGAGAATGCTAAGTACAAAAACATAAAACTACTAACCTAAACTACTGAAACAATAAACTACTGAAAGGAAAATTACAAGTACTGAAAAGGAAAAACCATCACAACTACTGAAGTTAATAACTTCAGCTGTTGTGACAACTACTGATCACTCTGGTCTTCAGTCTTTGTCTTCAGTACTTCACTTTCAGACTTTGTCTTCAGTTCTTTACTTTCAGAGTTTGTCTTCAGACCTTAGTAATCAGCTGATGTCTTCAGCTGTTGTGATCTTCTTCAACAGTTGCAATGTCTGTGGGACTTACAGGTTTTTCTGATCAGGCTCATTGGTTCTTTTGGTCCAACAATAATGCACTCATATTCTGTGAAAAGCATTTGGTGCTTTTGATCACAAAACAGAGAAACACTTAAAAGAGTCTGTTCAATTTGTTTGATAAAGTGTACTTTGTCAACCTTTAAATTACCATTGCATATACTCCCTCTGCTAGAAATATATCCTCTGGCCTCACCTCCAAACTGAACAGGACCTCCATCAAAATGTTTAAATTGTTGAAGAAGAGATCTATTACCAGTCATGTGCTTGGAGCATCCATTATCTACAATCCACACATTGTTATTCTTGTCATATGGATGTCCCTACACATAAGGTGAAAAAGTTAGTTTTTATTGGAAATCCAAGCCTTGTTGGTCTTGGGCTTTTCCAATGATGATGACACAATTGAACCAAAATTTATGCATGAGGGTTCAACGGATGTCTTTGGGGAAGAGGTTTGGGCTGCAACATCTTCTTTGATCTTTCATTCCATCCCTTGGTTGATCATTGTAGATGAGCTTGTTAAAGCTTAAGAAGCATTGCATTCTTCCAAAGCTTCTTTCTTTTCGGAAGAAGCCTTCACCACCTTTTCTTCCGAAGCAGTCTTCTTCTCGGAAGGTTTCAAGGGAACTCTCTTGTTCTTTTGAATTTTCTTAGCCTTGTCTTCCAAAGCTATTTGAGTTTCTTCTGAGAGCAACTTTGCTTTAGAAACAAGCTTTTTCTTATTCATCACTTGAACCATGTGATAAGGTCCAAATATGAAACCCTCCTTGACTCCTTCTTTCTTAACATTATTTGCATAATGTGTGCTAGCAGGATTGTAGTAACAATCTTTGGCCATATGGTTTTGCAAACCACACATTATGCATGCAATGTTAATCTTCGGGGAATTTGAGGACTGTTGTTTCTTGCTTTTCTTGTCTTC